>KV425885.1:22194-33279 GCA_001632375.1 Exidia glandulosa HHB12029 | reverse complement strand
CAGGCGGACGTCACGCCCCTGTCAGGCGCTCGCTGCCGCTCGACCTTTGCCGAGTACTCCGTAACCCTCTACGAGTCTTCCGTACTCGTCACAGAGGTGGACGAATCCGGATTCACTCCGCATCGGCCAGCTCGCGAGCTCTAAAAACTCGCCTTCGGCGTTTCCCGATCCCGGTTGCCAAGCGACGACGATGTCTTTCACCGGTCGTCTTGGACCACCGGCCTCTGGCAACGCGTCCGAGGACGACAAGCCGCCCGACAAAACGGGACGGCGAGTTAGCTTTCAAGCCCCTCTCGACACGTCTGCCTCGTCGGGAGGTGGAAGATCTACCTACTACGACCCCAACTCGGGGCCGCCACATACTACCAATCCCAACTCCTCGCGCCCCGGCAACGCGTCAGCAGACCTGACCTTCGCGTCGACGGCTACAGCTCGGCCTGGCGTCGCGCCGGCCGAGTCTATCGCCCGTCCAACTTCAGCACGACTACCCTCCGTCGGCCCGGAAGGGTCCTCTTTCGCTCCCAGCCAGGCTCCACATAGCTCATTTGTACACGCCGACGACGACGACTCGCCCACCGCTCGTCACGCGCGTCTACTGGAGGAGCAGCGCAAGCGCGAGGCCGACGAAGCGTCAAATGCCGAAGTCGAGAAGCTGCGCACCATGTACTCCAAGCAGCTCGACATTTTCGACATGGATTCGTTCGGACAGCTCTACACGGACAAGCGCGACAAGAAGTACGACGCCGACCAGACGATCCAAGAGTTCGCCGGCACCTTGCAAGACCGTATCGAAATTATTCGCGGGTATCGGTTGCGCAGCACGCATCTCAAGCAAATCGGATCGTACGGAGTCGCCCCGCTTTCTTTTGGACTCGACCTGGTCGCGCTCTTCGAGAACGCGTGCGAAAAGGTCGCAGCTATCCTGGAGCAGGCGAACGCGCTCTTGCCCTGGGCGCGCTCGTACCACCATCTCGAGCCTGACTGGCACATCGACATTGGCGTCATGCTCAGCGAGACGTACCCGACCGCCGGCGCTGCTACGCGAGCCTTCAAGTACATCCGCGCTATGATCCTACGGGCTTCAGAGCAGCTCGAGCAGATACTGGGCATACGTAGCATAGAGGTTCCGCTCACGAAGGTCCCTGCGTTCGACAGCGTCGAAGGCTACTTTCGACCGGCTCCCTCTACGCCGTCAGACGCGACCGTTAAGACTCCTAACACCAACGTCGCCACGAGCGTGCGACGGCTAACGGCGAAGGAGATCGACGACTTACGGCGCGCCAACATGCCCACTCCCGAAGCAGAGGACTTTTACAGCCGCACTACTTCTCTGCTCAACCTCGACTCGGCGACGCGACTGACGAAAGCCCCATCGCCGACGCCCAGCGCCAAACAGGACGAAGGTGGGTCGAACTACCGCTCGTTCACTCCCACTGGCGTTTCGCCGTGGGGTGACCCGCTATCCGGTATGACTGGCTTCGGACACCAGACGCTGCACGACGCTGTCGCGGGTGCCGCTGCGGCCCCGCCTACGTTCGTGCGACCGTCGTCGCAGTCGCAGATCGACGTATCCAACCAGTTGCACGTGCAGCAACCTACTCCAGGCGCCCCTACCTACGTTCAGCCGGCTACGCTCGCCGCCGTCGCAGCCTCCTACGGCAACTCGACTCAGCCCATCCTCACGCACTACTACGGCGGGTCGACAGCCAAGACGCCAGCGGCCGCTCCGTCTACGACTTCCTACCCCGCGTTCACGACTGCTCCCGCTACTACCGCTCCTGCTCATCCGGGTCCGCCGTATGGCTACGGAGGATATCCGACCGGAGGAGGAGGTCCCGGCGGAGGAGGTGGAGGAGGAGGCGGAGGCGGAGGTCGAGGGGGCGGAGGAGCTGGAAGAGGAGGTCCTGGAGGACCGCCCTACGGAGGAGGAGGTCCAGGAGGACCACCCAACGGCGGAGGAGGTCCAGGTGGCCCTCCAGGGGGAGGTGTACCCCCGCAGTATCCTGGAGCTGGACCCCCGCAAGGCCCTGGGGGGCCAGGAGATCCCTTTCCAGGATGGAATCCTCCGGATCCGGATCCCGACATGCACGTCAATCCGCAGAACCACCCGCGTATCGACACGAAGATGCGAGCGGACGACCTGCCTACATGGGACGGCGCGCGCAGCACTGCGCTGGAATATCTCATGTCGCTGCGCACTTGGTCTCGTCTGGGGGGCTTTGTACCTTTTCAAATCGGTACCTACGCGCCCCTTCGATGGACTGGAGGAGCCAAATCGTGGTGGGATAACCTCACGGAACGAGCTCGCCAGTTCTACGGCTCGCACGTTCGCAACCTCATCTACGGCATCCGCTACGGCCTGCTTACGGACGAGTGGGTGCGTGAACTCACAAACTCGTTCAACATCATGTCCTTCCGCGAACCTGGGCACTCGCGCGAGACTCCAGTCGAGTTCATCAAGAGGCGCGCGATAATTGTCAACACGCTCTGGGCTCTGGACGACCGGCAAAAGGTGTCGCAGGTGCTAAGTCGCGCGCCCACGGAATGGCCATATATTCTGGACGAGCGCAACATCACCAACCTCGACCTGCTGATGGCCCGCGCAGCGGAGCTGGAGACACATCTCGTTGTATCAGCTCGCACTTCGCTCGACACAGCGGCTCTAGTCCGGGACGAAGTGCGTGAGCAGGTCCGCAGCCAGTTGCGTGCACTGCAGCAAGGACAACGCGCCTCGCGTCCGCCAGCCGCTGAGCCTTCGAACGTCCGCTATGACGTCCGTCGGCCCCCTCCCGCGCGGAACGCGCACGTCGCGGACGGCACGGAAGCGCCGGCGGGTGACCTGATGCAGTTTGAAGAACCCTCCGGTCCTAGCCAATATGACGTTCCGCCTATTGTCGACACCTACACCGTGCAAGCCGCGGAGCAGGGTATCCACGAGGTGGAGATCTTCCTTGCCGCGAAGGCGCGCGCTCGCCCGGAACCTAAGGACGGATATCCCTTCCCTCTAGACCCGACCTTGAGCGACCCGAAGCCACCGTCCAAGTGCAAGTGCTGCGGCGGTTGGCATTGGGACCGCGACTGCAAGCACTGGCCCGAGTGGGAAAAGCGTCGCCGCTCGCCCCAAGCGTTCACGCTCACGACCGAGCGCCCCGCGGACGAGGAATCCCTGTACGGAATCGTGTACCGCGCTAGAGCCAATAACAAGCCCCTTTCTGCGTACTTTGTGCAAGGAGTTAGCATGACTCGAGAAGCGCTGTTGGGCTGGGGAGAAGACGCGTTCGACAAGCTGCCCTCGCCGTCCCTCGCCAACGAGGATCGGAGCGAGGAGAAGGACGAGATCGGGGATGAACTACAAGACGTTTTGGATGTCCTGACGGCGCCTCGAGATCCAGCGGCACGGCGACCGAATAGCCCGCTCTTGGCTGCCTCGGTTGAAGACGCCGCGGACGCCTGGTACACATGGTACAGCGCGGTACCCAAGTGCGAGGAGAGAGCGCTGTTAGTTGACTGCGAACCGCACGACGTTTACCGCGAGTTGGACTCACCGCGCGAGCACTTCTGGATGCTCGACGATCTAGATATTCCGGAAGACGCGTCTCTGCCGATATCGCTGCGTAGGCACGTCGACCAGGAGGAGCAAGACGGGCCACCAAGGCTAGCCGACGTGTACGACGAGTTCGTACCAGAGTACACGGACGACGACACGGTGTTCGACGAGCCAGAAAGCGTCAAGCTAGAGAGCGTCTCCATCTTGGAACCCGAGCCAGCCGCGGCGTTACGCCCGACTGTCGCTAAAGCACCGGAAGACGTACCTTTACCGCCGCCTACCATGGACGAATGGACGGACGGGTTTACTAAATGGCTCTCTACCCCGGAAGGCGTAAAAGCCTTGACGGCAGTAGGACTGGAACCAACGTTCCTAGAGCACATTGATGCTGCCGAAGTCCTCGCCGCCGCCCTGAACGCACAAACCATCGAACCTACGGCCACCGTCGATCGTGTCTTCAACGTCATTCCGAAACGCCAACCACCAGCCGGTCGCTCTTCAGTCGGCGTGTCCGTGCTGACGGCTGGGGGGCATTTGGGTTCTAGGGAGGAGAAACCTCTCCCCCTCAGGCTGGACTCGGGAGCTAACATATCGCTGGTGGCACGCTCCTTCCTCGAGTCCATGAAGAATCCTCCCAAGATCCACACGGGCTTGAAGGTAGCTATCGCCCAGCTCACGAACAAGAACCCGCGTATAGAAGGATACGTCAACATGCCGGTCTGGATTCGTTCCACGGAAGGCACCTGGCTCAGACTACACGCGGAGCTCTATGTCGTCCCGGAAATGACAGTCGAAGTTCTACTCGGCGAGGACTGGCATGTGAACAACGAGCTCAGTGTTCTTCGCAGCCTGGAGAAAGGTACCAGAGTAGTTGTCGGGAATACGGGGTTTACGTTCGACGCCATATCCACCGTCGACGACCTCAGGGCTCACCGCGCGGGAGCCGAGCGGATAGGACACGGCTACCTAGTACTAGACCCGTCCGTAGCGAACTTCATACGCAGGAAGCAGCATCGGCGCGACAAAGCGAACCGACATCGTCGCAAGCGAGTTTACGCGAACGGCGCTATTCGCGCGTGGGAGGACGTTATCATCCCCGCCGAATCCAGTCGCACTATCCCCATAGCTGGCGATCTGCAGCAAAACCGGGAATGGTACGTGGAGCGGGCGCTGGTACCACAACACGACGGAACCTTCCTCACCGTTCCAAATACGCTCCTTTCTTTACGAACCGAGGATGCTGGTTGCGCCGAACCTGGCTCCATTGCGCGTCGCTCTCAAGTATCGATCTCGAACCCGACGAAGGTCCCTCGTGTGGTGCGCGCCGGAACGTTGCTCGGATACGCGAAGGATCCAGCAACCTTCCTCGACAAGCCTCGTACGCAGGAGGAGCTCGCGTCCATGACTGCGACCGCCGAAGTGCTGAAGGCCCTAGTCGCTACCTTGGACGACAGCGACCCAACGCGAGCACCTGGCGAGGACGATGGTGGAGGCAGCGGTCCTGCTCCTCCTTCTGACGCCTCTCGGCCGCGCGTCCGAGCCGATTCCCCTGAACTCGACCCTCCTGCCACCGCGGAAGCGCCCGATCCTGTCGAGTACTCGTCCGCAGATCTAGAAAAGATTCTGGACATATCTCCCGACGTGCCGCGAGAGATTCGAGCCAAGGCTCTCGAGCTGCTGAAGAAGCACGAGCGCGCGTTCGGGCTCGACGGTCGCTTAGGTCACCTTGAGGCCAACGCGAAGGTACGAACGAAGGAGGGCGTCGAGCCGATTTCAGTCCCGATGCATGGCGCATCGCCCGAGAAGAAGGCGGTAATCGAAGAGCAACTCAAGAAATGGTTCGAACTCGGCGTCATTGAAGACTCTATTAGCCCCTGGGCGGCGCCTGTCGTTATCGTCTACCGTAACGGCAAGCCGCGTTTCTGCGTCGACTACAGGAAGTTGAACAAGGTTACTATCGCCGACGAATTCCCTATCCCGCGACAGTCCGATATTCTTGCCGCGCTGGCCGGGTCGCAAGTACTATCTTCCTTGGACGCTCTCGCTGGGTTCAACCAGCTTGAGATTGCGCCTGACGACGTGGAGAAGACTGCGTTCAGAACGCATAAGGGTTTGTTTCAGTTCAAGCGCATGCCTTTCGGGTTGCGTAACGGCCCCGCCATCTTTCAACGAATCATGCAAGGCATTCTCGCGCCGTACTTGTGGCTGTTCGTGCTCGTTTATATAGACGATATCGTCATATACTCGAGCTCGTACGAGCAGCACTTGGATCACCTCGACAAGGTTCTATCGGCCATCGAACGCTCAGGACTCACGCTCGCGCCCAACAAGTGCCATTTCCTGTACTCATCCATCTTACTCCTCGGGCACAAGGTTTCAAGACTGGGCCTTTCTACGCACGACGAGAAGGTGAAGGCTATACTCGAACTGGAGCGCCCGCGCAAGATGCACGACTTGCAGATCTTCCTGGGCATGGTCGTGTACTTCCAAGCCTTCATACCGTACTACTCGTTCATCGTCGCTCCCCTCTTTCGACTACTGCGCAAGGGCGTTAAATGGGACTGGGGCGCTGACGAGGATTACGCGTTTCGCGAAGCCAAAGCAGCGCTCCAAAAAGCCCCGGTGCTCGGTCATCCACAGCAACACTGGCCATATCGACTGTACACGGACGCTTCAGACGAAGCTCTCGGCGCTTGTCTTCAGCAAGTCCAGACGATCCTCGCCGCGGATTTGAAAGGTACTCCGGCTTATGAGCGCCTACGTACCGCGTTCGAAACGAAGCAGCCCGTCCCGTCGTTTTGCGCGAAGATATCAGCGAAGACGAACGACAGAAGGGAAAATCTGACGTGGGGACCGACGCTGGACGAGACCGTCGTCGAAGCCGAGCGCGTTGTAGCTTACTGGAGTCGCACTTTCAAGGACGCGGAACGCAACTACTCTGCGACGGAACGCGAAGCGTTAGCCGCGAAGGACGCCCTTATCAAGTTCCAACCGTTCCTCGAGGGCGAACGCGTAGTGTTGATAACCGATCACTCCGCGTTACAGTGGGCCCGCACGTACGAGAACACGAACAGGCGTCTTGCGGCCTGGAGTACTGTCTTCGCGGCGTACGACCTCGAAATCGTGCACAGAGCAGGGCGCCTACATTCGAACGTGGACCCTCTTTCTCGTCTACCTCGTGAGCCGCACTCTCAGATGGTACGAGGCCCACCCGAACACACTTCGCCCGCCAAAGACCTCACGCCCGCGATACATACCGACGTCGAGAAAGCCGAGCTTCTGGAACGTGTAGCGGACATGGCGCCCGCGCCGCGAGCGTTCGCGAACCTGTCCATAGTCGAGCCCCTCGCGACTCTGGTCGAACCCGTGCGCGTGCTCGCGACGACGCGTTTCCAGAAGCGTATCGAGCGAGCTAAAGAACGCGCGACGAGCGGGAAGGACGCTGCTACAGCCCTTCCCAAAACGACGGTCAAGGGTTCTCCACCCCCAAAGGGTATGCGGTACGAGGACAAAGTCGCATGGCAGGAGGAGAATGCCCCGCCGACGATGCAGGTTACCATCGACTCCGTCCTCAAGGAGAGATTCATCGAGGGATACAAGAGCGACCCCTTCTATAAGGACAAAGGCATTGACGTCGACGAACGATCCTGGTACGCGGGCAACAAGTTCTATCGAGGAAAGGACGGCTTGATCTTCTTCCGCGAAGCCAACTTCCTCCCGCGACTGTGCGTCCCCAAGGATCTGACGCTCGAGGTTATGCGCATCGCACACGAATCCCCGTACGAGACAGCACACGGCGCCGGAACGAAGATGCACACCAGACTCGCCCAAAGGTTTTATTGGCCCAAGATGAAGAAGGAGGTCGACCTGTTCTGTGCCTCGTGCGATGTCTGCCAGAAGACCAAGAAGCAGACCTTCACGCGTTTCGGCAAACTACAACCGCCCGCTGTCCCGAACGCTCCCTTCGAGCGCATCTCGCTCGACCTAGTCACCGGACTACCGCTTAGCGAGGACAAGTACAACGCCATCCTCGTAATAGTGGACGTCTTGACGAAGTACGCCATGTTCATCCCGACGGACACCGGTTTAGACTCTGTGCGATTCGCCGAGCTCTTCATCCGTTACGTAGTACTCGAGTTTGGCGTTCCTCTCGAGGTGGTGGCCGATCGCGACGGGAGATGGTTATCGCTTTTCTTCGCGGAAGTCGCCAAGCAGCTAAAGGTGCATATGCTGTACACGTCGTCGCATCATCCACAGACCGATGGACAAACGGAGAGGACCAACCAAACGATGGAGACGATGCTGCGCCACTACGTCTCCGAGAAGCCTGAGGAATGGGCCAAATGGTTGCCAGCTATCCAGTTCGCGTATAACTCGGCTGAACACTCGTCTACTGGCTACACGCCGTACTTCATGCTACGAGGGTACGAGCCTCGATCTCCTCTGGACGTCCTACTTCCTTCGTCAGGCGACCTTATCACCCGGGGCATCACGGCCGACAAAGATGCAGATTCGTTACTGGAACAGTTCGAGTCGCATCGTCGTGCCGGGCAGGACGCGATACTCCTCGCGCAGCACGTGCAGTCTCATTACTACAACCGCGGACGTCGCGAGCTCGTTCTGGAACCTGACGACTTGGTTCTCATCAAGCCTAAGTCGCTCGAACTGGTCGAATCGAAAGGAGAGGGCCTGAAGCTGAAGCAGCGCGCGTTCGGCCCCTTCGCGGTCCAGGAACGAGTAAGCGACAGCACTTATCGCATCGACCTGCCCGAATCCTTTCCAATGTCCAACGTTATTCATATGGACCATCTCCGGAAGTACATCCCTTCGCCACCTGAATTCGGCGAAAGAGCGCAGCTAGCGCTCCCGCGTTGGGTGGAAGACGCTTCCGAGGAATACCAGGTGGAGAAGATAGTTGCGCATCGACGAAGCCGCTCCAAGCGACAGTTGGAATATCTTACGCGTTGGGAAGGGTACGGCCCGGAACACGACTCGTGGTTGACCGCCTTCCAGCTCCGCAACGCGCCCGCTAGGTTGATGGAGTACCGCCGCGCTCATCGCCTGTGAGGTCGGGAGCGTTTACTTTCAACGGAGCCCGGCGCTCCGCTCTCTCGGTTCCTTTCTTCTTCCATCTGCTCGGCGCTAGCCGCCGCGCCTCTTGCCTTCCTACTTCTCACATCGATCAACCGCCTTATGGTCTCGCAAAGCTCCTCGCCCGCGTCCTCGGGCTCGATGAGCCCCCTTCCTTACCCCGTTCACGATGGCGACTACCATATGATCCAGCCGGACCCGAGTCGCATTCTGTACGACGTCGGTGACCTGGCTCCAGCGCCGTTCGAGAACAAGACGCGCTATGTCGTGGTCTGGATGGAAGTCTTCCCGCGCTACCCTGAGCCGCCTACGCTCGTCTACTGGGTCTGCATGAACGCCCTCGCGCCCACGATGCCCTCCAAGCCTACGCTCACCGGGCCCCTCAACTGCTCCTGCAGCCGTCCGGGTGACGACCTCCCGCTCCTGTGCCGTTACGGCCAGGCGCAGCACGCAGCCGAAATCTGGCAGCCCGACTGGGTCAAGGAACGAGTCGACCCGCTATATTCGACCGCGTACATCCCCGCTCTTTTCTCGGGAGAAGGACCGTGCGCCAAACGCGACGTCAAGGGTCCTCTCACGCAATGGGACCCTTCCTGGGTCACTCGCAACGGATCCAAGTTCGAGCTCACCGCGCACGCCTCTCAAATCTTCAGCGAGATCCTCGCCCTCGACCAGGAGGTCGAGGCTCGTCTGGGCATGGCTCTCGCAGTCGCGTCGCCCGTCCTACCGGCGGCCGCCTCGTCTGTGCTAGAACTCCGCGAAGGATGGGCACGGCTTGCCGCAGACGTGGCGAAAAGGCGTGGAGCGTTGTCAGCCGTCCTCATCGGCGCGAGGCGATGGGCGTGGTTTGCGTCCCAGAACCCCGCTCTCCACGCGCGTCTCCTCGCCAGCGGCTACTACGCGCTTGGTACCCTAGGCGTCTGGGTGGAGGACACTGCAGCGCGTCTCGTCGACATCAACGAGTTCCTCAAGCTGGGCGTCCCTGTGTTCTTCAAGTGGGACAAGGCGTTGCTCACCAACCCCGCGGCGCAGAAGCTCGTTCCGCCGCAGCGCCTGTTTCCGTCGTTCCCTCAGACGCCTCCGCGTCGTCCTCTTCCCCTTCCTTTGCCGGCGCCGTCGGCAGCTACTACAGTGAGCTCTCCGCGTCAGCGCGAGCCCCCGACGCCGGAGGACAAGGAGCCTAAGCGCACGAAGGGCGCAGAGCCCGGGGAAGTGGCGGACGACGAGTCAGACATCGACTACACGGATGCAGCGTTCGACGAGGTTTTCACACCCGGACGCACTCGCAACTCGGCGCGCGTTCGCTTGCCAGTCGATGCGGAACCTCTCGAGGCCACGGCTTGGGTGCGCGTCCCTTTTGGCACCCTCTACTCGTCTGCTCCTCCGCCTGGCCAGACCGTACGCGTTCGTAGCGGACTTGAATTGATGACCGTGCGAGCCTTGACGCATACGCCGCCGCCTGACGCTACGTCGGCCGCGCGTTCGCTGGCGGAACGACTTGACAATGACGTCCCGCCTCCAGCTCCTCGTCGCCGTCCTGATGTGATTCGGCGCCCGCCCGTACTGCGCATCTACGACCAGGGCTCGGCGCTTGCAGTCCTTCGCTCGGAGTCCGACCATAGCGGCTTCAACCTCAACGCGGCCGACATCATTCAAATTGCGATCGCGCACGGCATGCAGTTCCACACCCCCGTGCAGGTCGTCAACCCCAACGAGAGCGTCACGCTCAATCAGCACGTGGTCTCCAACGCCTGGTGGCCAGATGGCGCCATGTCTTCCGGCAACTTGGTACGCGCCTGGGAAGCCAACATCCTGCGTCTCGCGAAGCGCCCACACGTCTGGCGCGCTGCTCTGATGCTCGGAGGACTCTACTCGCGCATCGCAAAGGAGTACCTGCCTGACGGGTACGAGTTCCCTTTTGGTCCCACGCGCGCGGTCGTCGACTACGGTGTGCCAATCGTCTACCGCGTCTCGCACGATGACGGCATCCCGCTGCACGACGACTACCTCAGCGAGGACGAGCGCCTCATTTTCATCGGCGCCGTCAAGTGCGCAGACAACGTCCTACGCACGCTCTGGCCGCGGGAGGAGATCCTCCGCAGCGAGGGCTACCGAGGCGTTTGGACGACGTCCTGGGAAAGGTGGTTCGTGCGTCACTTGCAGGAGCTGCGCAGCGACACGATGAAGCCGAAGGCGTATTCCAAGTGGAAGTCGGTCATGCGCGCGGTCGCCGACAAGGACGACGGCTCCCTTTCGCTCTAAAGGAGCGCGAAGTCTCCGCGGAAAGTCAACTTGGTCCTCAAGATCCGAACGCACTCGCCGATCCAGCGTCGCGTCTCGGAGGGGGGGCTCTGTAAGGGGTACTTAGGATAGCTCCGACCCGCGGATGTATCATCTCGTGTTTGTATCTATTTAGAATCCAATCTTCGTCTACTCGCACTGTCCTC
>KV425885.1:0-19834 GCA_001632375.1 Exidia glandulosa HHB12029 | reverse complement strand
TGGTAATATCCAATGCATCGCGACATAGGAGTTGACGAGCTCGCGTTCCGAAAGGTTTCTGAGCGCGGGGTCGCCCACAAGCGACTGAAGCGCATGCAACGCGACTTTTGGTGTAATCGCAATGCTGAACGGCGCAGATATGACAGCAGTGTCTGGTGGGAGGTTGGTGCGCGCCTGAACGGCTATGCCGCCCGCATCTGTCGCACGCGATGTTGAATAACGCGGCCACCGCCAGAATATTAATGACCTTGAGCGAAATATAGGGCAGAATGCATGCGTGCGCCATGGGACGCCGCCCACGAGCGTAGTGCGGTCGCTCGGGGAGGTTCTGTTTCGGTGCTCATGGTGGTGATGGGACCGTGTGCGTGTACAATAGGGGTCGGTGTGCGTCCGCGTCTTGCCTTCTGACCATGTCCCCCGCACGCGTCCGAGTTCGCTCTTCAACCGCGACACCATCCGTTGCCGTCTCGCGCTCGAATGTCAATCTGAGCGCGCGCGAAACGCGTCTACGCCTCAAAGATGCGCCATCTCGTCCGCGCCGTACAAGTCGCGCGCACGGTCAAGATGAAGACGCGTTATAGTTGTGCGTGTCCGTATTTCTTCTCATTATCTCGCATTGCGCTGACCTTTGTCCAGCGCCAGCCCGAACACGCACCGCCCAAGTCGTTCGCGGTCGTCCGGCTCCCTCTGGACGGTTCGGCGTCGTCAAACCGGTACCACCAGCTCGCCCCGCTCACGTTTTCGTCACGCGTTCGTTGCACCGTACGGGCTCATTAAGCGGTCAACGTCGACGACACCGACTCCACCGGCGCTCTCAACGCCCGCTCAAACGTTGTCGTCATCTCCGCCACGAGCTCTGGTCTCGCCCTCCGCGTTCCAGCAGTCGGGGTACAGGTTCTGCGCGACTCGCTTAGTCCAGCCATTCCTCGTCTCAAAATCTTCGTAAACCGCAACAACCTCATGGACAACCTCAAGACATCCATCAGCGTCGTCTGCAGCGTCTACACGCCGCGGCCGACAGCGGCTCGCGTCTGGCGACTCGCCGTCGTCGAGATACTCACCCGCATCCGGGCAGTTGCATCACACACACATGCACGACCCGCGCTCGACCGATGTAGATGCTATCAGCGACGTCCTCGCGAATTTTGGAGCACCCACCTTTTCCCATCGTCGAGGCACGTTCACCCGGCCAATTCGCGTTACAGGTTCGTACCGTCTTCCCTTGTACTCGTCTCGTCTTGCAGCTTCAGGTACTAACTGTATACTTCATCAGCAACGTGGACCCTCAACCTCAAGTGCCCACGCGTCGCCGTTACCAGTGCTCGAACTGGACGCTCGGTCGGTTAACTGGTGAGTGGCTTCGCATCTTGTTCGCAGCTTCGTTTACTGACAGTGTACGGCATCAGGAACCTCCTCCTAACGTCTAACACGCCCTCCTAGCACCGTTGTCGTTCCAGGTCGTTGACGGAATCTCGACGACGGTGTCGCGCTGCGCGACACGCCGAGCGCAAACCGGAACTTGTCACACCGAGGGAGTCGAGCAGTTCTGCGTCGATGGTGTCCTCGTCGAGGTCGAGGAGGTCCATCTTTTGCTGCATCGCAGCCTCCGAGCAGAGGGACCCGAGATCAGCGCCAACGTAACCGTGCGTGCCAGCGCGGATTTGCTCGAGGTCGTCATTGTGCCTATCTATGGATGTAGCAGACTCTGTGAGTATCTTTGCCACCTCTCCACCGCGTCGTTCGTCGCGCGCTTCAGGTACTGATAGACATTTACGTTAGTGATTTGCTGGGCTCGCTGTCGCATGCGACAAGCGCAAGAATCTCTATCTACAGCGGGGAAGACGCGCTTGCTCGTTCACAGAGCGGTCCTCCTATCGGCGGGAGGTAAGCTTGCGCATTGTATGTCATGTCTTGCGTCGACTGGACTGATTGGCGTCACAGAGCTCGACGCAGTCAATGCCCAGCTCGTACGGCTAGGATGTGCGTCATAGACGCCGCCGCCGCTTGCAGACTCGCACAATTCTTTACTTAGAAGGACGCGCTTCTTTGCGTCGGGAGCGCGGGCTGCGCAATACACGAGGCATTTGGCTGACTCTGCGCGAGGTATCGGCGACGCTCTACGGCGTTTTGCGCGGACGAGCTGCGTGCGCGTCGCGGTCTCGCGCGCGGAGCATGCGGCCAACGCATCGCCCATAAGACGCAATGGAGCCGTCTCGCAGACACGCGACGCCGGCGCGGCGGATGCACCTGGAGAGCTCGACGGCGCGCGATTCGACTAGTCAACACAACGCAAGCCAGGACGCGTCACGGTCGCGCGCTCGAGCCCGAAATCCCGGGGACGGCGTGCGGCCAACGCATCACCCACCACGACGCAATGGCGCCGTCTCGTACGCACGCGACTGAACAGATGCGGCGCGGCGCATGCGCCTGAAGGCCTCGACGGCGCGCGATTCGACCGGTCAACACGACGCAGGCTAGGCCATGTGGTATGCAAACAGACGCAGACGCGTCAACCTGCCAGCGCCTCAAGTCCGCGACGCAGCGCGACACCACGAGATCGAAGAACACCACCCAAGTCGAATCGGTCGAGGCAACGACAGCTACGGTCGGGTCAAGCGCTGGACCGAGATCCCTCGACGCGGCGCGGCTCACTCGGACACACGAGCGTCACGACGCAGCACCCGCCGTGAGCGGGGATACGAGCGCCGTCCACGCTGGAGAACCCGACCCGGACGCTGTACGCGCAGAACGGGGAGGACGCAGTGGCGAAGAAGAGTGTACGTATGGCGATAGGAAGAGTGAATAAATGACGTGTTATTGCCCAACGTTCGAGCGCAGTGGATAGGAAGGATCGAACGCTAGGAACGGGATGTAGAGAGTAGACTGGATGAGGGAATATGTGTGCTTACGACTCTGCCGTCACCGAACGAATGCGATGGTCGACGTTGGTAGCTTGAGGTTGAGGATGACGGCGAGGAGCGCGATAGTGAACGACGTATGGCAAGCAAGGAGCAGCGAGTGGACGAGGTCAATGTCGCGGGCGTCGAACGAGGCGTCGAGGAATACGGAAGGAACGAGGGAAGAGGGAAAAGGGAAAGGAACGATGCTACAATCCGTCGGATCCTACGAGGTTTATATACCTCCTCAGACCTCTCTCATGCCGAAAACATGAGCCCTCCGGCGCGGAGGTCTCCGGCGCGGCACGGAGAGTGCGAGAAGTACGAGCGTGGGAGTGTCAAGGACGCGGAACCGACGAGACGAGGGTTCTATGCGCTAAGCGCTCAAACCTGTCCCTCCTCGCCCGCCGCCGCACTCGCATTCTACGTCCCCTCCCTCGCTCCTCTCCCCTTATTCCACCTGGATTGCTCTCGGGAGCAATAATACATCCAGCTCAAGCTACCAGATAGCAGGGGAGAAGGGGTATACCCCCTCCAAAGTCTCTCTAATGCGCATGACGCCTCCAACCGAGTGCCTGAGGCCGCGCCCTGCGCTCCGCGCGCTGCGGGCTTCTTTGATTGATGGCCGTAGGCGTGGTACATACAGCGGTGAAACCAGATCTACGTAGGGAGGTGCGAAATGTGGGGAATATCGCCTCCGATGTAATCGTACTCCTCCGCCGCTCTTCGCTCGATCGCTCACGCTGAATGGTGTGGTGTGCACGTGAGAGTACTGTTACGTGAGTATGAGCATGTGAGATTGAGTCCCGGGGCTCCGAGCGCATTGCAATGCCTGTGTTCGTGCAGATGCCCCCGAATGCCCCTGCACACGTTCTCTGTCCTTTTCAGTCAAGCTTTCCTATTTCCTTTGTAATGAGACACCGTATAAGCTCCATATACCACGTGTCATTGCTCCCGACACTGAGTCTCACATAGAGATCGAGACTCAGCGGTCGTGCGCGCAACGAGCGGAGTTGTGCCTATGAGCGTATGCCCCGCTCTAAGCTGTGTCGCTCACATGTCCTTCCATCCCGCTCTTTTCCCGGATTCCCACGCATTACAGCATGCCGAGTCGCCGCTTTAAGGCACCAGTAAACTTTTCGTAAGCACATAATCCGTCAATCGGTGGAAATGACAGACTCTGCCCGGCAGACTTCCAGCCTCCAAGTCCCCGATTTGGCTGCTCCTCCATATTGCAGATTGACCCGGGTAACAGAGGTAGTAGGACTCGCATATATGCGGTATACTCACACATAGATCTCACTGTGAATCTGCAGTGAATGGGTGCATGGGCTCCAGGAGTCCGAGTCTGTCCGAGTCGACCACACTGTCGGATTCCTTGTGCTGCCTGAGTCGACTCTAGCACTCTCACCCGCTGGAGCTTCTCATATATAATTTTATATTGTATTCAATAGGTCCAGCAGACGACCAGTCTCCGGAATATATACAGTACAGGAATGAGACTACATGCAACTTGAACTTGGGGCAATTCTGTCCTCGTACCCTTGTACTTGCAAAGCTTGACCACGAGTGCAATAGTCATACCTGTACAAGAGTTAACTATAGTGTACTCACGTATTCTCTCAGTCTCACCTTTCTCAGTCCGAGCAGCGGTGCATATATGCACTGAGCACCGCATCGGGAATGCTATCTGACAGGGCGCCAGTCAGACCGTCCATAGTCAGGTCCCAATCGGCCTGAGAGGACCCTCAGTACGTGGGAGACTGAATAGTCAAGGGAAGCTCGTTTTGCTGCGCTCAGGAACCCTCTGACGCGTTGCGAGGGTGGCAGCCGGGCTCGGAGACCGGCGGGCAGGAAGCGGGGATCCCCGCATCACTCGCTTCTCCGGCTCGCCCAGCCCCACCGCCGCACCGCAGTCGTGGTAATGGATACGGAGTTTGAATGACAATTTTCACTCACCTTGCTACCCGCCATCTCCCGTAGGCGGGATCTCCAAGGACAAAAACGAAAACACGAATCATGATGGCGCGGGCTGTCCTGGCGCCCACGTCAACCTCAACAGGTGCCGAGACGCTCCGCCGGCCCCGGCGCTTGTCTTGGTTGCCGTCGTCTGTAGGTTGTCGCCGCCGGCGCTTATGTGTGCCAGCTTTCTGCAGAGCGAAACATATCACAACCGACAGTGCCGAGCGCGGAACGATAGCCCAAGCATAATGTGTGATAGGAGAGTGAGTGACTGTCGCGCTGAGGTCTGGTTCCGGCTGTCTGTCGCGATCCACCGCGCATCAGGTCTTCGGTGCGAGGGCGTCAGGCTCCGACGCTTGGCCCTTTCCCTCTTACGCCCATCATGACCGTCTAGCACGCGCACACAGTGCCCACAACGCACCCGCCGTTATCCTCGAGCTCGCTGCCTACCTCGACGTCGAAGTCTGTTGCGCGCACGTCGACGCCTGTTGCGCGCACTAGACCTGCACCACAAATCCGCCACAACTCGAACCGCGTCACCGCACCCAGGTTTGTCTGCGCGCTCTCTGGCTGCCCTACGTCAACGGCAGCGAGCTCGAGCTCGAGCTCGAGCCCGGCGACGCGACCGAGACGCGGTTTCCTGCGGATCCTTCGCGTGCCGTATGGGCCAGGTGTCAGCGAGCGATAAGGCGCGCTCAATGAGAATCCAGGTCAGTTGCATACCTTCTGTGACTCGAGCTGTACGGTCAAGCTGTTGTATCGCTTGTTAGTGGGTCACGCTCAATCAGAGGGCATCAAGAGGGTTCCTGTGGTCAGTGCGTTGGCCATCCGTCTCTTATTTCGTCTTTGCACGTCTAATGGTTAATTATCGTTCTTTCCTCCTTTTTAGGTTGTGCTTCCTTGTTCTCTTCGCTACGCGGCACGCTCTTGCGCCGTGAGCGCGCTTGGACTGATTTATTGTATCGCAGGACTCGTGATATGCCCACCGGCGAGAACGTACGAGGATCGCGTGATTAGGTGCGCATTCTGCTTTACTCCTCTTTCTTCAAGGCCTCTTATTTCACTTGCAGTTTACCGTGTCAGGACGTCCAGATTCTGCGTGCATCGTCTGCAAGAGGTGGTGCGCCAACACATCGCTCGTATAATGCTCGCAGCACCATTTTTGCGCGACCTCTTGATCATGTAATCTACAGCGTGAATCATTCCTGATAATAGTTGCCATTGTTGCTTTTATTTGTATGTCGGAGCAAGCGTTGAGGAGCGCAAAGGAGGTGCGAAGCGTGAGAGCCGAATCACCGCTTTGGATCTTACAGGCATATTCTTGCCGTATTTGACGACTTACAGCTAAGGTATATGCAAGAACATTATGGTCATATTTTTGCTTTATGGAACCCTATTGTCTCTGTCGGTATTGAGGGTCCGATGGACGGTGTCGGCAGAACGGTCGGAGCTCATTTCGCGTTCTGGCTACAGCGTTCACGTCTTCGTATCGGACGCGGCTATAAATATGCCGCGTCACAATCCCAAAGGCAACAATCAACATGGGGATAAAAACTGTGAGCAACCTCGTAGTATACTGCTTCTTGTCTGATACTATGGCCAGATCCTGCGGACGACGTTTTGCACGCTGCGTTGGTCCAATATGCCAAAGAGCGGTTGACGGTTCAAATGAAGCTTGACCGCCTGCGCGAGGAGTATGGGTGTGAAATCAAGTAGGTGGACAGGATTCATGGTGCTTGAAAATCCCTGACCTGGAGTAGGCCTGCAACCCTTCACAACCTTCAAGTCAAATTCGACATCAAGACGGTTCGACGCGGCCAGCCGCCTCGTGAAGAGCAGGCTGCCGCGATACTTGAAGTTGTGGAGCTGGACCACGCTGGCTTTCGAGGTGTCAAGACAACGATGGCAACGCTCGCGCTTCAAGGGTCATTGCTACCCAGGTCCGTCGACATCTTTTCTTTATTATAACTAACCAACATCGCCATTTAGAGATACTGTTCGCGAGGTTCTCCGCCTGTATGCACCAGATAAGTCGCTCGGACGCTTTCCAGGCGCGAAGAACAGGCGCAGGGACCGCACGACACTCATATCTGTCGGCCCCGATGAGATGCACCACGCTGACGGCTGGGAAAAGCTAGGTGCACAGGCTCTGATGATGGGTGGTGTCGGTATCCCTGCCTATGGATATACAGACCAATGCAGTAGCAAGAGGTTATTCATTGTGGTCGTTCCGAATGACCGTCTGCAAGATGTTATCGTCCACGTCCACCTCGACTTCATCCAATACATTGGAGGTGTGTCTTCTTTGTTGTGTGTGGTGCTGGTCTTTACCCTCGGGCCTCATAGGAATTTCTATAACCCACGTCGTTGACAAGGGCACTGAGCTCGGTAAGGCTCTTGCAGTTCATGGCGCAATTCGGTGAGCAGGATCCATATCCGAGACACCACCACTGATACACCGCAGGGCGCTTGCTGCTCCCGATCTTGACGCAGAACGCTTCCCACCGTTCGTGCAGATCTCCAGCTTCAAGAATACCCCAGCTGAGGGTGGCTGGCACTGGCTTCGAAACTTTGAAGGATACAATCTACATGACGCTATCACCGCTGGCCGCGACAGGTTCAACGCACTCGATGATATTCAATTGTATGTGAGTGACTTCTCCCGCGTAGTTCATTCTAAGGGAGGGATATCTTCAGCTGCCTTTTCTATTGGATCTGGCCGCCGATTGTGCAGAAGGCACTCAATGAGTTTTCCGAGACCTGGAACATTCACGCCATTCGACGCCAGCATCTGAAGGCCAATCCATCTGGCTACACCCCCAATCATGTCTACGCCGCGCCCCGGTCTCTCGGTCTCCAGCACTGCAAGATTCCTGTATCGTCCGAAATTGTCGCTGCACTCCGAGAGGAACAAGAGCTCACGCGAGAACAAGCGTTGGGCTTCTGCTCGGCTAGCTTCGATGAAGCCGCGCGGGGGGCCTACGAGCAGATTGGGTCCCCAGAGACAACGAGAGACAATGCTTGGGAGACATTCTTCACAATGCTTCCTGTTCTTCGAGCGTTCTACAATGGCCGTGTACCCGAAAAGGCGTATGTGTTCACTATCTAGCTTGCACAATGTAGCGTACACATCGATCGACAAATGGCGACGCTTGTTCGAGGCCGGCGACACCACGGTTATGAACACCTGGAGCTCATCCGTTGCGGCGTCATGACGCTGCGTCCACGCCGACACGTCGTACTGCTCCTGCCGCGACAGAACCCGAGGCATACAACTCCTGGGCAATATACGCGTCCTCCTGCTGCTCCGCGCAGTCCTTTGTGCTGATGTATGTCTGACCGTCATACTGCCTCTGCTGCTCCTGCGCGTCCAATGTCGCGTTAGTCACACGCAATAGCAGTTGCGAATGGAGAGGGGACAACTGGCTTCGGGACGGGACGGGAGTAGAGCGCGACGTGATATCGAAGGGCGCAGGCACATGCAGCAAGTGGGAAGCAGGAAACCCAGGGAGCGAGACCAGGGACAGATAATTGAAACCATACTCACCAGCTTGCAGTACAGCCCGCACGCGTTGCAGTTGAGCTCGTCGTTGAGGCCGCGTCTCCACAGCGGGGTGTGCGTCGCACCGCAGTTCGAGCACTCGACTGCGTGCTAGAAGGCGGCGGCATGCTGCTGCTCGCGCTGTCCTGCGGGTCCATGTAGCCCTCGTCCATCACGTTCGCGGGGTTCGCCCAGCTCAGGCCGAGCGTGTCGGGCGAGAAACCCTCGTACGTCGTGGGCGTGACATGGCTCGTGAGGTAGAACGCGGGGTAGTCGAATGCCGTGGCGTCCGTGCTGGCCGTGGGAGGTGTGCCGCCGCTGCCACTGGAGATGGACTGGTTCTCGAAGGTGTCGACAAGTGGGAGCGAGATGTTGGCGGTGACCGAGTTGTCGACACGAATGCGAAGAAGAACGTGTTCATCAGCGTCACGAGTGTCGACAGGGCGAGACGATCCGGAGCTCGAGGTACGTCGTCCGTGTGGCTTTGTATTGTTTGCACGCTCACGTCCTGGCAGCTAGAACTTCCGCAGTCAGCACGAGCTGCTTTGCGCATTGTAGGGTGAGTGCGAGTGCGCGGCGACGTGCATGGTATGCTTACGATCCGCACGCTGTTTGCTTTGAGGAACATGACAGCGGCCGCTGCGTTCTGGTGCGTGAATATTAAGCGGATGGTCTGCAATAGCTGACAGCGTCCGTACCAGGTTGTTCCTGTTTCCTAGCCTAACAGTGGTGGTGAGCGGCGCCTACCAACGCAATGACGGGACACACTACATCGAGTGCGACGGTGCACGCTGAACACATGCTATCCCCACCGCGCTGCCCGGTGTCGGGCCTGCGAGGGTGAGTAAGCGACAGCTCACGGTGCGTGCGATGCTGACGACGTACTTGGTGAACGAACAGCACCGCGGTGGACGCCTAAGCGCGTCGATGGGACTCAACAACGGGAGGAGTCCTACTCGGTCGAGCGCGTGTGCGTCAGTTCCAGCACGCGCGGGTCGTTCGAGAGCGAGTCCATTGACGACGGCAGGACACAGCTTGGAACGAGTTAGTCATCGTTTGCTCGTTCGGAATCCCGGGTTATACTGACTTCGTATGCAGGCCTCACGGCCTATCGGGTTGCGATGGTGATTCAGCGTGAGCGTATGATGCGAGATGACGAGTTCAATGTGTACATACCGTGCGGCCGTCGTAGATAGTTACTCGTAATAAATGTCGGGGTACACTAGCGGTGACGACGACACGGTGACGGAAACGCACCTTGCAGAGCGATTTCAAGGACATGGAGCAACTTTATCCCATGCAGGCTGCAACGGACAAGATCCAGCTTCAGATGCCATAAGTTTGAGTCTCCAATTTCTCCGGCATATGATTGATTTACAGTACAGGGAACGACAGTAGTATTACATGTTTGTGCGGCAGCGACTGGGGCGAATCACCCCCTGTGCTGCATTGTCGCGAAGAAGTCGAGTATGTGCAGAGACACGACGGCGAATGGGGGTGGAAGCCGAGGCAGACGGAGGGTTGGAGTTATTGGTGTTCGAGGGGGTTGACATCATAGCCGCGACATTCAGCTTCACCTTGTCCCGGGCGCGTACAGCTTTAGCACCGTCAGCAATAAACGCCAGGCCACGCTTCAGCGCATCAAGCCGCTTCTTCATGCGGGCAGCTGTGCGGCCCGAAACACGACCTTCACGGAGTTCCTCGGCCAGCTTTGCAACTTGAAGGCGCATAGTGCCGACAGACTCTTTGCCGTAACCGGTCATCGCTCGCAAAGCTCGGCGACGTGCCTGACCGAGAATGTGACGTGTTAGCCAGTCACTCTCAGGTGATGCGACAGGAAAGGCAAGGGGATCGCCTTTGCACATCGCAATCCTGGAAATGTGTCAATCCCCAAACTCAATAACAATATTCTCAGGGATGCTCACCGCTGAGAGCGCCCATGGCTGACATAAATTGCATTACCGCAATACTCAAGCGGCCCGACGGCCACCTTGTTCGTGTTGGTCACGATATACTTGAAGAGGCGAAGTGGGCGAGTGTCCGAGGGAAGAAGGCTGTCAATGTTGGGTGAGAAGGTGTCGATCCATATCACAGGGGGCGTACCAGGTTTTACGGTTTTTGCAGGGAGGGGTGAGTGACCACACCGTTTTTCCTGCCTGACGATACGCCCAGACATGGAGGTATCGAACTGACTGCTGTGCGGGAAACAACTGTCCATATGCGGTCGGATCGAGGAACGTTGGTGCATCCAAAAGCGCTGAGAAAAATCAGCAGTAAGCAGCAGCAAAATTCAACACCATACCACGAGCGCGAAAATGCTCCGTTATTGGGTCCTTAAAGTTTGACGCATCGTGACCAAAGATAAGATGAGCGAGGTGGTTCTGCTTCGATAGCGCGCGACGAATGTAGATTGGCTCGAATACGTCGAAGGAGTTCATGTTAGTCTACGGTGTAGATATCAGTAACTATAAACACCGTGAACAAGATGTGGCGAAACGCGCGCACCGCAGCATCGTGTAGCTGACCCAGTCGTGATGAGACCCGTGTCATATCCTTTGCCCACGCAACAAACCAGTCTCGGGCGGCGCGAAGACGTTGATCGACGGTCGGCGCAATGAAGCTGCCATTGTGAAGTGCAGGTTGGATGACTTGCGTCCATAGATCAGCCAGTGCGCGATGAGCGAAGTCATAATAAGCCTCGAGAAATCGAGCTGTCCGAGACGGGTTGTCGAAAAGTTCAGCCTCCGTGAGTGTATGTGGAAGACCTGGTGAGGTAGTTAGAAAATAGATGTGTGATACACATCTACTACGCACCGGCCTTTACGAATATTTCGGAGCAGGAGTAAACACCGATGCCAGGGAAGAACTCCTCAAACTGCTGAATGATACTCATGGCGAGTCCATTACGCGCACTACGCGAGCTGAGGCGCATCTCCATGAACTCGAGGAAGTGATCCCAGTAAGGAAAGTTGTCGGGGTATTCCGGAGTGTCGTCGTCAAGAGGCGGGCAGACATAGGGTGCAATATCAGGAGGCTCAGACGACCATTCTGCCTGAGAAAAATGAATGAGCACAGCGCAGTCACTGTGCAGTAAATAACCCACATACCTGATATAGCATATCGTGTGATTGAAACACAATCGCACACAGGTCAAATTCGAGCGCGAGCGCGATCTTGAAATGACGTCCCGACTGTGTCGAAGTCAGTTCTGGACCATGAAGTAATACAGAGCTTACCTGGGGGATATCGCGCAAGACCTCCCACTCTCCAGCAGACATGACCGCGACAGATGTGTGCGTGAGATACCGGAACTACTTCCCAGTTAGTCGGGTAAAGTGAACCCAGAAGCGCTACATACCGTGAGCCACCTAGGACCCAAATCCAGAACGAGAGCGCGTGGGGAGAAGTGCACGCCGCCGAGCTCGAGGTTGCTCAGATTACGAATACCTTCCGGCCAGACACGCGTCGCTGAGCTTCCGCCGCGCACGACGCGGGTTGTGAAGTCTAACGGATAAGCCTGCATGTTGCGGAAACGGTTGCGGGCAGCAAGGGGTACGCTAGCTGGGCCGGTGCCGAACTCCTTCTGTGTGGCGTCGATCCACAGAGAGCGAAGTCGCATAGGCATTTCAGTCGGTCCATCTGACGTGTTCGTGAGCGAGAAGAAGGCATTGCGTTCTGCCTCCAGTCTCCGAAGAACGTAAAGGTAATGAGCGTAGCACTCCCTCCACTCAGGCATAATGCTAGAGCTTAAAGAAACACTGAGGAGGGGAGTTAGTGTGCGGTACATGAGGCAAGAGATTATGCCCAGTGAGGATCGACCGGGACGGAACGGGACAGGAAGTGACATTTCGGACATGACAGAGGACAAATCGCGACGTTCGGGGACGCTCAACCTTTTCGTCTCCTTCTCGCACCTGTCATCTATTCCGTCATCGTGCAAAGTCTATTTTGAAGCTTTGTTTGAACTTGCACGTAAATTGTCTGCTTCCGCATTCCACGCTTCGACGCGTACACGCGTCCAAATCGCCACAATCGCACACGCTCATCGACCTTGGGCGCAAGCAGACGCGATCCGCTATGGATCTTGTCTACTACTGTGACTGCCAGCGGTATTGCAAAGTCGCGAAGCCAGTTACTCGAAGGACATGGCAGCACCACAAGCAGCATCGGTCGCCCGAGAGCGAGTACAATACAGCGTTCGTGCAGACACCACAGGGGCGGCAACCGTACCACGGCGCACATAGGCGTGTACGGCGCCGCGCTGTCAAGCCAGATAGCCGTTCGGTGTCTGTAGAGCGAGAAGGGATGAGCGACGCCGAGCGCGATGCCGCTCTTGCGACCCCATCACCGCCTCAGGTACAGGATATTTTACTCTGCAAGCTATATAAACCTGATTGATTTTGTTATAATTTCCAGCAGTTTCTCAATCGGGACACGCGTTCTCGGTCACTATCTCGGCCACTGTCTCCACGCCCTGCTGTGCTCTCGCCTCGTGGACGTGGCTCTATCTCTCCGCCTCCGCGCGATCCTACTCCCGTGTTTGCAGATGAAGAAGCTGTGCCTGATCCTGCCTCTGAAGCTACGGTTGACCTACTGGCGAGCTTTGCGACGCTTTCGAACATCGAGACTGTCCGTGTCGCCCAGAGATTTGTTCTTCATCTCCAGGCGGCTTCCCTAGATGACTCTGGTCTGTCTCAGAGCCAGGTCGACGCTTTGCTGAATCCTTCCCAAACTGTGCTCGAGCTCGACTACAATGCCAACGGTCCCGATGCTGATCTAATGTGCTCGCTGCGTCTCTTTTTGTCTCATACTATGAGCTCTGAGGGCAACTACGAGCAGTCTTGCTTTGTAGTTGAACAACGTGTTCCAGGCTGCAAGCTCCTTCGCTATGATGCAGTTCAGCGTTACCTCGAGGACATGACGGGGGTCTACTGCATCGATGACGACCTCTGCATTAATTCTTGCATCGCCTTCGTAGCAGACTTTGCGTTACTCGCAGAGTGTCCCAAATGTAACGAGCCACGCTATCATCCCGGAACGACGCGGCCTCGCCAACGCATGTCTACCTATCCCATCGGTCCGCAGATTCAGGCTATGCATCGCCATCCCCGCACAGCTGAGCGGATGGATTACTGGGACGCGCGTACATCGGAACTCTTAGCGCAGCTCGAGCTCGATGAACCGATCAAACTCTTCGATGATATTACCTGTGGCTCTGATGTCCTGACCGCGATGCTGAAGGAGCAGCTCGACCCCGACGATACAGTCTTGATCATGACGATGGACGGTGCACAGCTCTATCGTAACAAGGTCTCTGGGTGCTGGATGGTCGCATTTGTCATGGCCACTATGGGTCCTGACTGTCGCTACAAGAAGCAGTATATTGTCCCCGCAGCTACAGTTCCGGGCCCCCATAAGCCGGAGATCATGGAGTCTGTCCTCTTCCGAACGTTGCAGCACATCTCTGCTGTTAATCGCAACGGCGGACTCCGTATCTGGGATGCGTATCGAGCTACACGCGCATACCGGGAGCTTTGCATCCAGCAGGGACGTGTCCCTCGAGACGCTTTCTATCTGTCCGGTCTCTATCTGCTCTTCGGTACCGCTGATCACGAGGCTATGCCAACACTTACTGGGACTGTTAAGCACTCCGGTAAACACTCGTGCCGCATCGGTTGCCCATGCCGCGGTAGGCGCATGGCTGGCGGACGGCGCGGTGGCCACTACTACCCGATGCTCGCTATACCCGACAACTATGCTGTCGTCGGCTGCGATCACCCAGACCAGCCGTATGATTCTGCCGGTGCACCAGATCCACTTCGTTACCTGCGCAATCTCAGACTCATCTGCGAGGCTCAGACGAATGCTGCTTACGAGAGGCTTCGACTCGAGACTGGGATAGTCAAGCCTAGCCCACTGCTTGGTCTCTTCATTTCAGCAGAGCGTCCCATGATTCTGGGACTCCCGAACATGTGCCCCGGCGATAACATGCATCTGCTGATGAACATTGCAATCCACTTCTTGAAGCTCTGGCGCGCTGAGATTGACTGTGTCGGCCCTGACTCGAAGGCTACCTGGGACTGGGCGACGCTTCGTAACGCGGATACTTGGACTCGGCATGGTGCAGAGGTCGCATTTCTCATGTTCTTCACTCCGACGTCTTTTGAGCGCTACGCACGGAATATTGCTGAAAAGATCAATAGTGGCTATAAGGCAACGGAGTGGCTCAACTACTTCTGGGTGCACGGTCCTGGTCTGTTCTTCTCTGTGCTTCCGTTCAAGTACTGGCAGAACTACTGCAAGCTGGTCGCTGGAGTGCGGATTATCTATCAGAAGCGTATCCCAGCGTCTCAGCTCGATTTTGCGCGCCGCATGCTCTCGGAATTCTTGGGGGAGTTTGAGGAGCTCTATATCCAGCGCAAAGAGCAGCGCATGCATTTCCACACTCAGGTCATACACTTCATCTCGCATCTTGTAGATGAAGTTTGGCGCATCGGTCCTGGCGCGTCAACGGCTCAATGGACTATGGAGCGTCTCATCGGCTCGTATACAGATGAACTCCGAGGCCATGGCAATCCTTATCGTAACCTGCATGAGCGTGCTCTGCGCCGTGCCCAGGTTAACTCTGCGAAGTCAATCTGTCCAGATCTCGAGGAGCGCTGCGACAAAGATGCTCACTTGCCAAGCGGGTCCTTTGATGCTGGCCGTGGCTATGTTCTTCTTCGAGCGCGCGATCGCTACTCTCGTGCCATATCTGGTGCAGAGCTCCTTGCATTGCAGTTCTTTCTCCGTCTACCAGAGGATCTGGACTCTATACTGAAGGTCCAGCGCTGGGGTGGACTGCGTCTGCCGACCGGACAGAATGCTCGTTCCGTATGGTCGCAGGATCGGATCAAGTCTGACAAGAAGCGCGATACATGCAATGTTAAGGTAATTCATGTCTCAATTTTGAGTATATGTTGCTAAAGAGGTGTAGCTGGACATGGGAGAAGACGGCCCAGCTTTCGCTCGTGTTCGTTGCTACTTCCAGTACATGGTCGACGATACGCTCCGCAGCCTTGCCATGGTTGAAATGCTTGGAAATCCTTCAGCAAAGCAGTACTCTGACTCCTACGGTGCCCTCATTACTGCACAGCCCCTCGGCGACGACGACATTCGCGTTTTGGACCACACGAGAATCGTCTCCCTCATCTCGCTCCCACCAATGCCTGTTAGTGCCGGAGACGAGTGGCAAGGTCACTTTTACATCAGTGAGAAGATGGGTCTGGACATAGCTTGGTTGTCCGATGGGGATCGCGGTGAGCAGGAGGATGAGGAAGATGACTATGACGAACAAGACGGGTTTGAGGAGGAACCAGAATATGTAGATGAATAGATAGTATTCCAGGTACCTTATCCTACTCTTCCACACCTGCTGCTCTAGGTAAATCCCCAAAGTTCCCAATTGGGACGATGCTTTTGTCCAAAAGCTGCGTCCAAATTGGGACAGATCTTTCCCACAGTCCCTACAGAGTGCAGACTAGCTCCCTGAGTGCTCTACAATCCTGACAAATTTTTGCAGAATTTCTAATACTTTCCTTGAATTGTTATTTCGAATCGCGCATTCTGGCGCTCGGCCGAGCGCAATAGTAACGCTGTCACATTCTGCCCCTGATTACATAAGCTGTGACGGCCGTGTGTTATCTGCACCAAGGCCAGTCCAACAGAGCTGAAGTATTATCAGAAAATATGTTATACGGCCTATCTACAAGATTTTACGTGTCTGAGACAAGTATGACGCGGTCTGGGAGATACAACGCTATGCAGAGGGTCGGGGTTTGAATACCGCGTTTGCCCCTTTCCCTCCTCATCTCCCCTTGCCGTCGCCGCCGCAACCAGAACACCGTCGCCGCCGCCACCATCTATAGCGCCGCCAATGTACAACAGCTTTGGCAGTCACAGCGGCACGCCCGCACCTCCTATGGGCGCACCGGGGTCCCATTTCTATGCTACGCCGTCGCCGTCGCCTTCGACCTCGCCGACCGACACCCACTTTCCGAACGGCTTATCTGGCAACATGTCGTGGTCTGGCCCAGGTGCGCTGCACCAGATTATCATGCCCTGCAGGGCGCGCTAACGTGCATTGCAGGCCAATTTAATTCACTTTCGACTACAGTGCGCGCGGTTTGCACCTCGCGAGCTGTGCTAACAACCAGGCAGCCCGACACGAGCCAGAACGGGCTTGCGCTGCGTGTGATACAGCTCACCGAAGAGCTCGCCGCAGCAAAGGCAGCCTTGCAGGCCACGACGTGCGTCTTCTTCGTTGCTGCATTGCACGTCGCAGTGGATGTACTAACCTTTCTAATCCACATACAGTTCCGCATACGATACGCTTATGAAGACAGTGCAGGACGCGATCGGCAACAAGAAGCTGGCGCCGTCGCTTTCACCGTCACCACTCCAGAAGAGCTTTCCCCACGCACGGTTTTGGAACAAGGCCGCTGTGGATGACTGGGTGCGCGACGGCAACGGAAAATACGGCTTCGTCGTTGATAGCAACGGCCTATTCATTGGCGATGGACGCGTAACTGGTATGGTCGAGCAAGCTAAGCATATCTTCCAGGAGATGCGCCGTGTCCAGGCTGCCGACCTTCCACCGCTGTGCCCGCCTGCGTGGGGCGACGCGGGTATTTACGCCGTACTTAGCTTCGTCAACGCAATCGAGGCTCTCTACCCGGAGCTCACGCTATGTGAAGACCACTGGAAGGCGCGTCAAGTCGCCGCGCAGGCGTACAAGGACTGGTCGAGGCGACGGGGCAAGAGCGTCAAGAACACCGAGGACACGATTTCCACCAGCACGAAGCGGCCGCGAGCGTCGTCTTCCAGTCCTTCCGCTTCGCGCTCATCGACCAGTGGCCCTCAGCATGACGAGGACGACAATCAAAGCGCGTCAGAGGACGAGGGCGAGCAGGAGGGCGAGCGCGAGCCGGCCAACAAGAGGGTTCGCATAAGTACTTCAATGCTCCTTCACGCGTATCGTGACACGTACCCTGATTACAATCTACAGGTGTTTCAACGAGCCCTTCGCAAGTCTTCAAAGTCCCGCAGCCTCGCGTCCCAATGGATCGCGCCCGCGCCCTGCGTGCCTTACAGGTAGGCATCTTACTTGTTCATTGCCTAGCTAATGGTCGTGCAGATTGGTGACTCCTCTGTCAAACTCCTGTAAGCAGGTGATATCTGACACGCCCGTGGTGCGACTGAGCATATTTTCAGAACAAAGAAGAAGGCTACGGCTTCAGTACCGCCGCCGACTCGCGCACAGCCGTTGGATCCAACGTCGTCAAGCATGCCTGCGACTACGACAGCTACCAACATGCCTGCAGAGGACCCAGCGCCGCGTTTGCCGTCTGCACCGCCTGCACCGCCTGCACGTCCATCTTCCGCAGGAGCGCCGTCGCTGACGACCACGTCGCCGCCGCCGACAATGGACCCCGTGCCGGAAAGCGGAACGACTGGTCACGCTCAGTCATCGCCCAGCGCTTCTGTCGCGATTCCCGCAGCCAACAGCACCGCCGCACCCGTCCTCACGCCTACGTTGTCACTGGGTCCGGATATGCGCGTGACATCAAACCCATTCGCAGGTCTGCCGCGCATGCCAACCGAGCAGCCGAAGGCAGTCGACGCAACAGTGGAAACGACCGCGGGCGACGGCGAGCAACAGCACCAGCAGGTCGAGGTCGTCGTCAGTACGACGCAGAACACGGCCGTCGCAACTGCAAGTGCCAGCGCGCAGCGAAAATGGAAGATGTACAAGAGTCCCAAGACCGCAGAGTACGTCGGAATGTGCTGGTGCTGAATCAGCTGCTGATATCTGCTCGCGCTCAGGATGCGTGTCCGCATGAACTGGGCGACTCCTCTCCCCGAAGACGCACGAACATGGGAGGCTTTCGAGGCTTGGTTGAAGACGGAAGCTGGCAAGAAGGCAATGGCGGTAAGTTCTCTTCTGTGTTGCGTGATCTGCGTGATTGACCTTGCCCAGGACGAGAAATTGGTGAAGAAGGCCAAGTAAAGGTATGCCGTCGACGTTGCGAGGCCGTGTTGAAGGTGACTAATCTGTGTATCATTCTAGGCAGCTTTCGTGAGCGCGCGGTATGTCGCTGCCTGGTAGGTGAAGTCCTTATGCGCGTGTTATGCACAGCTGACCTCGACGTAGACTGCGCGGCTCGTGCACGACACGTATCAGCAATGGCTGGCCATTCCGTTCCTTTTCCTTCTGCACATGCTCCAACACACACTCACGCCGCCTCCCACTCCCAAACTCGGTCTCCTCCGTCGCTCTTCCCTTACTTTCTGTTTCGGACTTATTTCTCCTTCTCGCTGATGTAATGTCTTCCCGATGTATCCTCCGATTCCAACTCATTGACTGCATATCTTGCTCGCTCCGTGTGATGTAGACTACAGTATCCCATAGTAATAAACTGGTCAATTGCTATAGAATATGTAATGGGAGAGCTGAAAGGGCGGACTGGCGCTGCAAATGCGACAGAAAGGGACATTCTGGGACACCTAGTGAAAACTGTCCCCTGGTGTCTCGTCCTGTCCCCGCTTATGGAAAATAAGGGGACGATGAGGTACAAGACGGGACGCTCCTGGCTGACAGCGTGTTTGTCCCCTCCTGTCCATCGGGGAAATCCTTAGCCAATGTCCGCTCCTGGCCATCACCCACCAGGTGATGGCCTGCGCCACCTGGTCGGGACCAGCACCGCCATGCGGGACCCTCCACAGGCGCTGTCATATCTGCCCGCAATCAGGCGGTGCCGAAGATGGCAATGACGAAGGTCATCGCTGCGTCACCTGGTCAGGGCGGTGGTCTGGTCAATGGTCAGCGGGCGCACAGGAGGTCGTGCTCAAGGTCATGTTGTCAAGGACTGGTAGCACTTCTCGCGATTTTCGAAACAGAATGCACACTTCGCATATTCAGGATCCACCAGAAGCGTAGATTGAGCGTAAAACAGTGCTATTGCGGGTAACGCGAGACTAGTACACCAGAGGCTACGACGCAAGCTCTTGTTCGACACGAGCGCGCTTGTCGGCGATGAACGTAGCGTAGCGTGCTTTAACCGCGTCGACGTCCTCCTCGCGGTCACTGTCCTCGTCGTCGGATAAGTCGTACACCACGTCCGAGAAAATAGCGCTGTCGACGAGTCAGGCGCTGTGCAAAGGAACTGGACGCAGTACGCACCGGTTCCACGCGTCCTGAACCTCCTGCATCAACTCCAGGCCCTCCCCGTGCTCGCCCATGTTTGAGATCTGGTCGATGGTCTTGAGGATGGTGTTGTAAAGCACGACGTAGTTGAAGCCGTGGTCGCCGTATGGCCCGAACACGACCTCGTGCGAAATACCGAAGCGCGTCTGCAAGCAGTGTCAATAACGGCTAGGATCGAGTGCGCAGGCT
>KV425884.1:608018-630537 GCA_001632375.1 Exidia glandulosa HHB12029 | reverse complement strand
ACACATGCGAGATGGGTTAGGGAAGGCTCGCGGCCGTCGCGGGGGTTGCGACGCCGCGCGAGCTCGGAAGCATCTCGGGAACCGTCGGGTATATAAGGCTCGTGTTTGTATCGCTTTGTACTTTAGTTTCGAGCTGGTCTAGCAACCGTCCTATAAGTCTCGCTCTCATCCTACATCTCGTCGAGCGTCGCGTCTGGCGAGTATATAGCCGCGTCCTGACACCTCGCTCGTGTCACGTGTTTCTAGCTTTCGATGTGGTTGAGCTTTGCACATCTGCTCTCTGCTCTCTGCGACCATTCTTCGATTCGATCGCAGATTCTGAGCTCGCTGGATCCAGTACATTGGGTCGCATCTGATGAAAATCGAAACGTACGGGGCATAAGAACATAATCGTATTCAATCTCAGCCAACACGAGGTATACATGCGTGCGATCGGAAGCTATAAATCCAACACACACCCTCGAGCGCAAGCAGGGATACAACAGTTTCAACATAAGAGAACAGCGAGAGACATCGGACAAGCACACCCTGGTTCCAAATATCCTACAAATGGCAGTTCGGTAGTGCGGCAGCGGCGCGACGGTGCAACGGTGCAACAAGACGTCGGGTTCGGCGGTAACGGCGATACGGTTCCGGCATTCGGTGCGGTTCAGCGCGTTCGGGTACGGTTCGGCAGGTTCGGGCACGCTTTCGGGTAGGCGTGGCGTGCTTGCGAGTAGGCGCGACTTCCGGGCGTGCTTTCGGGTAGGCACGACTTTCAATCGGTGCAGGCTTTCGGGTAGGCCTGGCTCGGTTCGGGTTCGGTGCGCGCGTTCAAACGTTGCGCGGCTTTCGGTTCGGGGTCGATGCGCGCGTTCAAACGTTGCGCGGCTTTTGAGTGCGAGGGACGGCGGGAGCGAGGACGGCGGGCGCTTTCGAGTAGGCGGCACCGCACGGCGGGATCGGAGCGATCAGCGGGATCGGTGGTCGGCGGGGCTTTCGGGTAGGCCCAGGAGCGATGCAAAGAGCGACAGGGAGCGTAACGGGGCGATCAGAGAGCGTCGGGGCTCATAACCTGATGAAAATCGAAACGTACGGGGCATAAGAACATAATTGTATTCAATCTCAGCCAACACGAGGTATACATGCGTGCGATCGGAAGCTATAAATCCAACAGCATCGCCGTCCTCCACTCTTCCTAACTCCTTGGGACTCATTCTATCATGATGCATTTACGGGCTCTCTTCATCCCTCAAAGCAGCAGCCCCCATCCTCCTTTGGTTCATGATCGCCTACGTCCTCCGCGTCAGTTACACATTGTAACCGTCAGCAAGTCCTGACCTGACGCCTCAAGTCCGAGCTGCAACGTACCGAAGGCGGGGGCAGCGCTGACGACGCTAAGAACGGTCGCAGCAAGTACGAGAGCGATGAGAGTGTTGAGTCTAGCGAACATCGTTTCTAAAGTTGGGAGTTAGCGCTGAGGATGTCCTCTCTGTCCTCGAGTGCAAGTAGCTCTTATATCACCTCTGGCATTGCAATGCGCTGCCAGGTCTGCGAGATCAAATCACGACGATTAATATTCCCTTCTGCACCCTGCGCCGTTCAATGTACGCGTATGACGCAAAGATCGTCGGAATAACCGTGCAGACACAGTTTCAAACCAAGGGACTTTTGAAATTAAGGGGACCATCAGTCTCTCTGTCCGCGTACAGTCTGCACAGAGGTCTCCTCTTCTACGTATTAGGACAGGAGACTGCTCCCTAACTACCGAAGTTACTACCAGTTTGCCTATCAGCCTATGTGATACATTGCTCCAGGAATAGCCGATGTGATGGGGGTATTCCCAAAACTCGCTATCACCAGTACAGGAGAAACCTGAAAAAGAGCATATATAGCACGCGTAGGCTGGTACTTTCCTTACACAGCTTGGGCTGTACTTTCGTATCAGACTGGGAGGACAGTTTTTCGGGGGACACGACACACTTGGAAGGGCGAATACGTCCACGTCGCGTTTGGATTGGTGACCGGGACCGCAGCACTCGGCATCTACGCACTCAGCGTGAGACATGGAAGATACGAACTTAGCCAGAACGACAGCTACTTGGAGGTAAAGCGTCCGCCATGGGAGCTGCAGTTCAATGGAGATTAGCAGTCCAGCGGGGAGGTGATATGGCAAATGGGACGCACTGGGCGCAAGTGACGCGTTGTGCGACGGCGTTCCAACCTCAAGGGGAACGCATAATGCAGTTGTTGCTGACACGGCAAGCAGGACGAGACCTCGATAAAGCATTGTGACGCCCTTCTCATCGTGGGGCGTGTACTAGTAGGAGGCATGCTTTTATAGTCCTCCGTATCACATCGCTGCCGGCGGCTTGAATCGGCCAATGGGAAGTTTGCTTCTTGGCCACCTCATAGTTAGCACCCACTATTTGGGAAGATTGGCGTCGCTAGCTCGGCCTTATTCTCAGAGTTTTAATGTTCGTAAGATGCGCTTTACTTCCAGACAGCGCCAAACAGTCCACAAGCGCAATTTCCGCGACAGATACCGAGACCCAGACACACATACCCGCTCAGAAGGCTGGCCGGACGCTCTAGTGGTACCCTTCTCAAGTTCCGTGGACGTTCTCGCCCTGGTAGACTTGCGGTCTGCAGTTCTCCGGGTTTTGACGCGCTACAGCCGAAGTACGGCTTGTCCAGCGCTCCTTTCACCAATCTTGTGATCGGGAGCTCCGTCCAATGGCGATATATCAAAAGACACGTGACATGCTCGATGTCCAAGCGCTCACGGCTGGAGCACGGACGCTGGATCCCCGAGACTGTCTAGCCTACAGTCGCTCGTCGACACTCGAGCCCTCTCGTTGCGTCTCATTCGTCATCGTACATGTGGTACCAACGCCGGGTGTACACCCTAGCCAGGTCCAGGCTGTGAGGTTAGGCTATAAAACTGCGCCATTGAGGGTGATGTTCGTCTCACCAAGTAAAGCTTCTATAGCAATCTCCACTGTGCGCATGTCCTCTCATCCTTTGGATTTCGACTAATATTCAGCCTTAGTATGCTTGCACAGCAAAATTTCAAGTTGCTCAGCACCTTTGCTCTTGCGGCCGCATCGCTTAGCGCACCGACCCCAGGAGCGCACCTCAAGGGCTCGTGGGCCGAGACAGTCTCTGCCCTCTCAAAACGTACCGACCAGTCATGGACGAGCGAGGCACATCTCTCTCCACTCGGTGACTGGCAGGTTTGGGACATAGGCTGCATCGGAGTTGGGCCTCCGCAAAGTCCTGCATACACGAACATTTGGGACGCAGGTGCGTACACACGTACTGCAAACATGACACGAGTAAGCTGACACTGGAGTAGTCGCTAACTGGTTTAACGGGAGCGACACCGGCCCAACATGCGCTGCCTCGCAATATCGAGAACTCGGCTGCGCCGCCGCGGGCGCGCCCGGCGACTGGTGCACATTCCAAGGCGACTATGAAGTCTGGAACAGCGGTATCATGGACTGCTACGCGTTTAGCGTCTCTCTCCGAAGCAATGTTTTACGATACTGCGCCGATTACGGACAAGGCGACTGCGGTTGCGGCGTGTACGTCCAGAGCTCGCACTGAGGTTATTACGAGGAGGCTCTGACAGCATCGTCCAGATACTACAACTACGGCACAGGCAGATGTCTTGTCGCATCCTACGCGTACCACATCTCCGGTCCTGCGGTGGAGAACACTGCGAGCGACGGGCCTGCTGAACCCGTCAACCTCGGCGTCAGCGTTAACTTTGGACCCGCAAAGCGCGATAAGATAGGGATATATTACGACGACCTGGCAGTATGCGGTCATAATGGTAACGGGGATGTGGATCATTGGTGTGAAAGCGCTGCCACGCACACATGTTGAAGGTAGACGTTGCCGTTGTAATTCTCTGCGTGTACCATGGACCAAGAGCAGTCACAAAGAGCGCGTTGTAATGTAGTATAGTAGTACTTGTCCGTTATGATTGTCCCTCAGGCCTCAGGCTCCGAGTCCTCAGCGTCTGGGAAGTACATCTGACAACCCTGAAGCCAAAGGTCGTCGCCTTTTATGGCCTCGAACAGGCCATGGTGGATGCGCATCTCCATGATACCGGTGTATGGTTCTCCACGGGAAGGAAACGAGTCGTCCCACCAGATAATCGTGCTGCGCAGTGTGCGCGCCAGCCAACGAACCCAGAAGCGGAAACGAGACATAACATCCGCGTGGCTCGGAAGAGTTGGGTGAATGATGATGCGCTCGAGGGTTGGAATACGCAATAGTTGGCTTAGCATGTCGAGGAGCTCGTCCAGCCCAGTGTCCGTGAACAGGTTGTGAGTCGAAATGTCGACGATGAGGAATTTGGTGCGGAACCTAGATAGGTCATCGTCGGCGATAGGTCTGGGTATGCAGCCGACGGCGTATGTGAAACGCAAGCGCTCTGCTCGGACCAGAACGGGGTTCAAGAGGTCGTATGGAGCTGGGACGCTGACGGACAGTGGCCGGAAATCGATTGAGTGCGTCTCGATGTGATGCAAGTAATCGAATGGCCCAGTATAGGCACGCACGCGCTGGAATGCATCGCGTAGATTAGGAGCGTGGAACTGCAAGTCTGTAATCCAGGGCTCAAAGTACACTGCGCGAGCGCGGCGAAACGGCCGTCTGTCCATATCTGCGGCCCTCTGGACCGCGTCGATGTTGCCGGGATAGATATGGACCAGTGTGTAGAGGATGCGCGACATCGCAGGTTCAAATGCGCGGCAAACAGTGCAGAGACTCGCGACCCACTGGCGCCAGATCCGTATCGCTTTATCGGAGGTCTGTGCCTGCCTGTGGAACTCGTTCCAGACTGCGTACTCGGCGGCGAGCAGGATCAACTCGATGGGAAGGTCTGCAGGTGTCGACATGGCGCGAGACATGAGCAACCTTGAGATCTTGAGCTGCGGAGCTGAGCATGGTCGCAGCGTGGGAAGACTGCGATGATCGATGATGGAAGCCGGTGCAAGTCACTGGCCGCGCGCCTCGGGAACAAAGTTGTTGACAGTCACGTGCGATGTCGATCATGCAGCGCGTCAACCAAAGGAACGCATCGGGCAGGGAGTCGCGCGGACTTGGCCAGACTGGTACTTGATGGAATGAAGCCGTATAGCGACCCTGTTTGACTTCTGGACGTTGCATTATCCGAGTTGGGGAGACGGCGAGGCAGGCATAGTTTAACTGAGAAACTCGAGAGAAAGTCGTCTCAGCGGGAGAGAAATAAAACTGTACAGCTTATGTGTGCGTCCCAAAGCTACATGGTCGCAAATAACACGTTTAATGTCTGCCTTACGTAGACAATAGAACCCGGGTTCAACCGGCACTTAAACGGCGATTTGCTCCCGCGGCGTTCCATTCTTTAGCTCCTTTCACCGCGTCTCGCGTCCGCGAAAGGGGTCTGCTAACCGTCCGCCCACGCGATGCCCGCACAGATGGCCACCCCCAAGCCCGACCTCGTCGGCGTCGTCGTCCACAAACGCGGGCGCGCGCGCGCGACTATCGAGATGATCCCGTTCGACGTCTGGAGCGACGTCGTCGCCCACCTGCGCGAAACTTGCGAGAATCCGCGCAGTGAAATCACGCGTATGATGCTCGCCAGCAAGCATTTCCGGGACATGTTCGAGATCTTCCTCTACGACAAGCTGGAGCTCGAGGGTCCTCATAACCAGCACCGCGAGGATGTGATCATGCACGGCTGGAAACCCGATCTCGTCATATGGCGGATAATGCAACTCTTCACCCGCCCGGAGCTGCGCGACTCTGTCGCCGACCTCACGCTCTCCAAGTGGGGTTGCCCCCGCGGCACGCTCGAAGCTCATGAAGAGCATGCTCAGCACCATAATTACATCGACACACTCTTCACCATCCTCCCGACCTTCCAGCGCATGTCGATTCTGCATCTAAAGAACGTCCATCTGGACGAGAGGGGACTGCGCCTGTTCCAGTCGCTCAACCAGATCCACACACTGTTTATGGACGCCGTCACGATCACCGCATTCGGTCTCGACGAGACCGAATTTCTCAAACCTTTCCCTCTCGCGCCATTTCATGTACGCTATGCCTTTGACGCGTCATCCATGTCCTGTACTTACCTCTTTCTAGGTCAATGTGCGCGATCTCGAGTGGCACTCTAACCTCCGTGCCGCTCCCATCCTGAACTTCGCCCATGTTCGTCACTTCGACACCAACTCGTGCTCCCTGCTTCACGCAGCAGTTACATACGCCGAGATCTCCGGCACCATCATCCCCCTGGTCGACGTCAACTTGTGTATGAACCCGAGGTCGTACCGTCACATGCATCTAGCGGTCTTCAACACGGACTATTACAAGCGCCGTGAGATGACGCGCCTCGTAAACCGCCTCCTCCAACGCGCGCCGCGCATCCTCCGCCTTCGCATCCCCACATATCTCGATAAGGGCCTGATCGAGCTCACCGAGGTCTGCCCACTCCTGCATAGCTTCTACGGCTCCGTGCGTGCGGCGAAGTCGGCCGTCCACAACCGTCTTCTGACCGATCTGACGGTATGGACCAACGGCAAGAACTCGGAGGACGCAGAGGAGGAGTTGAAGGAACTCGTCCTCTATCTGATGGAGCACGGCCTTTCCCTCGCTCCCGTGTTCGTATATCGCGGTCTGAGCTTGATCGCTACGGTGCTCGAGGTGCTCGAGCTTATTTCTCCCGTGATGGGAACCGTGGAATGGATGGAACTGGAGCTGCATGAAGCTTGCATGACCTACGTGCGTTCCTTCTCTTCATTCCGCATTCTCTTGACTGACGCATTTACAGCCATATGAATTTGCGCAGATCTTCCGGCAGTACGGCAAGTACCTGCCTCTGCTCGAACATTTCGCATTCGGCCTCTTCGTCGTTCACTCGCTCGCGCCGATCGACGCGTACAAGCAGTACGCATGCTGGGTCCCGCGTCTCGCCGCCGAGTGGACCATGTACTGTCCTCAACTCGTCTCGGTACAGCTCGGGCGCCTTGCGCACTGGGAGCGCTGGACGGACGATCACTGGGAGGGCAAGCTCCTGCAGCACAGCGACTTCTGGACGATCTAGGCGACGCCCTGCGCCCGTTCAGGGATCTCCCCGTGGCTCTTACCCCTTCTCGCGCGCCCCGTCTTTCGCACATTCCCTTCTCGCGCCCACCGCAGCGCGCTCCTCTCCATCCATCCCTTTCTCCATCGATCTAACATCTCCATCTGGGCTCGCATATCTGATATCATTACCATCTTCCTCTCGTCTATCTTCTATGCATGTCTCCCCCCACCCTCCTCGCCTCTGTCTGATCTCGGCCTCTCGTATCATCTACATCGATCATGATCTTCTCTTCTCTTCACTGCACATCCTCATCCTCATCTTTATCCACATCAGTGTCATCTTCGTTTCCGGTTGGAGGCTCGGCGTACGGTACATCTCTCCCCTTCTCAGAATCTCTCAGGGTTGGCCGTAGATAGAGTGTTTGTTGTTCTTTCTTTCTTCAGTGTTCTGTTTTTCTTGACTGTAACACGTACGCGCGCCATCCCACATCATGTACTACCACCTGCACAGTCTCCTAGCAGACGCGATGAATCACAATATTTTTCCGGTAATTAGAATGGGCAGTAGAACAGCGACGCGAGGCGGCAAGGGAACTTCGACCTCCGCACTTGGACACTTCGTTTACTACGCCAACCAGTGATTTCTTCGCACTTCGAGTCGCACCAGACTTATGTCGACACGGGCTGCTGCAGAGCTTAAGCTTCCTATCGAGTTGATTCTGCTCGCTATCGAACACGCAGCATTGGACGACTTGGACGCGAAGATGCAAATTTCCGAAAAAGCCATCCGACGCTGGCGCCATTGGGTCGCGGGTCTCTGTATCGTCTGTCGCGCGCTCGAACCTGCGATGGCTCGTATCCTCTATACGCTGGTCCATGTCCATCCAGGCAATGTCGACGCGGTCGTGCGGGCCGCCGAGATGGATACGCGTCCGTTCCGCCGCGCTCGCGCAGTCTATTTCGATATGGAGCACACAGATACGTCCGCTTTATGCGCTTCATTTCAGCACGTGCACGCATGCACTGGAGAACTCCATTATCTGCGACCTCTTCTCAATAAGAGGGTTAATTCGCACGACCTCCGACCGCTTTCCGTACACCTCACACTCGCAAACGACATCTTCGAATTGAGCACCGTTGTGGTCACGGCAGAGCGCTTGCACCTTGCATACGTCGCACCGAGGTTAACCAGCTACGACGACTTATCGAGGTTCCGCACGAGGTTCCTCATCCTCGATATCCACCCTGCGACAAGTGACGATGCCATAGAGAAACTGAGCCAGTTATTGAGGATTCAAACGCTCGAGCGCATCCTGGTTCGACCCTCTGTTCCGTGGAACGTAAGTGGTGCGCAACCCTTGCGAGACCGGATTCGTTCGTTCGCAGAGACAGCGCGCAGCGCGATCATCTGGTTCGACGACTCCTTTCCTACATACACCGTCGGTGAACTGATTCGCCACCGCCACCTATTCGATGCTATGAGAGGCGATGACCTTTGGCTTGGGGGTTGTCAGCTGTACGTCCCAGGGACTGACGCGTGACCCCGAGTCGGGATTTTGCAATGCCCTCCACGGAAACACGCTCGAGATCAGTGTTTACGCGAAGATCCCAGACACGCCAATGATACATGGATTTTTAGACGGATGTTGCATGCAAATGTCAAAATCGCCATACCGAGTGGCATTGCACTGGGCGGATTCCTGCTACGCGGATGAGGTAGGAGTACGTAGCGTTGTGTTTGACAGTGCAACATTGTAAACGCTAGCACAGTCTCTCCGAACGCGCACTCAGATGTAGCGGTAGAACGGGATTGCAATAAGTATGGACGACCTGACATGATGTACGAAAGCTTTGAATTCAGAGGATGAAGGAGACCGAAAAGTTAACCATGTACAAAAGTGCCGCGGGACCTACTGTATAGAGTTATCTTACTCGAAACTTAGTAGACACGCTTCGCGGGCGGGACGGCCTTGCACTCGCTCTCGTCAAGCGTCTGACCGACGACGCGGCGGTACTTAATCTCGACCTCCGGCGAAGTCACGTCGTGCTGCCACGTGAGCGTGTGCTTCATCCACTTTTCGTCGTCGCGCTCCGTGAAGTCCTCACGCGCGTGCGCGCCACGCGACTCCTGGCGGGCAGCCGCGGCGGTGATGGTCTGCGTCGCGCACTGCAGCAGGTTGCGAAGTTCGAGCGTCTCGACGAGGTCACTGCATTATATATGTCAGTAAAGCAGAGAAAGTGGCGCAAAGGCACGTACGAGTTCCAGATCATGCTGCGGTCCTGCACACCGACGTTCTCGAACGTCTTGTATATCTTGCCCACGTTCTCCACACCCTCATCGAGCGTCTTCTGCGTGCGGAACACCGCCGCGTCCGTCTGCATGGCCTTCTGCATCGCGAGTCTAATCTTCGCCGTCGGCTCCGGCCCTTCTGCGCGACGCAGCTTGTCGAGGTCCTCGATCGTCTTGAAGCCCGCATCTCCAGGAACAGCCTTGTGCGGCTTGCCAGGCTCGAGCGTCTCCTTGATATGGTGCGCGCACGCGCGGCCGAAGACGACGATATCGAGCAGAGAGTTCGCGCCAAGACGGTTCGCGCCGTGCACAGACACGCACGCCGCCTCGCCCGCGGCGTAGAGACCAGGGACGACCTTGTCATTGCCCTTCTCGTCGAGGGTGATGACTTCTCCCGTGTACTTGGTCGGAATGCCGCCCATGTTGTAGTGCACGGTCGGGAGCACGGGGATCGGCTCCTTCGTCACGTCTACGCCGCAGAAGATCGACGCCGTCTCCGATATACCAGGCAAACGCTCGTGCAAGACCTCGGCAGGGAGATGGCTGAGCTGGAGGAAGATATGGTCCTTCTCAGGCCCAACACCGCGTCCCTCGCGGATTTCAAGCGTCATGCTACGAGAAACGACATCGCGCGACGCGAGATCCTTGGCCGTCGGCGCGTAACGCTCCATAAACCGCTCGCCCTCGGAGTTGAGCAAGTAACCACCCTCGCCACGCGAGCCCTCCGTGATGAGGCAGCCGGCACCGTAAATACCCGTCGGGTGGAACTGCACGAACTCGAGGTCCTGCAGCGGCAGCCCAGCGCGTGCGACCATCGCGTTACCATCACCCGTGCAAGTGTGCGCGCTCGTGCAACTGAAGTACGCGCGACCATACCCGCCCGTTGCGAGCACGGTCTTGTGCGCGCGGAACCGATGTAGGGTGCCGTCCTCCGTGCTCAGAGCAATCACGCCCACACACTCGCCCTCGTGCATGATGAGGTCGAGCGCAAAGTACTCGATGAAGAAGTTGGTGTTGTGGCGCAACGACTGGCCGTAAAGCGTGTGCAGGATGGAGTGGCCCGTGCGGTCAGCGACGGCGGCGCAGCGGTACGCCTGGCCACCCTTGCCATACTTGAGCGACTGGCCACCGAAGGCGCGCTGGTAGATCTTGCCCTCCTTCGTACGCGAGAACGGGACACCGAAATGTTCCAGCTGCCGGAATCTGTCAGCACCGGCCAATAGAGAGGGGTTCATCATACCTCAATGACAGTCTTGGGAGCCTCACGACACATGTAATGAATCGCGTCCTGGTCGCCCAGCCAGTCTGAGCCCTTGACCTGGACGAGGATGAGCGTTTGCAGACTTGGTCAACGAAATGCATACCGTGTCGTACATATGCCATCTCCAGTCGTCCTCCGTCATGTTCTGCAGGATCTGTGAGTATGTATCTGGAAGAATACACGAGATTTACATACACCTAGTGCAGCGTTGACACCGCCCTATCGGAACGCGAGGAATTAGTAAATTCACGTGATAGCCGTTGGACGAGACGGACCTGGGCAGCGACGGTGTGCGAGCGTGTGGGGAAGAGCTTGGTGATGCATGCCGTCTTGAAGCCAGCCTCTGCGAGACCGAATGCTGCGCGCAAGCCTGCGCCGCCGGCGCCTCTGCGAGTCGGTCAGCGGGGCCGAGACCCGTCGGACGGGAGCGCGACGACGACGTACACGACGATGGCGTCGTATTCGTGTTCAATAAGCGGGTACTTGCTGGCCGTGCCCCACGTCTATCCAGCCCGCGTGAGTTCATTTCTGGCTGCAGCGCACGCGAGCGAGAAGTGACGCACCTGGGCTTCCTGCGCTCTCAATGGTTGGGTGCCAACTATCTTGCGCGCCGAGCTGGATGCGCTGAACGAGCGTCGGAAGCTCGACGAGAGCAGCGACTGTCGTTGCAGGCACCCGCGAATCATGGTCAACAACAACGGCGACGGCGGGCGAACGGAAAGTAACGAAATTTCACAAGTCCGACGGCGCGCTCTTCCGTCCACCACCATGACCGCTCGGAACTCAATATAGCTAGCGCACACGGTACTGTCTACCTTTCCTCCCTTGATCTTGGAGTTAGCAGGCTATAAACGAGCGTTACGGACGTGGCAACACCGGCGAGGCTCCTGGACGTGGTTACCTGCAGCTGGGTACGCGAACTGCAGCACAACACAAATATTTGATATGTGGAAAGTTTCGCAGGAGTTCAACGAGATACACTCCGCATATTGTTATTAACCTGCGCAATTGGCACGACATGGTAACATTCACAGAATCCCTCACGTCATCTATGCACAGTGACACATCGTTGCTCTCACCCAACGCATAATAATCTCGAATACGAGCCTGTCTCCGTGAAGGGCATCGCAAAGTCTCGACCCAGAGTTGTGCGTCAGTTTGGGATGTAAAGCTGACAACCCCGAAGCCAAAGGTCGTCGCCTATCATAGCATCGGATAGATGGCGGTGGAGAAATAGTTCAACGAGATTCATTTGGGTGGATCCGTCTGCAGGAAAGGACTCGTCGAACCAGATGGCCGTGCTGCGCTGTGTCTCTGCGAACGAGCGAACCCGCTCTCGCAAGACTCTTCTGTTCCACGGCGTACAGGGTCGAACTAGGATGCGCTCTAGCGTTTTAGCCCTTAAGATCTGACCCAGGAAGTCCACGGCGTCGTCCTCGCTCGCGGTGTGAACATCGAGGACGAGGAACCTTGTGCGAAACCTGGACAAGGCGTCATTACTGAGGAACTTTGAGAAGTCGAATATGATGTGCAAGCGCTCTGCCGAGAACGTGACGGTGGGGAAATGGTGCAAGTAGAAGGCGTCATGTGGATGCGTGAAGTGTACGGATAGCGGTCGAAGGTCTTGCGAATGGATCCTCTCATCGAAAAGAGGTCGCAGATAATTGAAAGATCCAGCGCATGCGTACACATGCTGAAATGCAGCACTTAGGGCAGAAACCTGCTCGCGTGCGAGAGTCACGTGCCGAGTAACAAAATAGACTGCGCGAGCGCGGCGAAACGGATGCGTGTCCATCTCGGCGGCACGCACGACCGTGTCCACGTTCCCTGGATGGACATAAACCAGCGTATAGAGAATGCGAGCCATAGACGGTTCGAGCGCGCGACACACGGTGCAAAGACTCGCGACCCAGTGGTACCAGCGTCGGATCGCTTTTTCGGAGGTCTGCACCTGCGTGTCCAAGTCACCCCATGCTGCGTACTCTGTAGCGAGCAGGATCAACTCAATGGGAAGATTCACTGCAGCTGGCGTCGACATAGCCAGGCCCGAGCTCGAGCGGCGAAGGAGTTACTAGACAAGATGCAAACTTCGCGGAGATGGAACTAGCGCCGCACGCAAAAGGACCTTGAAAGAACCTTCATAAGGGCTTGCTTCCGGACATTCTCGCTGGCAACGACAGGTCCAAATGCCCGCTCGTTGTCAGTCAGCTATACGCACCACGACTACGCTGACCAGGCTCGGGTAGTGCATCTAGCACTGTCCTTTCCTCAGGATCTGCAGTCAGCAGGCTACATAACGCGTTGCGGATGTGGCGAGGCTTCCGAACGTGGTATCTGGATACGGAAATTGGGAAATAATACACCTATGTATATGATATGGGGAAAGTGTCATATGGAAGAGATGAAAGCCGTATATTGCTAAGTTATCAAGCCAGCACAATGCCGCGCGGAAGGCGACATGTACAGCATCCTTCACATCATCTGAAACTCTACGTAAAATTGACGGCTCTATTCGGGCTCGAGCTCGCAGCCTACACATACTGACGTCGAGCACGAGGGTGTCTCCGTGGGGGAGGGACATCGACTCGGAATCATGCAGCAGACCCTGGGACGTACATCTGAGAACCCCGAAGCCAAAGGTCGTCGCCTAACATAGCATCAGATAAGCAGCGATAGCGATCAATTTCAGACGTGGTTATTCTGACGTGTCCGCGGCATGCAGGGAAGGAGGAGTCGAACCAGATGGCCGTGCTGCGCTTTGTCTCTGCGAACGAGCGAACCCGGTCTCGCAAGACTTGTGTACTACTTTTGTGCCACGGAGCAGAGGGTCGAACGAGGATGCGCTCGAGCGTTTGAACCCCCAAGAGCTGATCCAGGCTGAGCATGGCTTCGCCGCCCGCCGCATAGTGGATATCGAGGATAAGAAACCTCGTGCGGAACCTGGACAAGTCGTCGCTACTGAGAAACGTTGGTACGTCGAATTGGAGGTGCAAGCGCTCTGCCAAAAATGTGACGGTGGGGAAATGCTTGAAGTCGTAGGCGTCATCCGGATGCGTGAAGTGTACGGATAGCGGTCGGAGATCGTCCGAGTGGACCCTCTCATTGAAAAGAGGTCGCAGATCATTGAAAGATCCAGTGAATGCATGCACATGCTGAAATGCAGCGGAAACCTGGTCGTCTGCGAGAAGCGTGCCGCGAAGATCAAAGTAGACTGCGCGGGCGCGGCGAAACGGATGCGTGTCCATCTCGGCGGCACGCACGACCGCGTCGACGTTGCCTGGATGGACATGGACCAGCGTATAGAGGATGCGAGCCATAGACGGTTCGAGCGCGCGACACACGGTGCAGAGACTCGCGACCCAGTGGTACCAGCGTCGGATGGCTTTTTCGGAGGTCTGCATCTGGGCGTCCAAGTCGTCCCATGCTGCGTACTCGGTAGCAAGCAGGATCAACTCGATAGGAAGATTCACTGCAGCTAGCGGCGACATGGTCCGGCACGAGCTCGAGGCTGCGGAAAAGTTACTGGACAAGATGCAAAGCGCGGAGATGGAACTCGCGCTGTGCAAAATGACCCTCTTGCTTCCGGACATTCTCGCCGGAAAGGATGCGTCCAAATGCCCCCTCGTCGTCGTCCAGCACGACTTGGCCCAGTCGCCGTTCCCCATCCTGCGTCAGATACTCGCCGCCGCCAGCCACGTTGTGCTCGTTAGAACGCTGCACCCCATCGATACCTTTGTCGACGCGACTTCTGCGACTGCTGTGACCGATATTGACTGGACTGGTATCTATGAGCACGTTGGCGAACAGGCTCCGGATAGAAGACAGCAGCTCTTCGACGCGATAGCTGCAGGTTACTCGGTTTAGCAGCTTGCAGGACGTCGATAGAAATGCTGAATACCGTTCAGTGCCTTCAGAGCCCTCAAGTTCGAGTTCGGCCGGCCCACGATCACTCGTAGTTCTCATCGACTCGCTCGACACGGTATCAGAAGATCTGGGCTCGGTCGCACAAGCTGCCCGTCTCGTACGCGACGTGCTATCCGCCCTCGCATCTATACCACGCGCGCGACTCATCCTCCCCATACTCACTCCATCGCCCACACTCGCATCCCTAAGCGCAATACATCCTCGTACGGAGCTACGGCTTCACGCGCCCGCACTTCTTCGACATCTCGCGCGCGAACTCATGACGCCGCCCGAAGCGCCGCGTTTCTGGACGTTACTGTCCGAGCTCGTTGCACGACGGGAGGGCGAAAAGCTTGCACGAGGCGCGCCGAATGTTCATGGGCCGACTGTCGTGGAAGTAGTCGTGCCTTCGAGGCGCGGGGTGTTGCGTGTGGTCGAGGTGTGGGATGACGGGCAAGTAACGGATGTCGCGACGTTAGGACTGAACGCGCCTGCCAAGGTATGGTCGTCCAGGGTCCCAGCACAATATGACTCACTGTCAGTCCCAGCTTCAGGAGCCCAACGATGCCATGAGCGGGCTCTCGTTCAACCTGTCTCTGACGTCCGAGCAGCAAGAGGCCCGCTCGCGCGTGGCGTTACCATACGCACATACTGGTCAGTTTTCCATCTTCATCTTCGACTTTCTCAAACTCCTAATTCGGAACCAAAGGTCAACCAAAGCCTTCCGGAGCAGGCGCAGGAGCGGGGGAGATCATATACGATCCAGACTCTGCGGACGATTTCGACGAAGAAGACCCTGATGACGACCTAGAGCTCTGACATTGTGCTATTGAGAATCAGTAATAGACGGCCTCGTCTTCTGGTGTTTCTAGGAGGTCGGGATGCGGCGACCTCGGCGCCGCGATTAGTTTCGATTTTCGATCGCCTACGCCTACCGCCGTACCGGGACGCCTAATATCCAGTGGCCGTGGCGATCTTGCCCGCCCACTTTTCTCTCTCTCTTTCTCACTTTCCCAACAATATTCGGCGATGGACATGCAACACGTCGTTGTCTCGGTGTTTAGTATAGAGTGCGTATAGTGTGCACGACGCAATCCAGAACTGAACTCCTCGCAGTATGTCATGGAAGCGATACTGGGTCGCGACGTTTTCACTCATTATCTGGGATTGGAGTACGCAATGGCATTTGCGACTACCGGTGGATATCTGACCTGGATTCAGTCATTTCACTGGACTTTGAGATAGAGCGGATATGGAAGTCGAGGAAGTGGTCTACTCTTTCACTCTGGTTCTTCGTAAGTCCGCGTGTCACAACGGCCTTCTTACTTAAAAAACACTCGTAGGTTCGTTATTGGCCAATACTTCAGACGCTCGTTGAAGGAATTTGTGAGCTTTATCAGTTCCGTTCATGTTTCGCATTAATTGACCCTTACAGTCTATTTTGGGACCTTCTCCCAGTCTGTGCGTTACATTCTATTGCAAGTATTGATACGTCGCTGATCAGTACCGTTTTGCAGTCGTGCGTGGGCCTCATGTTACGCGTTGACAGACTTGCTCATCCGCACACACCATAGATGCCGCCTATTCTCCCCTTTCCCGAGCTGGGCCCTCTTCGTAGAGATGGGCGCACAGCACGCCGTCTTCGTCATGCGCACCTATGCCCTGTACCGCTGCGATCGCCGCGTTCTCGCCGCGCTCGTGCTCCTGGTTCTCGCGGAGGTCGCGGTGTACCTACGTGCACTCACTCGCCAATTCTTCATGGGCAACTCGCCGCTGATCAAAGCGCTCGGCCACTGCTTGCCTTCGATGCTGCACGAATCGGATGGGCTACTTATCTGGGCGACGAGCTCCGCAATCGACGTGACGGTGTTGCTCTTGACGCTGGTGCGGACGATCCAGCTTCATCGGAAGAAAGACGCGTCGCGGTCGATTGTTGCTATCATGCTGAGAGACGGTACGCTCGCACCGTATTCCTTGTAAACATGGCGATTGACCGTTCTTCAAGGGGTGGCGTATTTCGGGTGCGACGCTCAAATTTTCGACTGAATGTCATGTGAATGATTGACACGACGGCCCGCAGAATTATCACGCTTTGCAACATCGCGAACATCATCATGTTCAAAGTATGTCCACGGGAACAAGTGCAAACTGCTTTCCCTGGCTGACCGCCTTGCAGATGAGCACTGCAGGCCAAGTCAATCCAATCCAATTCGCAACCACGTACGCCTGCCGTTAACACCGTGTAGCTTAGAATTGACTCTGTACATGCAGGGTTTCCTCGATTCTCACTCCCCGCCTGATTCTCAACCTGCGGGGAGCGAATCGAACCGAAGCGGACGAAGCCACTAGGGCAAATATTAACGGAGACGCGACGCAGGCGATGATGAAGACAGAAGCGAACTTTGCTACGCTCACTGCGCTCGACGGATATACAGGGCTCGATTACGACGAAGACGCTGCTCGTAACGACCGGCGTATTCGTCGAAGAGCGGACGACATTGAGTACCTTTCTGGCTGATCGCTTGTCACACTTTACGATGTATCAATGGAATTCTGTTACTGTTAAGTTACTGTACGCATAATCCCGCAGCCATATCCGGGCAATCTCGCATCACGATTTAAATTGCAAAGATAAACTTGAATTCACGTGACAGTGCGCAGAAAAACTGGAACTGGGGCAGCGTTGCGTCATCGGTTGTGTATGCTTTCGATTTATGCCTCCCGGATCGCTGCTGCGTTCGTTCGACGAAAACCGTCATCGTCTCGTCTGTATAGCTCGCTCGTCGCCATGGACAGCGTCGACCACGTCCCGCACTACGACATCCGATGGCTACGGCCTGCGTACTCCACCGCGCTCCTCGACCTGCCGACGGCGCCGGTCTCGCAGGGCGCAACGGACGCGTGGCGCGCGTTCAGCGAGGAGGAAAGCGCAGCCTGCGAGGAGGCTTGGCAGCGCCTGCCCAAAGACGAGCAGCACAACACGGGCGAGGGCCTCGTCATCGGGCCCGACGACCTCGGCGAGCAGGCGGACATGGTGGGCGTGCAGATCTACAAGGATAAGCTGTACGAGGTCGACGTCCGCGTCATGCAGGTGCGCCGCGATGCTCGAGCTCGTCGTCGTCGTCGCTGACGTTCTTGAACAGCTCAAGCCTGTGTACTGGCGGCTGACTGGGAACCCGATCCCCGTCATGCGCGCGCACTGGATGTTCGACGAGGTGAGTGGCCGCAGCCACACGGATCCGGTCTGCGCCACAGCTCACACGACCCGCTTCAGACTCATCCAGTGCCGGAACCGCTGAGCAGCCAGCTCGAGAAAGCTTACAGGTCCGTTATATGCGCATCTGCGTTGCTTGCGGTCGCTCAAGATCGTGCAGACGAACCAAGCCATGGTTGGCCACGTACGCAGAGGAGCTTCGGGCAGCGCTCAGCGCTGGCACAACCGACGCACACGACAAGCTCAAGCGCGAGCTGCCCGGGAACGATCAAGGCCAGTCGGTCGTATTCCAGGATGGCGTGTCCGGCCGCATCGTCAGCGACAATCTCGCCTTCCGCGTTCAGCAGTCTCTCTACTCGTCTTTCATGAACACGAACCACCCCGTCGCTTTTCCGGGTGCTACGCCTGTCTATCGTGGCTTCGTTGCAGCGGAACTAGCAGCTGCCGGTTCGAAGGACAAGGCAAAGACTGATTCGCGCTCGGGGACGCCGACGCACAACCGCAGTGCGAGCTCGTCGAGCAAGAAGGGCAAGGACAGCACAAGCAAGAAGCCTACTGAAGAGCGCGAGCTTGTGGAGACGGACGTTCCGACAAAGACGGGAGAAGAGGGCGACGGCGACGGCGGCGATGTCACCGACCTCGTCTTCATCGTTCACGGCATAGGACAGAGCGTCAGTCTATTCTTCTACACTTTATGCGTCTTACTCATATTCGAGTGGACTAGCTTGCCACGCAGTACGAAGGTCTTAATTTCGTCTACGCGTCCAACCTGTTCCGTCAAGTGTGCAGGCGAGTACCCAGTTCTGAAGATCCTAGCCATGTCCTGATGGGGCTATAGGAAGCAGAGCGCATCACCCGCTATCTCCAGTATCATGCGCAACCGCCGCATTCAGTTCCTACCGGTCATGTGGCGCAGCAACTTCGCACTGACCGTGGACGATGAACACCTGCGTGCAGAAGAGGGTCTCGATAATCACTTCAACATCGAAGGCGCGTTCACAATTTCAATTATATTCTTTGCACTTCTGAACCGGTTATTCCAGACATCACGCTGAAGGAGAGCATACCGTTCGTGCGCGAGCTCGCCAACAACGTCATTCTCGACGTGCCGTACTTCATGAGCGGGCACCGCGAGTCTATGATCAAGTCGGTGCGTCACGCGTATTTAAGCTGTATGCCTTACTTTCGCTAACGAGTGTTGCTTAGGTATGCGAAGAAGCGTATGTTTAGCTCGCGCACTAGGCATTCGATCGTATGCTGAGACCGTTATCAGAAACTATGTCTATCGCAAATGGTGTAAGCGCAACCCCGGCTTCGACCAGCGCGGACGCGTCGTGCGTATTGTTCACTCCTGCTCGACCTGATTCTCATCGACTGGTCCGTAGCATATCATCGCACACTCGCTGGGCAGCCCCCTCGTCACGCACGTCTTATCGAATCAACCAACACACGTAAAACCCTTGAGCGAACTCTCAGAAGGTGAGGTGGACAGCTCCAAAGGCTTCCTCTTCAACACGAGGTGCGCGCTGGATTCAGTATACTCATGTGTTGGTGGCTTATATCATTCGGTAGCGCGCTCTTCATGGCCGGTAGCCCGCTCGCGATGTTCATGCTCCTCGACCAGCGACAACTTATCGCGCGCAAGGGGAGACAACGCACGAAGGACAGTCCTCACGACGAGGCGGTACGTTGTCACCTTGCTTTGCTATTGCAACGTTTCGCTGATGCTCTAGAACGTACAGCTGAATCGTAATGACCTCTTTGGATGCATGTCCATCGACGCTCTGTACAACGTTTTCTACCCATCCGACCCCATCGCGTATGTTCTCCTTTACCGGTCGCAGAAAGGACGGCTGACTATTAGCGCAGATATCGTCTGAACCCGTGCGTCGACTCCCAACGCGCACAGAAACTGCCTCCTCTTGCCATCACGTCTATCAATGCCTCCTTCTTCGGCCGCCTCTCCCAACTCCTGGGCTTGCCCGCTCTTCCTTCAATGCCTGCCATGCCTACCATGCCTGCCATGCCGACGTTCAAGCTCCCCTTCATGACCAGCCGTTCGCCGTCTCGACCAAGGACGCCGGATAACAAGCAGGTCGAGGACAAGGAGAAGGAGAAGAAGCGCAAGGAGGATGAGGAGAAGGCTGCACGGGAGCGCGCGGAGGCGGACGCGCTGGCAGTTGACCCGCGCGCAACTAGGGCAAGGAGGCGGTTTGAGGCGCTGAACCCGCATGGGACGATAGACTTTTACCTTCCTTCCGAGGGCGCGATCAGTCAATACATCGGTATGTCGTCGTCGTTTGCTGTTCGTGACAGAGCTAATGCTGCTCTCCATAGACATGGTAATGGCGCACGCGAATTACTGGTCGGACCCCGCGTTCGGCGCGTTTGTCCTCGCGGAGATCTTCGCAGAGCGGGAGGATCGCGTGCGCACGGGCGTTGGCGTTGACAAGCCTCAACGCGGTCGGACGCTGAGCAAGTAATCCCAACTTTACACTACACACACACACTATCTGTAGAATTTTGGTAGACACGATCGTACTCACCACTTACATACTCAACACACGGACTTGCGGTCACTTGGTTTCTTGGGCAATGTACATTAGAACTAGTACTGCGGCATAAACATGCGCTTCATGGTCGATTACTCGCGACTCAGGCAGCGTAAAGTGACATGGCAAACATTTCACAGGCCGGTCAGAGCATAGACAATCCTGGCCATCTCACGGCATTCCACCCAAGAGCGAAACGATCGAGGGCTTCCGCAAGGAGAGCGTCCTCTGTCGACAGGCTCTGCAGGCGAATTTCCTTCTCCTTCGGCGGCTCGAAGATCTTGCGGTCGGGAGGGCAATGCTGCTCGTTTTCGGGAAGAGTGCCGTTCAGAAAATACGCGCTGAAGGCGTGCGCAATGCACAGCGACATCGCTCCGGTTGCTGCTTGAGTGCCGTGGCCTGGAGTGTCTGAGATGATGAGACGCGTCGAGTGCGGCATAAGCTGGTTGATGAGCCTTGCACTAGGCAACGGAGTAATCCTAGGACAGGCTCCGCGTCAAGCATGCGTGAGAGATGCTCAAATCCATGACGTACGGATCATATAGTGCACTTGCTATGAGCATCTGGTTGGCCAGGGTATGGTTCCATGGGCCAGTGAATCGCTCCGGCTCGCGTCCCATGGTAGGCCAGAACTCGCATGAACCTGTAACCAAACCGCGCCTTCGGCGGTTTCGGTAACGAGTAGCCAGGACCAGCTGGCACGTGCGGTGCGTAGTCACGTGCCAGCGCGTATCCCAGGACACGTTTCGACTGCGCCGCAGGCGCCTTTCATGTATTTATTCAGGCCGTCGAGCAATAGTATCGTTGTCGTTTGCCACACTCATCTCAGCCCGACCAACTCTCTCGCCCTTTTCTCATCCTTGCGTAGGACATTTTTTCGTAATCTAGCCGTTGCTACGAGCAGGACGCTCATAAGTAGAACCTAGATCTTATTATAGTAACCGAGTCGTTACAATTTGGTGGACGAATCCGGATATGAGCACCCCTATTCGTAGCAACCTAACCTTTTCCCTGGAGTCGCAGAAGTCGACCCAGATGTTATTCCCTCAGCAGATTCCTGTAGATCCGCAGCAGATCATAGCACAGAGAGATCGGGAGGAAGGGTCCCGACAGCCGGACCAACTCATAGCTCAATCACAAAGGTCGGGTAGCGTACCATATGCGAAATCGCAACGCCACAATCCCAGTCCTCACAATTCCATACCTGTAAGTCCTGATCGACCAGGATTACAGAGTGATGAAGATACACAGTCCCGTATGTCGGACCTATTCTCAGAGCTGCATGCTCTTCACCGTTCCCGACCCCGCGGGATGTCCGGACGGAAGTTATCTACTTCCTTAGAACGCTCAGCAACCCCTACCGTTCGCCCCGCAAGAAGCATCCTTGACAACACCTGGAGAACTACCACTTCGAACCGCCGTCGACGATCCGCTGCCGCGGAAGCTGTCCGGAATCGAGTCGAAGCATGGTTAGACGACTTCCATAGCCACATAGGCACACCATTGACTACATATGTCAATCAGGACCGCCCGATCTCGCCGTCCGCCAATTCAACCTCACAACGTCCGACTGTGACATCCTTTCCGTATACCCGCAGCACTCAGCTCGATATTAAGCTTGATATGCCGCCGGAGGAACCTGCATCTGCTACTTTAGCCTCAGTATCACGCCGAAGCCATACCAACCACCTGACTTCCAACTCGGAGTCGACTCTCGGGAAGCTCTCTATGGTGGAACTTCTCGACCTTCATTCTACACTCCAAACACGGCACCATGAAATCCAAGCGGATCTCTCAGCCATCGAAGCCGCTATACACTTCCAGCGCATGCTGCAATCCAACAACAGTTTCTCATCGCATGAGACACTTCGTCACTCAACAAGGGATCCTGATACAGGAGAAACTTCGAGTGTTATCGCCTCACTGCAGCCGTTTACGTCCTCCTCTCAGTCAGAATATCACTACGGCGCGTTGGGCCAAGTTGGTGCAAACTTCAGATCTGTCCAGTATACCTTTGATAGTCAGTCGAGCTCTGACTCCGATTCAGGTTCGCCAGCAAAGGAATACATAACAGAAAATGGCAGTTACCACATGCAGAGCCTGACAGGCTCGGAGAACAACGCCCATCGCCAGTCGACACCGACCTGTCAGGAACGTTTAGGTCCTTAGGCGGACCTCACGTTCCTTGGGTCTTTATCGCCGCTTCAGACGCTCGTCACGCTCCACATCCCCGTGCCTCG
>KV425884.1:374933-602463 GCA_001632375.1 Exidia glandulosa HHB12029 | reverse complement strand
CTTGCGTAGGACATTTTTTCGTAATCTAGCCGTTGCTACGAGCAGGACGCTCATAAGTAGAACCTAGATCTTATTATAGTAACCGAGTCGTTACAGAACCGTCTGGTTCCATGGACCGTCCGCTGGAGAATAGCAATCAGACGCTGATGGTATGAGAAAGGATGATGGAACATCCACCTGAGTGGGAAGCGCCGTGTAACGTTTTGCACCAGGTTGAGTGTCATGCTTGCCAGAGCTTGGGGAGTCGCACCCTTCGTGACAGGCGAGTCTGCGCACGACACCGCTACGCGAGACAAGTCGCTTAGAGGCACTGCATCAGGACTAGGGCCAGGAGGTAGTACGAGCTCGTTCGTATGCAATGAGTACAGTGGTGTCGCGTCACCATCGATGGCGAGTCTGAGATACTTTGCGATGCGTGGCCAAACCATCGGAACCATAACAGCGAAGTAGAGTGTCTCTGCATGGTGGGTTTTGGAGGAGACAGATGGGTTCATGAGAAAAACGTACTGCGAGCTTGGCCCGATGTCAAAACGCCGGGTCGAGAGTGATTGGTTATCGGAACGGGAGAATAGTACAGTGCATCCAAGTACTTGTCAATGCGCTCAGATATGGCCGACGCTGTATCGTTTTCGTGTGCCAGAGCACACATGGATGGCCCAGCCTGTAGCCGATCATGAACCGTCCGACACAACACACACGGCGGGCGTACCTCTGCACAGTCGTCCAAAAGCCACTGATAAGTCTTGTCCGTGTCGACCATCCAATCCTTGAGCCAGTCATGTGAAGCACCGTCTTGGAACAGACCAGGTCAATGCGGACTTCAGCATTATGATAGACTCACTGGACCATAAGACAGGGTTTACAATGCCTTCGATGAAAACCCGACCAACACGGTTAGGGAGCCTTGGCAGCGGGTAGCAGGATGATGAGACAAGATAATCGGAGGCCGGCGTGCAACGCACATGTTGACCAGATATGCGCCCATGATGCTACCATATGAACCTATAAGAGCGGTCAGGTCAGTCGTCATTGGCTCAACGTGAGCACATACCGCCCCAAAAATGACTGAAAAGCCGGTTATTATCTCTAGAGCGGTAACGGCAGCACTGCGAACGCACATGGGAGCATCTTGACCATCGAATATCTTGGCCATGTAGTCGATATCGCGTACGTTCGTAGACGTTCCCATGTACTTCAGTTCATCTCCGTGCTTCTCTCCGCAAAGATGATATTGTGCCGCAGAGAGGGAGCGCCATGATGCCCACTGCCGCACTAGGGAGTCATAGCCCTCAGGCGATGATGGGTCTGGTGGGAGGTCGAATGATCGCTCGATGACGGTTCCCATCGTGAAGGCTTGGTAGTCAAACTTGGTATCGAAACAGTCAACTACCGGCCTGTGCGGTGGTACGCGAGAGTACGGTAAGCGCTAAGCTCGGTCGTCGACGCAAATGCAATTTGACGGTCGTACCTACTGCGAGCAATACCGCGTGGGTCGAAACCGATGATCGAGTACTGCCCCTGGACAAGGGTCGAGAACTGAGAGGTATTTAGCTGTGCGAAAGCGATCTTTCTCTTGAACTGACCACTTCAGCCACGAGATTTGCAAAGAAAACCCCGCTTCCTCCAGGGCCACCTGAGGCCAGGGCGCGTATCAGCCTCTAACACTGCGTAGGTCTAGGCAGACTTCCACTCACCTGGATTTATGAATATGGTGCCTTTGCTGTTCGGAACAGTCGCATTGTATCGAGCAATAGCGATTGTGGACGTCCCAGCGGAATCATCGAAGTAGTCCTTCGGCACGCTGCGAAAATGGCATTATTATGTAGACCCACAGCAGAATCACTCCTTGAGGGACGTACACAAGGTTTGTGCAGTCGAGCTTGGGATAGCCTGGGCAGGGGAAGAAGTGCTGAGATTCGATAGTCGAAAGAATTTCATGGTTCCACGAGGTATTCGAGTCGTGAGCGACGGTGTGGTTCCCCTTGGTTTTCCCGTCGGAGGGCTGTTGAGCGGGGTAAAGCGTCCAGATTAGGAGAACAAGCAAGACGACAGCAGCCAGCGACTGTCGCAGTGAACGCCATGGACATTTGAGCGTCGACGTGCTCCGACTCGGAGCAATGTCCGACGCACTCAGCTTCTCTGCCTCCTAGAGATGAGCCGGTGCTACGCTACCGGTGGCAATGACACGTACTGGGAACATTTGGACGAGGCAGACCTTGACCGACGGCACATTGCGGAACGCGCGTCAGCTCCGCAGCACGTTGCAATCATGACACCTGTCAATTTGTCGACGAATGATATGATTAGCCCGGAAAAGTAAGCTGACACGCCGAGCACAACGGAAAACACGACTGAGGCAACACGGTATTACTTCAAACTCGTCACAAGGAGAAATTTCGCCACTTTCGTCGAATACGGGTCAGGAGGGTATCGTCTGGTATGACGAGTTCGTCAATAGGGTCACTGTTCAAGCCTCCGTCTTCGGCCTGCAGCTGAGCAAAGTCGCGGACGTCGAAGCCGCGTGGGATAATAGTTCGTTTGAGACCGAAGCTACTCTATGAGGAATGTGAGCGAAGTAGTAAAGAGCGCAAATCAGCGTACCGCGATAAACTTTTCAACACTGTCGTAGCGACGCACAGCGATGCCCACTGAAGCGCAATTGACACCTAGCATTACCGCCCACGAGCTCTGACTGCCGTTGTACATCGAGACGCATCGCAATCGTTCAAGGCGACTCGGCAGCTGTGAGAGCGCAGTGAACTCTGCACCTCTCTGTGCGCGCGAGCCACTGTTAACCTCGATGAGGTCGTCGGGAAATGCAAAGTGCTCCAACGTGGGCGGAAGTGTGTCGGCAAAGGGAAGCGTGAGGTCGCCCAATGACGCGGGTTCCCATAGGATTAGCTCGACGAGCTGAGAACAAGACGCTGAGAACGCTGCCACGGAAGCGTCCCAATAATCGACCTTGAGCGATCGGAGAGTCGCTGCCGGCGTCGGCTGTCTTGGTAACATACTGAAGCGTGCTCCATAGCGAATGGAGAAGGCCTGCAGCGGCATTCTCCACTGGGGTTCAAAGAAAGCAGCACATGCATAGGGAGGCGTCCCTGTGTCGAAGCTGATAGCAACCTCTAAGAAAGAACGGTTGGCAGCCTGGGGTAGAGGTGGAAACCTCATGTCGAGGTTGTGAAAGTCCAATTCAAGGACTATTACAGCAGGGAGGACGTCTAGGAGCGGGTGCAGGGCGGCATTGGTCCGGGCTGATAGATGAAGACTGGATATAGTCCGTGCCGCGGGCAGCGCTGCAATACGAGAAAAATTCCAGGCAGCCAGATGGGCGCCGCGTGAAACTTGAAGGGCGCCGGGTAGAAGGAGGTCGGGCAGATCAATGTCGAGAATGAGTGTCCGGGTGCGTGGAGCAGCTGCTAGTACGAGGGCAAGCTCTCCCGCGTTGACGCCTGGTCCTTCATACGGATATGGTCCACAGGTGAGCCTAACGTGCGCAATGTAGACGCCACGCCCGAGCCATGGCTTGCGTCTGCATGCATTGGCAAATAATTTGACACCGCGAAGAGAGAGGAGGCGGACCCAGCGAAAGAGAAGTCGTTGGGCGGGTATGAGAACCGCGCGGTTAACGAGGCAAAGGCTTGTCAGCGTCGAGTAATCCGGTAGAGCGACTTGCTCGTCGTAGTAAACCTGGTCCAGAAGAAGATAGAGTATATCTTCCGGAAGAGTGTGCTCCATCGCTGCAGTCGAAGGTGTCAGGAAGAGGAGCAGCGCTGTTGTCGTCTGTTGACCGTGCTGTCCGCGTAGTTTGTACGACCCGTTAGTACGGGTACGGCCGTAGTTTGTAGGACCTGAGACGGGTACGGCCGTGGATGATACGGCCGTCTGACATCCCCCGAGAGGCCGGTATTGTACGGGTACGGGATGTCGTACGGCCGTACTTTGGCCGTTCTTACGGGCTGCGTACGGGATGAGACGGGATGTCACGCCGGTGTCTCAGGGGCAATTTACTACCGCAACACGTTAGTTGGACGTCGGGAGCACCTACGCTCTTACTTCTCACTTCATTCTGACAGATTAAAGGTTCCCGAGAGTCGTTGACAGCGCAGATGAGCAATATTGAGTCTTAGGGGTTTGCTACGGGTGCCAAATACGGGTCATACGGGTCCAAACCGTACCGTATCCGTATCGTATTCCTGGCGTCGAGGGTGAGTACGATACGGGTACGGAGTCCGTATCACGGTCCGTACAGACGGATTGTACGCGTACGGCCGCCATCCCTATCCGGCATACACCTCGCAACTTGCGCTGCCGATCCATCCGCTCCCAGCACAGCAATAGTAATTCCGCAGGGTTTCGTCCACTTACAGACTCTTGTCTAGCCGGCGTAGAACGGATCTGCTCTCTTGAGAGTTCAGGAACATCGGACGTGCCCACTCTCAGCTCCCAGATTGCACTATATATTATGATTGTAAGATATAACTTGCACAAATGTCCAGTGAGTACGCTAAGCGTTCAGTGTCGGTCAAGCAAGCACCATTACGCCCATCGCCAACGCCGCTACACCTGCCAGAACGCCAGTCGCAGCCGCGGTCGCTCTCGACGCTGCGCCCGTCCCATTACCTCCGCCACTGCCCGTTCCACCGCTGCCACCACTGCCACTGCTACCGCCAGCACCGTTGCTGCCGCCAGTTGTGCCGTCAGCGTTGAAGGTCGGGATGCTGGTCTTGGACGCGTCGAAGATATCGCCGGTGAGGAAGACGACCGCGACGCCAGGTGCGGGGACCTTGATCGCGCACTGTCCACCGGAGCACGGGACAGTCTCCGTCTTCTGCTGGCCCTGCAGCGTGCCATCGCTCTCAAAGTATCCACCCCACTGAACGCAACACGACATCAGCGGACACTCAATCGGATGACAGATATTGGAAAACGCACCCCTTGACCAGCATACGTGATCCCCGACTTGCTCGTGGCGGCCTTCGCAGCGAGGTACCTGACAGACACCTGCGCCGTGCCGTCCTGCACCTGTACATTGGCCGTATAATCGTGTGCGCCGGTAGAGTCGGTCATGTAGTTCATGAGCACGAGTCTTGCAGGTTTGTTATCCTCGTAGATCACATAGCCGGGCGTGAAGTCGTTGCCGCTGTTGGCGTTCAAGTCCGCGACGCGCGCGTTTCCTGAGGGCCCGAGCGCTTCGGACATCAGGAGGAGTGTGTACATGTTCGGGAAGACACTCCATTTGCTGCCGTCGGTTGCGTTTTCTGGTGGGTTGAGGAAGGGCTGCGCGATAAGTTGATAAGTACGGTGCATGCAGTCGTTTGCTCATGCAAGACATACCGAGTAGTAAGAGGTTTGACCGCCGAGGTGCATCATCGCGTTGCTGAATCCTGAAGCCGCGAGCTAACGAGTGACGTGTATCAATAATGAGTACGATACGACGGCAACATGCTACTGTAACGAACCTGCAGCGCGAGATCCAAGATCCACAAGCTCGCACCGAACGAGTCACTGACGCCAAGGAAACCGTTGCACGACGCCGTGTTGAATTCGAGGAGGACGAGCGGTAGACTAGCGCCCGCCGCCGTCGCTGCCAGAGAATCGTATCTTCGGGCAAAGCCCACGGGTGAGTATTGTCCGGTGTGCTGTGCGAGTCGTAAGAAAATATACCGATGCGAACTGCACTTTACTTGCCGTCAACAAGCCGTTCATGAAATTCTGCGGTGTTGGGCGGTAGTCGGCGACGGTGGGGCAGTTGTCCGTAGGGTAGTGCATCACGATTATGGAGTTCAGATAGTCATGGACTAGGAGGTGAACAGATGTCAGCCATTGAAACGGCCAATGTATGCACGTTCTTCTCTTACATTTTCCGAGATAATCGAGGTCCGTCAAGGGGTTGTTGGGGCTCTTGAACGAGCCCACACACTCGCACAGGCTGGGTCCGCCGATTTTGTTTACGCTGGTGATCTTTGAGTCGCTCTTCATCGCGTCGATGATGCTCTGGACCTCCTCCAGGTACACCTGGGGCGTGTAGGTGCCGTCGTTCGCGCGGAACTTGTTTGGATACCTTTGCAACCATAATGTCAGAAACGGGAGCGACGGAGAGGACGCAAGCAAACGCACAGGTCGGGTTCGTTGCCGAGCTGGATGGTCTTGAGCTTGTCGCCCAAGAGCTGCTCCGCGAGCTCGACGAACTCGAGACGAGGCGGGTTGGTCTGGTTCATGGTCTGGCCGACGAACCACTCGATGCCGACGGCATCCGAGGCGGTGCGCATGGCCTCGACGACGCCTTGCGTATACACGAGACGCTTTGTGCGCGTGCCGTCGATGTCCTCCTTGATAGTCGCTGCGCCCGTACCGGTCTCGCTGACGAGATACGCGATCTCCTGCGAGTTACCGCCGAGGCGCAGCACGGGCGTCCCGCCGCGCGCCTTGAGGTTGGACATGAGGTTGAGGAACTCTGGATGGACATAGCTCTTGTTCGAGCCGATAATATCCTCTACGAGCACCATCTCGATAGAGACACCCAGGAACGAGCCCTTGACGGGCAGTCCAGCGGTCGGGTTCCCGCCATAGTCGAGCTGGACCGCAAAATCGAGCGCGGGCGCCGGGTCTGGCAACGGCGGGTCGCTGACGGGTTGGGTGGGGTCGTAAGCCTGGTAGCCGACGTATTGGGCGTGCGCGCCCGCTGTAGCAAGCAAAAGAGTGACGAGAGTTGGCGAGAACATGGCGGTAGCGGGAACACGTTGGATGCGCCCACTCGTAACCCCGGACTGCCAAGACTGCGCACGCAGATCCGCGCTAAACAGGCACTGCAGCCGCTCTTGAGCAACGCCTGTCAGGGCTGTCCCAAGCTGTAAATACTCAGACTTCTTTGAGTATTCTGCATGTACAGTAAACGGCGTTGGAGTGCATAAATCTGATGTAAAGTATTAGAGTCGAAGGATTAGAGTTGAACACAAATGATCACGCGAGACCACAGCCCGCTGTCCATCTCCTGTCGCTCCGTGATTTACCACTGGCACCCCTGAGCGGTCAGACCAGGGCAGATAACATCGTGTCCTTTATGCATGACTGCCAGCGCAGCTGGAGGCTAAGAAGTTTCCAATCCGCTCCTGGTGGTTCGAGCCTCGGGTAACGACCTTGAACACTAAACCGCACAGTCAGTACAGTGTCAGAGCTCCAGGTCATCATCTGGGTCCTCGTCGTCAAAGTCGTCCGCAGAGTCTGGCTCATATATGATTTCCCCCGCTCCGGGAGGTTTGGATTGACCTTCAGTTCCAAATGCATGGATCAGAGAGAGAGTCGAAGACGAAGATGAAAAACTGACCGGTATGTGCGTATGGTAACACCACGCGCGAGCGGGCCTCTTGCTGCTCGGACGTCAGAGACAGGTTGAACGAGAGCCCGCTCATGGCATCGGTGGGCTCCGGAAGCTGGGAATGACACTTAGTCATATTGTGCTGGAACCTTGGACGACCATACCTTGGCAGGCGCGTTCAGTCCTAACGTCGCGACGTCCGTCACTTGCCCGTCATCCCACACCTCGACCGCACGCAACACCCCTCGCCTTGACGGTAAGACTACTTCCACGACGGTGGGGCCATGAACATTCGGCGCGCCTCGTGCAAGCTTTTCACCCTCGCGTCGTGCGACAAGCTCGGAGAGCAACGTCCAGAATCGTGGCGCGTCGGGCGGCGTCATGAGTTCGCGCGCGAGATGTCGGAGAAGTACGGGGGCGTGAAGCCGTAGCTCCGTGCGTGGATGTATGGCACTTAGAGGTGCGAGTGTGCGCGATGGAGCGAGGATGGGGAGGATGAGTCGCGCGCGTGCACGTGGTACAGATGTGAGGGCGGATAGCACGTCGCGTACGAGACGGACAGCTTTTGCGACCGAGCCCAGATCCTCCGATAGCGTGTCGAGCGAGTCGATGAGCACCACAGGTGACCGCGAGCCTGCCGAACTCAGAGATGGCACTGTGCGACGCTTCAGCATACACCTGCAAGCTGATAAACCAATCAACCTGCAGCTATAGCATCGAGAAGCCGCTGTCGTCTGTCCAAAGCCAGTTCTCCGTCGATATCAGTCCAATCAATATCGGAAACAGCAGTTGCAAGAGCAGCAGACTCGACAAATGCGTCCATAGCGTACAGCGTTCTAACGAGCACAACGTGGCTGGCGGCGGCGAGTATCTGACGCAGGATGGGGAACGGAGACTGGGCCAAGTCGTGCTGGACGACAACGAGCGGGCATTTCGACGCGTCTTTGCTGGCGAGAATGTCCGGAAGCAAGAGGGTCATTTTGCACGGCGCGAGTTCCATCTCCGCGCTTTGCATCTTGTCCAGCAACTTCTTCGCAGCCTTGAGCTCGTGCTGGACCATGTCGAAGCTAGCTGCAGTGACTCTTCCTATCGAGTTGATCCTGCTCGCTACCGAATACGCAGCATGGGACGACTTGGACGCGCAGATGCAGACGTCCGAAAAAGCGATCCAACGCTGGCGCCAGTGGGTCGCGAGTCTCTGCACCGTCTGTCGCGCGTTTGAACCGAGCATGGCACGCATCCTCTATACGCTTGTTCATGTCTATCCAGGCAACGTCGACGCGGTCCTGAGGTCGGCAGGGATGGACACGCATCCGTTTCGCCGCGCTCGCGCAGTCTATCTTGATGCTCGGTTTATGAGTCTCGCACGCGAGCTTTGCGCTGTAGGGGCTGCATTTCAGCACGTGCACGCATGCACTGGATCTTCAATAATCTGCGACCTCTTTTCAATGAGAGGATCAATTCGCACGATCTCCGACCCCTATCTGTACACTTCACGCATCCACAGGACGCCTTCTACTTGCACCATCTCCCCACCGTCAGATTTTTGGCAGAGCGCTTGCACCTCCCATTCGGCCCACCAAGGTTTCTCAGTAACGACGACTTGTCCAGCTTCCGCACGAGGTTTCTTATCCTCGATATCCACTATGCTGCGAGCGACGAAGCCATGGACAGCCTGGGCCTGATCTTGGGGGTTCAAACACTCGAGCGCATCCTCGTTCGACCCTCTGCTCCGTGGCACAGAGAACGTGCGCAAGTCCTGCGAGACCGGGTTCGCTCGTTCGCAGAGACACGGCGCAGCAAGGTCATCTGGTTTGACGAGTCTTTCACTGCATACCGCGGATCCGTCGAAACGTCCACGCCCGAACTGCAGGCCCACCGCTACCTATCCGATGCTATGACAGGCGACGACCTTTGGCTTCGGGGTTCTCAGCTGTACATACCAGAGCCTGACGCATAACTCCAAGTCGAGACATCGCAAGCCCCCAACAGAGACACGGGCTCAAGGTTAGCATGTGTCGGCCGAGAGCCTCAAGGCGTCAATCCTACGTAGATGATATGAAAGATGCTATCCATCTTCATTTGCCGCACGGTATTGCGCAGGTTGGTGGTACAGCTGACTTTCTCATAGTTCACATCGTTGGGGAAGGTCCTCCGCCAATGAATTATGCGCATTATTCATTTAAGCTTCTGGCTACGGCGACTATTAGTTCCGTGGACCGTGACCAGGGCAATGAATTATGAGAATATGAATTATGAGAACTGTCAACTGTAGATGTGGATTCCACTATGAATTCTCCTAGCAGCTTGCGCGTATCCAGAAATAAAGAGTGTCTGTATGCACTGGTCATGTCCCAGCATCAGATCATCGTCACGAGACAGAGTCTGAGTAGAACGAGCGTCTCGAGTGAGGCAATCAGGAGCTCGTGCTGGAAAGGAAGGAGGAAACGCAGCGGAACGGCCTGCAGCCGGCGGCGTGGACTTCTCCGCTTCTCAATCTGTTACCGTCACCTGGAATGCCCATCCGCGTCTTGTGAGCACGGGTCATGCGCCAAATACGGTTCGAAAAGGCTCCCTAGGCTCCGTGTGCTCACCCAGCCACCGCGCTGGCTTGCGGCGCTTCCTTGGCTACTCGTGCTCGTCCGCTTTATCTAGCACAGTCTATTAGTTTCCACCCAGCGTCGGGTTCTCTTCTGAATCTGCAACGCGTGACTTTGGGCAGCGCGTGGGATCTTGGACCGGTTTCGTGCTCTCGCGTTCCATCTGCTGCTGCACGTCCCCCGGTTCCGCCACCCGTTTCACGCTTCGCGGTGGCTTGCGGGCCTCTAGCAGTTTGACCGCTTTCTTTTTTTCATTTGCGTTATAAGTTCTTGAGAATGTGATGCCGTCGACTTCGCTCTTCGCTGGCCACCCATGCCCATGCTGTCCGCGTCCCTACTACTCCTGGCTGCCAGTGCTGCGTTCCCGCTCCAATTGGCGTTGGGTGCGGGCCCGTCTGCAGCATGTGGAACGGCGTGTTTCCCCTCGTTGGCGTTTACGCCGCCTCAAGTGGCGGCGGGGAAAGCCCCAAGCGTCGCGCTGAGCTCGTGGTGGTGTCCGCGCACGTCCGAGTACGCCTTCATGGGCTTCAGCTACGAGTCAGTTCCAGTTCCTTCTATCCTTCCCTTCCCTTCTTCTAACATTTCCCTATACTGTAGTGTGAACGGCTGCCCGACGTACGACGACATGGTGCGCCACTTTACGAACCAACGACTCGCGTTCGGTGCGCGCTACGTCCGGTTGTACGCACATTGCGACCCCGTCCCTGGACATACGGACGACATTGTCAACGCGGCGTACGTCAGCGGGATAGGGGTATTTGCGCTCATTTGGTTCGGGTTCGATGGCGACGACTCGTATAAAGGTCGACTTGCTGCTTGGTTGGATACTATCAACGTACGCACACCCTACATACTCCAAATATATTCACGCGCAAATCTGATTGGACGTTCGTATTGTACAGAACAATCCGCTCGCGCCGTATGTAGTGCGCAACATCGCCGTGCGTCTTTCAAGTTTGCTCGTGTCATGATGCAGGCTGAAGTGCTGGCTTCAGATCGGGTCTGAACCGCTGTACGACCGCGCGACGACCCCCGCGGCGCTGAGCGCGTTGATAGATTCGACGAAGGCGAATGTATCCTCCAAGGGGATCCAAGTGAGCACCTCGGAGATGGTATACGGGTACAGCGTCCAGTCCGGCGGACCCGCTGTCCTCACGCACGTCGACCACGTCCAATGCAGTACGTCTTCCCCTCCCCCCCCCCCCCCCCCCCCCCCCCCCCTCCCCATCCACTTACTCAACTGCTACATAAGACGAACTCCCCTTCTTCAGCCAAACCGCAACCCTCGGCTCCGCCGCCTGGCCCGACATCCAAACCGACCTAACCTGGCTCCTCAACCAAACCTCCTCCTCCCCCAAAAAACTCTTCCTCACGCAAACCGGCTGGCCGTCTACAACGGAAGTATGGAAGCCGAATTCGGCCAAAGCGGATCCGAGTATTGGGAGCGAACAAAGTTATTATGAGCTTTTGGAGAGCAAGTGCGAGTATTTTAAGTCGTTGCCGATGGGGGGACTGGGGTGGTTCGCGCATATTTACGCGGATAATACGTTGCCGGGTGCGTTCGTGAGGTGTCCATCGATGTAGGTCGCTGAACGCGGTGGTAGGTTGGGGAATCGTCAATGGGACGACGAACAGTACGGTCAAGTTCTCCTTCGGCGCGCGGACGGCGTGCTAGGCGAGGTTTCTTGGGTTGGGCGGTGTCGAGGCTCGCGTAAGGGACGAGCGACGTCGACTGTTTCTTGTAATGTAGCCTGGGTTTCTTGTCCACGACGCTCTTTAACGACGACTTGATGATCGACATGATGTGCTGCCTGAGAACGGAACGCGCCACGTCGCTGATGTTCGCGGGTGCAACGGGCTTCTTGCACCGTGTGCAGCATGCAGCAAAGGAAACTGGCATACGAGCAGGACAGCCTCTGCATACCTACGGACACAGGACAGCACAGCAAATATTATATATGTACACACCGCGGGGACCCAAGATTCAGAATGAGTTCAGATTGAAGTTCGAGTTGACATGCTACGAAGGCGACTTGATATCCTTCAGCTGCGCTTTCGAGGGGGCTTTACGGTGCGAGAGGTGGGACGCGACGCTCTTTTGCGCTTCTGGTGTGCCGTACTGGGCGCTGTTGAGCGCGTTGACAAAGCCGCTGTCAAAGGTCCGTCCGTAAGCGAAAAGGAGGGAACGGAGACGAGACATGGACGGACCGTTGTGTGGCGTCGAGCATCTCTTCTCTGTCGACGCCGCGCCGGTTCGTCTTGACCTTGACACCGTCGCGCGAAACGTTTATGCCCTTATTCTTCAAACTGGACGCGCGCCGTTGAGTTCACGGCTGGCAGCTGCTCAAACGTAGAACACATACTTTTCTTGCGTGGACCTGCGGAGAGAGCTGAGTAAGACACGCGAACGAGAGTTGGAATACGCACGAGAGCGCTGCCGAGACCATGTTGCCGACATACATGACGCCCACTGGGACACACATGAGCACCTGCAGGGTCGCGATGGACGTGGACGTGCCTATGATACCGCCGAACAACGAGACGACCTGGGCGACACGTTCAGCATCCCGCGACGGGGAGAAACACGGGCGCGACGGACGAGGACAAGCGAGACAAGATCGGTGCTGGGAATGTCAGAGTCTCCCAGGCTGGCGAGAAGGGCGGTGTGGGACGTACAAGGAGCTCATGATACAGGAGAAGGATACAGACGGGGGAAGAAGAGCGTAATGGACGTGCCGACGACTTGCGCATCGCTTTGAGCGAGCGATCGTCAGCCGGCGCGGGATCCGGCAGACTCGGACTGCCCGCGCACCGCTCTCATGCACCGGCCACTCTCAGGCATCCAGCGCGAGGCCCTGGCTCTCTATCGCAGGCGCGTCATTCTCTACGCTGCACGTCCTTAGACTCTGACTGCGGTCCAGGGCGCTCCGAATGGTCCGCACGAAACCTCCAGCAACACGCGACCACTTCCTCGCGCTCGTCCGGAGCCACTTCCGCACGCAGGCACACGCAGTCAGCCCGCGCAACGTGAGCGCCGTCGAGTACCTCATGCGCCGCACACAACGCACGCTCGAGGGCTGGGAGGACGACGGCGTGCGCGACGTCGGCGTCACGCCCGACATGACCACCGGCAGAAGAAAGTAAATTGTAACTTTGTATAATGTAACTCTACGCGGCCTCGAATATGGACTGGGCAGCAGACTCGGGCGTCGGTGTCGGCGGTCGCGCGACGGGGTCCTCGCGCTTGTTCCTGCCGCGTCGTCGCCCCTTCTTCGCGACGACCGCCGGCTTCGACTCCGGAGCGGGAGGCGCATCGCGCACGGTGAGCGCCTTGACGAGCGCTGAGCGTCGCTCACTGAGCACCAGTTTGATATACCCCATCGTTTTTCTGCACTGTCACCGCAAAAGTCAGCTTCAGCACACTCTCCTAGACGCACACTCGCGCGCACCTTGGCCTCGTTCTGCATAATAAAGTGCTGATGTCCCGAGAACGCCATCTTCTTCGCGAAAGCCTTCTGCGTCGCGAGCAGATTGCGCTCCCTCAGACAGATGTACCACAGCGTGTGCAAATCTCTGAACGACTTGCGCCGTATCTCGTCCACGTTCCACCCGCGCCCGGACTGCCGCAGGTCGTCGGGCGGCTTGTCTACGGCCACGGGCTCGCCTGCCTCGTTGCGGCGGAAGAACGCCCAGAGCGGGTGGTTGGGCGCGGTCTCGAAGCCCAGGTGCGGGCGGAGCGCGCCGGGCTTGTGTGCGCCGGCGACGACGGGCCCTGGCGCGTGGCGGATGGCGGGCCCGGGGGCGTCGACGACGGTGGCGAGCGTGCGCCGGAGGATGTGCGTGTTGACGCGCATGCGGACGGGAAAGGCGCGTTGCGGCGGAGTCCACAGTTTCCTCTCCCTCTGCCCATCACGTTCTCGTAGCACCATTCCGCCCTCATCCTCGTGAGTCGTAACATGTACATGACGCTGGGATATGGCCCGCGCACTAGTACTCCCGCCAGACGTCCTCTACCACCTGCTCAACGTCGCCTACTACGACGAACGCGCCGGTGAACCCGACTACCCGCTCCTCACAAAGCTCAGCCTCGTCTTCCGACCCGCGCAGACGCTCCTCTTCCGCTGGGTCCGTCTACACTCCATCCACGCGACACGGTCGTTCAAAGCCGCATGCACCCGTCGTCCCTCGCTCGGACGTGCAGTCCGCATCGCCAATCTGCGACTTAGAGTCATGCCGGACGATCCTGGGATCCTCATACACCACTTCGTACGGGTCTTGGAGTCGTGTCCGAACTTGTACGCGTTATTCATTCGCGCGACTATCCAGTTACCGCCGGACGTTCTCGCGCGCGTCGCGAAGCTACCAGCTGCTACCAGTTTACGCGTCTTGCATCTATCGTCTACGCAGGAAGTCGTAACGACCCAGCTTCTAGAGGTCTTTCCCAATGTCGATAGGTTGTACCTCGACCTCGACTTGTTGAGCGTACCGATTTCCGCATTGCCGCTGCACGGCAGATCGTTCGTCGAACTTTCCGTGACGATCAATATGGCGACGAAAGATATCATCGACTCCGACAGCGACACGTCGAACTGTACATGTCTATCGTCGGCGTCTGTTCTACGCTCACTGCGTCTCGGCATGAGCGCCGTGGACCTCGAAACGGGATTACAATCCTTACACCGACCGTCCAACACCCTCCGCTCTCTTTCGTTACACGTCTGGAACGACCACGTCGCATCCATAGCACGCGAATGCGAGCGGCTCGCCGAGTTGCGGTTGTGGTTCCCATGCACGATCGTCCTCGCGGGCTCCCAGTCGTTCTTTAGCACGCTCCCGCGGACGCTCGAACATCTCGCATTACCGGACAACAAGACGCAGACTCAGCGTACTAGTCCTGGTACAGAGGCGGATATACTCGCCTTGACGCGTCTTGGAGTTGTTTCGTTGTGCGGTCTGGCGTCGAGGTTTGGATATAATGCGTGGATTAATGATGTCAAGACTCTATGCGCGCAGGCGGGGGTGAACGTACGACATTATAACAGTTTAGATCACTTTCTTAACGTGCGTTACATTCTTTTATTGGGAAAAAGCCTGAGATGCTGACGCTGAGGTGCGGCAGGCGACGTTCAGTCTCGAAGTCGAGTCTACCGGATTCCCGCCGCGCGGACACTTTTCGCCCGTACAATTCGCGCGCGTTTGTCCAGCTTTGGAGGATGAGATGGACGATGGCGATGCTGTGATAGAGGCTTCCTCGTCGCGCGCAGAACCTGGGCCGTCGCGCGCGGCGCGGTTGAAGCGGCGTATACACCAGGTGCTGCGCTTCTAATTCTGCGGTGTAGCCACGAATCGACTCTGGCGCACCGACGACGTTTATTGCTAGAACAGCGCGCTCTGGCTCTGTGCTACCAAGGACGGGGCTGTGTACTCGACATCACGATCGGGCGTTGCAGGACGATTATCCCTGTCCTGGCGACTCTGGCTGACAAGCTATTCGTGCTGGGGAAGAAGCCAACCGGAGCTTTGAGATCGAAGACAGCGAGGACAGCTGGAGGAGCAGTAGTAGAGTCGCCCTCGTGGCCAACACGGCGCTTACCCCTTGGGTGGTGTTCACGAGGTATGATGCCTTTGACTTCGTTGCAATACCCGGCACTTTGTCGGCGTCGGAGATCAAACTCGTGTTGTCCCCGCAATTACAGCGAATTCGGTGCCTCAGAACTCATCCTGAAGAGATGTGATACATGTGTGCAGGATTAGGTATCACTTCCTGCGACACAATCCCCGGGATAATAAGTTAAGACACATATGACGATATACTAGTACCACGGCTGATAACGGACCAGTCGACCGCAGGAGACATCGAACTAGACGATACCTTCGAAGATATCGGATTCCCGACACTCGAAAGGCTCGCGCTGAGTAACCTACGACAATAGGTAGGATTCAGAAGCCCTAATTAATATTGGCGACCGTAAAGCGTGCCTCTTTCCCCCAGCTTTCGGTATACGTACTTCAAGTCCAATGTCGTTCGAACAAATAGTCTGAGACTCTATCAATGTATTAGGCCACACTGCAGATCTGGCGGTCCCTTTGCCATCTGAGGGACTAACACGTCCCAACTTCCAAGCAGCTCAGCGGTGCACTTGTGGCGGGGGTGAAGCGGATCTGACGTAGTCGGACGGGTGAGCTCCGCTGCACATAGCGCCGCTACAGTCAGCTGCTTCTACATCCGTACGATGTGATGTCAAAATTCTGTATAGTCCAGTTTCACATGAGAGGTAGATAAAATAAGGTTCCGTCACTGCCTGTCGATCTCGAAGCCACGTGCAGGCAGAGTTCCCAAACAGGCCGACTTGATAATCTGAAGATCCCGCCGAAAATAGGAGATCTATAACAAGATGATGACCGGTCTTGCAACAATCGATCCACCGGCCTGCGAGCAGATCGGAATTTTCGTTGCTGTCACTGTCGCTGTCGAGGTCGTTTTGGTTCGGTGAAACACTCGTCAATGGCGTGGCGCCTACCGTAAGCTGCCCGGATGGAGGAGATGCGGGTTCGTTTTGTGCTGGCGCACACGTAGGAAAAGAATAGGGGAAATGGGAGCGTTGGGGGGAGGGCATGCGGTGTGCAGCGTTTTCTTCGGAAATGGAGAGGGAAGGAGATTAAGATGGGATTTGCGAAGGGCCAGCAGAGAGGCGCGCACGAAAGACGCCGCGGCGTGAGAGACGCGCGGCAAACTAGGAGCGGGACCACTGCAGTCACCAGTGCGTGGATCGGGAGCGGATGCGGGGTCGTCACAGCGCAGCGTCCGAAAGATTAATCAAGCGTGTAGCTGGCCCCGGCTGTCATTGTCAAGAGCACGAGTTTGAACCTTGGACAGTGACAACGACTATTACGACGACGACGAGGGCGAAATTTCACACCCATAGAGTGAAGCGGACGGTCGAACTCGGGGGTGACGTGCATCAAGTGAGTGATTGAGCCGGAGAGCGCTAACGCGAACGGGGCTCGTGGCGCTGAGGCCGAGCGTGCGGGCCACGCGGTGACCGAGGGCGCTGGGCCTGTACAGGCTACGCTCGGTGAAACTTAATTGCAGGCCCAGGACTTTTAGGGGCAGGACGAGCCGGCGTTCTAAAGGTTGATAACAATTTACTGGTGCGATCCGCCCTGTGCGGTCCCGGTCGCGCGCGAGCACGGACGGGCAGTGTCAGCACGGCGATTCCCTCTGTCTGTTGCTGCAGTTGGTGATCACCAGACAGAAAGGCCTCGGTGCGGGAGCGGATGGTGACGCTGATTTGAGGGAGGGTCGAGAGAAAAGGAAGAATGAAGCGCGACACTTGTGCGATGCTCGCTGGCTGGTAGCGTAGCGTCGCAAGAAGCCCGGGACGTCGTGGCTCAGGTTTTGGTGCGAAGTGTCGAAGGAGGCGTGTCACATGAAGGGTTAGCCTATCCAGTTGCGCCGCGGCAGCAGAAGGGCAGCGCGCGAGAGGGGGCTCGGAAGGGGCGTCCGAGCCTATGTAGCGGCAATCCGTGGGCTGGGAGGGCTATTATGATTGAGCAATATATGAGCGAGGTTGGGAGAGCCAGCTGGCGATATGGAGGGGCTTAGCATGAGCTGTCAAATGGTGGAAAAATTTGGGCGAGATGGATGGACGTGGGAAAGCATGCGGCCACGGCAACATCGCAGCAGCGCGTCTTGTGTTGGCCTGATATATAAGTAATATGTATATATGGCTGAGACGTGATATTACCCTGCCCACGATCCATCACCCGTCTCGCCTCTCTGGACATGTCTCTCAAACGCAAGCTCGCTGCCGACGACGACGACCACGGCCATTCGACGGCGGCCACGGCGGCTGCCCCCGCATCTTCTTCCTCACCGTCATCTTCCGTCCAGCCACAGCAGTCACCCGCCAGCGTCACTGCAAAGCGCCCGCGTCGTCACAACCACTCGCCAGCGCCCACCCAGCCCGTCGTCCCGTCCAGCTCCCATGCCGCCCTCCAGCGACCAGGCGACGCACGCCCCAGAGCGTCCAGCGCGCCCTGCTCGTCCAGACACCACCACCACCGCCCGCAGGCCAACAGGCCCATAGCTCCCTTGTTGCGCGTGCCAGCCAACCCGTCCGAGAAGGTCATATACCCCTCCTGGTCGCCAGACGTCACGCGCGACTCCCTGCGCTCGCTCGACCTCGACGTCCTCCAGCTCAACATCCAATTCCGTGCGTACAGCCTTGCGCGCGCGCGAGTCACCCTACTAACACCCGCCGCTCACAGGACACGACTTTGTGCTCGAGGGGCCGCACAAGTTCACGCGCGTGTTGGGAAAGCCCAAGCGGGAAGACTCGACGCGCTACTGGCTCGCCGTGCTCATCGAGCTCGAGACCGGCTGCACCTGCGTCGCCTTCGACGAGCACAACAAGGTCTGGCCGTGCGTCTGCCCAGACATCAAGCAGCCCGCTTCTGGCGTGCGCGCGAGCGCGAGTCCGCCACCTGTCGGTACTGCGCCGCAGATCCCAGGGAAGATGCCCTCCCGCGTCCTTCCAATGCTGGTCGAGCTTCGAAGTCTACTTAGACATGTTACCTCGCCCGCCACCGCCTCTGCCGCTGACTTCCCTCTGCGATCAACACCACCGACGGATCACGCACAAGCGAACGACATGCTTGCCTCGCTGTTAGACGAACCCCGTATCCTCGACGAGGTCAGGCGCGGCGTATACGACCATGTTCCGCTCTTCCGCTTCATTGGACAGCTTCTCAAGGAGCACTGCGCGCCGATGCGCGACGCACGGATCGACAACATGGTCACCTTTGCGTGCGACGGCCCTCCTGTCGATCCATCGAATCCGCCAAGCGCTGCCGCCTGGAAGAGTCATGTCCTGCAGGCAATACGTATGTGCTTTGAGATTCTAGAGCTCATGGCTATGGTGAGTACTTCATGCCCGTCCTCCCTGCTCCATCGATCCACGTGCAGGCACATCTGACAATAGACTGTAGGACATTGCGAACCACCAGCTCTTGACACACAGACCGCGCCTCATGGCCACCACCGCGTCTATGGAGCTCGTCGCGTTCACGAACAAGTTCAGCAAGTTCGCGCTGCACGACTCGCCCACGCTGCAGGTGTCCTGCGTACAGGCGATGCTCCAACGCTCGCTCGACGCCGTCAAGCAAGGGCCGGGCACATGGGAACAGCACCTGCGCGCCAGCCTCGTGCGGACGGTGGTTGATCTCATCTTTGATCCTACAGTCCTCGGCGGCCCGCGCTCACCGGGCTTGCGCATCCCCCCGCATTTCCCAGAGACGTTCTATCTCGACCACTCGCGACTATGCCGTTTTGGCATGGAGGCCGCGGACCTGACCGTCGTCTACATGATCCTTCTGCTCGCCGGCTCGTCCGTGGCCAACAGCGACGAGCTGAAGCTGGAGATCACGAGTCTTGCGCCACCGCGCTTAGGTTTGTGCTTTGGACACGCGCTCCGTTCATCTACGCGTAGCTCGCGACATGGTCACGGCAAAGGTCCTTCAGACTCTCCCCGCACGGGCAAGGACTGGGACGAGTGGCGCCAGGGCATGAGCGACATCCTTCTGCAGGTCGCGCGTCGGAAAGCAGCGGACGGTGTACCGTCCCAGACAGCCATCGACATGCTTGAGCGCTGGGCCGAAGCGAACCTGCTGGAGGGCTCTGCCTTCAGCGGCGTCATACAGCGACGTCTGAAGGACTCACTCTGCACCGCGATCCTTCACGCACTGGAGAACCCTGCCGCTACCACCGCGGCATCCGTCCTACCCGCGCCGGCGTATTCTGAACAGCCTTGCGCGTATTCCCTACTTCACCCGCCGACCCGAGCGTCGACACTTTCGTCCACATCCGCCTCTCGCCTTCCACCTCCTATCCAGCCTCTTCCCACCGGCACACTCGGCAGTGGCATGGATATCCTCGCTCCCGAGCTTCATTCACTTGGACGCCGTGTCGCCGAGGTCCTGTCTCATCACCTCGCCGTGTACACGCCGCTATACTCGTCGCCGGGTTTCCTGCATTGAGCGCTCTGTCTTCCATCTCTGCATCTCATCATGATTACGACCTGCACATGACCTCTCATCGTTTCATCTCCTCGCAGCATCATCTTCCCTGGATAGTATCACAACCTCCCAAGTTATTACACATTGCATATCTCGTCGCTCTCATTCTCCATGCATAGTATATGATCCCTCCTGTTTCTGTCGTAACATTCTCGTCGCAATTGGACTTCGTATGGAAATTTGGAAATGCGTTACGCGCAACCCAGCAATTCGAAAATAATTACCTTAGGTCATCTCGTAGTAATCTCAATCTCATCATCGTACCTCGCGCTAGAAGACCCACTCTCATATATCTGCGCATGCGCCCCGCCGGGCCACTGGGGCGGATATTCCATCTCGAGGTGTTCCGGCGCACGCGAGCAGGAGGGGACCACGTGCTCCTAAAGCAACGTAAAGTTTGAGATCGACAGATGAACACGGGATACACCGGTGCAGATCATCCCCGGCAATCCATCGCGATGATGCGCCGCTCAGGGTTCGCCCTCCCCTCGGACGTGGGATGACGCTGTTGCTGCTGTCCGTGCTTGCTGGCTTCCAGCTTCGCGTGCTTCTGAACGTTTCCGGTACGCGTGGCAGAGTTAGAACCCGTTCCGAGACTCTTGCAACTGGTCGAGCCGCGCGTGGCAAGCCACGTCAGAAGGCGTACTGTTAATGTGTGGATCTCGGGCGTAATCGCAACTTGACCATACCAATGCGGCGTCTTCAGCAGGCGAGGTGCGCGGGAGATTGGCCCAATAAACCCGCGCGCGCGCGGTGCAGCCGCTCAATGCCAGTCCAGCGTACCGAAGTCCAAACACAAACTGCTGCATGTGATGCATTTTGGGGGTAACATGTGGCCTGCTACAGACTTCGTAGCGGTCGTGGGAGGACAAGCCACCTGTGACCTGGCCCGGTGGAATGTCGAGGGACAATTATGTCCGAAGTCGGCCACCATTCAGAAATTCCATGACCACGGGATCATCCAGCGTGGTGCAAGTTTTAGTATCCCGTCATCATAGATGAGCGCCCGTGATTGACAGTCTGCTAGTGTCAGCATATAAGTATTATTGGGTGCTGTCGTCCGCGTCGAGTGCCCCGCTTTCCCTTTCCTTCAGGAGCTATGTTGTCCATCGTCGCTCTCGCCCTTGTTCTGTCAACGCTCGCTTCCGCGTCGAGTCCTCCACCCCTCCCTCTCACGGGGAGGACAACTCTCGATCCACCTGTACTCAAGACCGGCTTCATTGAGGCCAAGAACTCTGCGCTCTACAGCGAGGATGGCAAGCCGTACACCTTTGCCACGCTCAACAGCCCGCATCTCCTCACGAGCGACCCGTTTGAGGTATGTTACTTCCCCACCGCCCAATAAGATATCTTTGACGTCAACTGCTTCGAAGGTTGAGGACACGATGCGCACTTTGAGAGCTTTCGGTCGGGCCGTGTCGCGCACGTACACCCAACGCGTCGCTTCGGTCAACATTCCCGCATCTCAGGCGCACATCACCGCGTGGAACAGCTCGAGCGGTGACTGGGTCTATAATGAGGCCATGTTTGTCAAGATGGACGGCGTCATGTCCCTTGCGCGCAAGTGTAAGTCCCTAACTTGAACAGCAGCGATTAGGCGCCTGATGCTCATGCTTGTTTTCAGACGATGTTAAGCTCGTTCTTCCCATGATAAACCAAGTACGCATCCGTGCTCAAGCGATACCAGGCTAACGTCGTCCGCAGGATTACGGGTGAGTACGACTCGGAGTACGCATTTCGGTGGCTAAACATCATCGAACCAGCTCTCAGGACTCAAATTTTGCCGTAAGTCATCTCCTGACACTGTGGGCAAACAATCCGGGGCATTTGCCCCGGAGACCGTGCGGCTTACCGCGTTCCCCCGGAGAACGGAGCATCTGGCGAAAGCGCCGGCGGCCAGACTTGGTCTGGCCTCCAGTGCGATTCCCCAGCGTAGAGATTCTGCTGCACTGACGTGATGAGTAAGACTGTTACAGACAGTTGCCACCCTTCGCTGTGTCTTGCGGTCAGAACAGATCATTATTGCGTCCTGGAACCTATTTGCAAGACCATTTACTATACATCCAATATATGGTTGGAGACAGATAGACTATATGGTTGGAGACAAACAGGTTATATGGTTGGAAACGAACAGGTTATATGGTTGGAGACAAACAGGTTATATGGTTGGAGACAAACAGGTTATATGGTCGGAGACGATCACACTATATCTGGGACTTTGCACAGGAATTTCTCCCTCTATAGCTTTCGGCTGTTAATTCTGAGTATACCTATGCATAACTGCGGCATTTCTCCAATTTTTTCATGTTATGAAGAGTCTCTTACTTCTTTATATAAGTCACAGTGAGGACTTTTGCGTCAGTGAATAATGTGCCAATACTGGCAGTATTGGGCTTCATATCTAGAGAAAATTGCACTCTATGGAGTGTACAGGATATATAGCAGGGTATCAATGTCTGTAAGAGATCTAAAACAGATCATTTCCTGGGAAAATTCACCAAACAATTCCGGAGGGACTGGACCATAGAGTTAGTGATGAGGACTATACAACGGAAAGTCTCCCTGCTTATGTGCTCGATACTAATAGAATACATCTCACAAAATGTTTGGAGAGCTTTGGTTCAGGCTACAAACTCCGGGCGAGAGTACAATGGATACATCAGAAGATTTCTGAGCACCATGTCATGTAATATTTATACTACGGGCACCTATTCAACTCAGAGGGCCTGTGGCAATAACTTTAGTGTTACTCTCACCACTTCTCACATCTATACAATCTCTCCCTGAGCATTGATCTTGTTCATGTCAGGAAGGCTTTGACATGATGTACAAGCATCTGCGGACATCCAAGGCCCAAATTTTAGGTTAGTTCATGCTATTCTGGTATGTCTGATGCACTATATGACACCATCCATGTGATTAAAGCACTTTACTTCCCGTTTGTCTCGGACCATATACCTGTTTGTCTCGGACCATATACCTATTTGTCTCGGACCATATATCTGTTTGTCTCCAACCATATAACCTGTTTGTCTCCAACCATACAACCTGCTTGTTTCCAGCCATATAGTGGATGTATAGTAAATGGTTTTGGAACCTATTTTAGCGAAGACAGTGGTCGTGAAGACCAAAACGTGGCGCAGAATGCAGTTTGTGTGAGATCTAGAGTCCTGACAAGACGCCAGAGGCATGATATACGAGGGACAACTTATACTGGAGGCTGACCGAATTCATACTCACCCCAGATATTTGCGGTGACCACGACCGATGACGAGGTCGAGGACGGAAGCATCCGAGCTGGGCTCGGTAGAGACCGCACTTGTCTCTCGTTCTCTTTCTCTATCGTCACTGGGTTCCAGCGTGGAGCGCGCCGCTCTGGATAGACTATGGCACGCGTTTCAAAATGTTCTGCGCGCTATCTGGTTGCGCTCGACGTCTGTGTGCCTCTTACAGTGCTCGCCCTGGTCAGCCCGCTTTGCAGTCGACCGTATACGCGCACAGCGAATATTCGAAAATCATAATGGTGCCAAGTACTACCGAGAATCTACGGCGTGCGTCTGACGTCCGTTTCCCTACATTCAAACCTGGAGCAGGGCTCAGCTCTGAGGCGGAGCGCGCCGCACGACGATCATGAGAGCGTAAAGGCCAAGCATTCCTGGAGATTCCATCTATGAGCGTGGCATCCTTACTCCTGATTTTGCGCAACTAGTCGCTCCTCTCTGCGCTGCACGGCGGTCGGCGGCATCGCAGCTTGACACGCTCTCGCGACGAAGTCCAAGGTCTTGGCACGGCTTGACAGGGCCGGCTCGCACAGTAGGACGTGACTCAGCAGCTTTGACTCTCATGCTGGAGCTCCGGAGACCCGAGCTGTCCCGACTCTAGACACGCTGGCCGCGAGGCTGCCCGCTGGCCAGACCCTTGGCCGCTGATACATATAAATGTGAGTGCCCGTCACCATGCTCGAGCTCTGCACCATCATCGCGGCCGACACAAATGGTCCACCTATTCGAGTCGGTGGCACCGTTGGGTCCCACCTCAAGCATCGCACCAGACAGTCTGTATTCGGGACACGGTGACAGGACTAGGTACGCATACGGGCTGGGATCTCGTGTCTACCGTTACGCGTCGCAGAGCCCGACGACGGGATTATAATTGCTCTGGAGGTGCGCCTAGTTATCTGCGCGCAGTAGTTATGCATCGCTCACTGTCTGAACAATTGTTCTCGTCAAAGATCTCGCGGCCGGACGAGTCCAGAACTGCTACGCATTTTACGTAGTATTTAGCTCCGCCCGTTCTCTGTCACGTGGCGCAGTCCTCGCGGTACAGTGACGGCACCGTGTTTACTATTGTATCTTGTGTCAATCGATAAATACATCCTATCTGACTCTTACCTGGATAGTAAATATGAGACTACATGTAATATCTGAAGCAGAAAACAATTTGTTACAGCCTGCTAAAGTTATCCCAGGGTAAACGGTCTATTCTCGCCAGATTTGAGTGGCTCATACCACACAATACTTTCCCCCCGCACCGAGGTGCATTTAAGCTCGGAAATCTCGGTCCCGAGCACCGGGGTAAGTGGCAAATGGCGGGCACAGAATCGCCCGGAATCGCTGCCCGGTCTCCGCGGGAAATCTCTCTGGACGCAGGTATATTCCCCCGCAAAACGGTGTTTCATACGACGGAAACCGGGGCAATTGGCGGGGGAAATGACCCCGACACTTTGCCTACAGTGTGATGGTCAGAGCGCTGTCTTGACGCTCCGCCAAGGGAAACTGGGCGGACCTCATCCGCATGCGCTACAATCTCAGTACATGCCGCCGGGACAGGGCCGCACTGTCGCTGACAGGTGATCGACAGGTTCATACGAGGAGACCAAGGCCTTTGACTGGTGGTCGGACGAAGTGATGATTGATTCGTATGTCCACATGCCATTTGCCATTCTCAACGCTGAGGGGGTGGACAGCTTCAAGCTCATAATCACGCATTTGCTAAACCGGCGCAATACGATCACTGGTGTGCGTTACGGCTCGGATCCCACCTTCCTCGCTCTGGAAAGCGGCAATGAAATGAAGTGAAGATGTCCGCTCGTCGCCTAATTACATGTGGCTGACCCTGTAATAGCTTGAACGGAACACTCCCTGCGCCGGGAGCGGTGAGTGAGAAGTCCTCACATACAAAGACAACATGGCTGATACGCGGCGGTCCCTTGCAGTGGACCGTAGAAATCGCAAAACACGTCAAATCGCTCGCTCCAACGATTCTGTTCATGGACGGAAGCCTGTGAGAGATTTGGCTTTCGCTTAGACTGAAGTAATACTGACGCCTCACCCCTTTGCCCATTTCTATCAGGGCACGAAACCCTGTCACCGAAGACTCATTCGCCCTCGAAGCCCTCAAGTCTCCGTACGTCGACCTCTTCTCGTGTGAGCAGCCCGATCTAGGCCTGTGATGCTCTCTGATTCGGCGCATCTGCGCGTTACCAGACCACTATTATCGCGTGCGTTGACGACTCTAGTCTCCGGGTGTCATTAGCTAAATGATCGATAGGATTCTCCGGCAGCGTATGACTACCGACGTGTCAACGAGTACGCTCGCCAGCACCATGGAACTCAGGTCGCGTACTGAGATTTCTCAGTGACTCCGCCTATGTCCAGAGCTTTGGGAAAACGTACGTCGAACCACTCTTTGCAGGACTCTGGGTTGATGAGAATGATAGCTACATCACAGGCGAGGTTCTCACCCAAGTTTCACCTTTTGAAGCAGTCATGCTGATGCAGCTGTCTTAGCACGGCTTCTACGCCAACGCGTGCGAGTTTAGCGATTACTTTTCCCGATAAAAGGCCTCCAGGACTCCCGGGTCAATGATATGGAGCCTTCGCCCACACGCCGCGAACGGCGGGTTCTTGACACATGGCGAGGGAGATGGGATTTTCAGCTACCATGCCCCCGGATGGTCCCCGCCACCGCAAGCAGACTTCGACCCGCTCGAGAAAGATGTCATGCACATTACGTGGGATGCTAGGTAGGCTTCCCGCAAAAGGAGAAGGATAATGTTGACAGAATGCGAACAGCTTCAAGCTCCTTGGTCTTCCAACGCCGGCGTTTCCGGTACCAAACGCGCCAGTGCTGAACATCACTACGGACTCTACTGGCGCAAAAGGTCTAGTTTGGCAAGGAGCAGCATGGGCCGAACATTACGAACTCTGGGGCGCGTCGAAGTTGGTTTGGAAGAAGGTGCGTTAGTATAAAACCGCTGTCGTTCTGCGCTCATGGTCGTTGGTTGGACAGCTGGACGGTCGGGTCCTTGACACGTTCGATGCTGGAAGGCTCATTTACGCATTGAACACGAAGTGCCAATATGTTGCGCTCCGTGGCGTCTCTGCGGGCGGTATCTCCGGTCCATGGTCTAACATCGTGACAGTCGCTTGAACACTTCCCTTCCAGCACGTGCTCCCGATCCCTCCCTCGGCCCGTTCTTGTAGGAAATTGTCTCGTGATCATAGTCTGATGTTGGGACATAACTGCTGCGTACATACACTCCATATATATCTGCCCACGCAAGCTACAGTACAAGGAGAGGGAATCTGCATGCGCAGATTGCTACCAACCTGCGCAACGCCGCGCGGCAAAGGAACAGTACTGAGTACAGTATAGCATGATTTATATCATATACGTAGAGTTGACGCCTCGAGGCTCTCGGCCCACACATGCTAACCTTCTGCCCGTGTCTCTGTTGGGGCATCGCAAAGTTTCGACCCGGGGTTACGCGTCATTTCCTGGGATGTACAGCTGAGAACCCTGAAGCCAAAGGTCGTCGCCTGTCATAGCATCGGATAAACCGCGGTAGTCAAGCAGTTCGGCGACGTTCAGATCGACGGATCTGCCGTCCGAAGGAAAGGAGTCGTCGAACCAGATGATCGCGCTGCGCTCTGCGTGTGCGAACGAGCGAAACCGGTCGCGCAAGTCTTGCACTTGACTTTTGGCCCGCGAAACAAAGGGGCGAACGAGGATGCGCTCGAGCGTTTGGACCCTTAACGCCTGTCTCACGGTGTCTATGGCTTCGTCGCTCGTCGCAGTGTGGACATCGAGGATAAGAAACCTCGTGCGGAACCTCGACAAGTCGTCGTTACTGATAAATGACTGTTCAAATACGACGTGCAAGCGCTCGGCTGAGATTGTGACGATCCCCAAGTCGAAGACCTTCCATGAAAGTAAGAAGTGCACGGATAGCGGTCGGATGTCGTGCGAATGAATCTGGTCATTGAGAAGAGATCGCAGATCATGGAGTGATCCAGTGTATGCGTGAACATGCTGAAATGCAGCACTTAGGGCGGAAGCCTGCTCGTCTGCGAGAAAACCGCCCCGAGTATCAAGATACACTGCGCGAGCACGGCGAAACGGATGCGTGTCCATCTCGGCGGCCCGCACGACCACGTCGATGTTGCCTGGATGGACATGGACCAGCGTATAAAGGATACGAGCCATAGCCGGTTCGAGCGCGCGACAGACGGTGCAGAGACTCGCGACCCAATGGCGCCAGCGTCGGATCGCCTTTTCGGAGGTCTGCAACTGCGCTGCGTACTCGGCGGCAAGCAAGATCAACTCGATAGGAAGATTCACTGCAGCTGGCGTCGACATGCCCCGGTATGAGCTGCAGCTGCGAAAGAAGTCACTGGACAGGTTCAAAAGCGGAGTTGATAACTTGAAAGCAAGTTCAATTAGGACTCCCTTCTAGTCGTCAAGTGAGAAGAATCCACAGCAAAGACGTGGAGCACTACGTTTAGTATACAGAAGAAGAGTAGAAAGCGATGCAGAGAGCTGTTACAGGATACGAAAGCGAGAGAGAGGAGAGAGAGACAGAGACAGAAGCGTGCGTGCATAGACAATGGAGGCTTGCGGCAAGGAGAGTTCATGGGAGAGTACTAGACAGAAATTCCTCGAGTGCAAGGGTACCGCGTACTTTTGCCGATAGACGGTGCAGCAGAGGGGCGGGTTCGACGGGTCAAGAGTGCAAAACGAAACATGAAGCAACGATGGAGGAATCAACTGGAATGCGTGAGCAGGACTGCGCTACCCTCGCTGGCGGGACAGAAGCTTACTTCGACGATAGGCTTACGCCTCAAGTGCAGCCTGCAGCGCGCGCTCGCCCTCCTCCCACTCCTCAGTCGTAAGCGCGCCCTCCGCGCGGCAGATCGGACAGCTAACAGCGCTGGCGTCCGCCGCGTCCCGTCCAGCAGCAGCCGCAGCGACACGCGCGGCGGTAACGATGCACTGCGGGTGGAACTTGTGCTCGCACTTCTTCTCTCCAGTCGGACGCAAGCAGATAGTCTTAGTCGTAACGCCCGCTGGGATCTGTGGCGCGGGATCCTCGTCCGTCGGCGCGACGTCGCAGCTCGTCGAGTCGCAGCGCAATCCAAGCTCGCGCTCGCGCTGTTCCACGTGCTGGCGAATCGTACGGCCCTGTGAGTCAGGCCGTGACCACTTTCGGCGCTGCGATGATGGCTGCGTCTGCGATGCGCGACGCGTGCGGTCGCCGGCTGGACGTCCGGTCGCGAAGACAGGGTCGTTGAAGAGGTCGCGCAATGACGGTAAAGTTGGCAAGCGCGGTAGAGGCGGGGTTCCCTGTTGCGGCTGCTGGTTGGTAGGAGGTGTCTGCTGCTGCTGCTGGGGCGATCCAGCAGCCGGTTGCTGGTGCTGCGCGGGAGTACGCGGGACCTCGTCACCCAACGGCGTGACGAAATGGAAGAACATATCGAAGGGTGCGCCGCCAGGCGTCGGAGGCTGCTGCTGTCCACCAGCCGCATTTGGCGTGCGCGGGGTGCCCGGGCTGCCAAGTGGAATAGTAACACCAATGTCGAGCTCGACCTCAAACGTGTCGTACGTAGTATCGATTCCATCCGCTACGTGATGGTGGTGATGGTGGTGGTGGATGCGTGGGCCGTTGCCGTTCGTCGGCGACGGTTGCGGCTGGCCTTGAGCGTGCTGTTGTGGTGTCGCGGGCGGGTGGGCGGGTGGCGGCAAGAAAGAGAACGGGAACTGCGGGTACTGCGGCATGGGCATACCGCCATTTCCACCCTGCTGCTGCTGTGGACCACCAAGCGCGGGAGGTACAAGGGGGAACGGGCCGATGTTGAAGGTGATACGATGATTCTGGCCGGGCGTAGGGGCGTCCGCGTTTGCAGGAGCGTTAGGTTGCTGCTGTTGTGGAGGGAAGGTCTGGTCAGGAAGACCTTGACTCGTCAGATGCGCCATGAGGTCCGCCAGGAGGCCAGCTGGTGGGCCGTTGAAATGCATATGCGGTCCCGCCCCCGCACGACGACGTCCATTCAGGTAAGCAGTAGAGGCGAGACCGTCGGGGTCGACATTGAAACGACAGTTCGGGCACGTCGTGTGCTGACTAAACCAAGGCAACAAGCAGGTAGAGTGGAAAGCATGTCCGCAAGGGAGAACGACGATGCGCGGCAGCAAAGGAGGCTCTTCTGCGGGCGGAGCAGCAGGAGATCCTTCAGACGCAGGAGCAGCAGCGGGTCCATTCACGTCCGCTGCGGGAGCAGCAGTAGCAGGAGCGCCGTTTGGACCGGACTGCCAAGTAGGAACACCCTCACTGCCCTCCTCGAGACCCACATCCAAGCCTTCCCAGCACACAGCACACGCGCCTGTCCCATCATCAGCGGCCTTCTCGACGTGCATGTAGCGCTTCACGAGACCCGCCGGGACCTCCTCCAGTCCTTCGATCAAGCGACGCGCCTGTCCCGGGTCCTCTGCGGGTTCGTCGTTGAACGCGCCGCCAAACGCGAAGGGGAACGGGAACGGTATAGGGACTGGCACCGGGATAGGAACGGCCTGCGGCGACGGGCATCAGGAAATCCGGCCGAAGCTTGGTTGACCGTGCGCGGTTTGCCGGGCTGACGGAAGCTTCCGCCCTTCCGACAATGGCATGCAAGGCCATGTAAGGCTCAACCCAGGTTGCCTACGCATTGCAGCGTTGTCGCCAGGTTATCTCGCCCTTAAGAATACATGCAAGGTAAGCACAACCTTTTCTGTGCATTGCCCAGCGTTATAAACCCGTCGCAGCCTTGCGGATACGCCGTGACCAGTGGCGCGCACTGAATGTGCGTCGGTCGCCGACATCGACACCGATGCCGCCGCCGTTGCGCGATGCATGGGAGTGACCACCGGTGCGTGCGAGCTTCGTATTTACTCGACCGTGTCACCCGCTGCATCCTATTACCCAGTTGCACCTGACGGTGAGTCGGTGACCAGCCTGAGCTTGGGACAGAATCGCTAAGTCAGAGCGAATATCACGCGCACGCTCGGCCGGTCCGGCACCGAGGCGCATAGCCGGTGGTTGGATTCTCGCTGAGTCCGAATCACTCTTTCCCTTCGACCCCCGTCTCCCCTCCGCGCCTTCGTCCACTGGCAAGACTTCTCCGTCTCGCTCAAGACCGCAAGTTCACGGCAATGCAAGATCTCAAGCCCTATTCCCGGTTGTGTCTGTTCTGCGTCGTTTGGCTCGTTCGCTCGCGTCGCGTCTCGTCTGGGCTTTGGTCTTGTCGTGCTCTGTCCTGTCTTGCTCTGTGCTCGGTGTTGGCTGTGCTCTGCGTCTGGCCGATCGTTTTGCTCTCGTCTGTTATCTGCCCACCCACCTATGTCGTCGTTCAAGTCTGCGCGGTCAGAAGACTCAAGACCCGCGGTCGTCCAGAGTCCTGTCTGGTATGTTCTGACTCCCATCCGTCGCGATCCTCACTAACCTAGCTTCAGATTGCGTACCCGGCAAACTTGGTGCGGCGCGCGCGCGCCCCCACATCCGTTTTACAATGTTGTCCGCGCCGCTCGCGAGGGCCGAAGGCGACGCTGTCTGCCGCTCGCGCCTGCAGTCTGGTTGTACTAGTTGGCTTATAATATATGTGATTTACTATATTCCTTCTCTCGTGTGCTACGATTGGAATTGCAAGTAACAAGGCACCCGTCCCAGTGTCGAAGATTGTGTAGTTCTTGCCCGTTAGTTGGAACCTTGCGGTGACCTTGCAACGCCTTGGGGACCTTGGCAATCCTCGTTGACGATTATCATCCACGGTAAGATCGGCCGCAAGCTTCCGGGTGCCTTGCCTTGATTGGGAACCTTGCACTGCCATACCGGGCCTTACCAGATCCGGTCGGTTTTCCTGATGGGGCGCCCTGCTGCTGCTGCTGTGGAGTGCCGTTCGCCGCTGCAGCCGCCTGTTGCTGCTGACGCTGTTGCGCGCGCTGCTGCAACGTACGCATCGCCTCAGTGTGCATACGCTGGAACTCTGCGAACGCAGCCTCTGGACTCGGAGTGGCAGGAGGCGCCGCGGGTCCATTAGTGGGCGCAGAGCCATTCTGGGCGGCCCCTGGCGTAGGCGTCTGCGGTGCGCGCGGAGCTTGACGGGCAGTGGCAGAAGCCGCAACTCCAACGTCTGGGAAGAGGAAGTTCATACTGGTGCCGTTCGGAGACTGAGCCTGCACCGCGCCGTTAGGACCAAACGCGTCGAAGATTGGGAATGGTGGTGCACCAACATTGTTCAGGTTGTTCATGATCGACGCGAGCATACCCGCGAGCCAGGCAGGCGGGTCCTGGTTCGCTGCACCGGGCGTAGCACCGTTGACGCTGGGGTTCGCGGTTGCGGCTGCCGGAGTTGGCTGTGTGCTTTGAGCGCCAGGCGGGACCGGGGTCGCAGGGGTCGCTACATCGGGCGTCAAAGGGTGACGCGGGGTAGAGTCTAGCGACAGACCTGCAAGAGGGTCGACGAGACCGGCCTGTGGTTGTGCATTCTGCTCTTGTGGCTGCGAATTATTACGGAGTGGAACGGAGAACGAGACGCCCTGCATGACGTATGATCCCGCCATAGGCATAGGAGTCCGTCGTCCCGCAGAGAATGCGCGTGGCAGAGGGCGAATCGGACGGGGCTGCGGGCCAGACGACGAGCTCGCGTTCGAGGAGCCCAGTAAGGGGGGCGTCGACGGCGTGCGGCGAGCACGGTCGTCGTCATCGATAACGTCCTCGACGCGTGGTCGGCGGTCTGGAACTGGCTCGGCAGGGTTGATCTGGGGGTGTGCTGACCGCTGACTCATCGTCGCCGGCGTCGCTGAGGTTGTTGCAGCGGCCGCCAACACCGCATCGCTCGACGGCGGCGCAGTCATGTTCTCGTCCTCGTCGTCCGAGGAGTCATAGCTGTCAAGCAACCTGGGCATGCCGTCGTCGTCGTTGTCGTTCTGCGCGAGCTGGCCTTGTGAGTCGACCTGCATCGCGTCGTCATGTGTCGCAAGGGGCGCGCTGATGTCGCCGGGTGTGGCGCCATCGTCGTGGGCGTTGTGGGAAGCTGCAGAAGAGGACCCGCCGACGCCGCTGTCGGCGGTCCTGAAGAGTCGTCTGAACGAGTCCATGATGGACGGTGAGGAAGAAAGCAGAGATGGCCTCAGCGCGTTCGTTCCCGGAGGCTGGCCGCCGCGTCGGGTCTTTCCAGAAGCTTCGAGACAACGAGTCAGCCCGCCACAAATCCTACGACCGCACATACTCTCACAGTTCAAGATACCAGGGAATCGGACGAGGAGTGCTACGCCGCAGGTCTGGAGAGTCTCCCCAGGCGTGAGATGTCTTGGCCGTCCGATGAAGCCTGTCCCCATAGGGTTGCTCTCATGTCCTATTGAGTGCTCGTAATAACGCAGATTTATCGGAAGAGAAGCCGGCAGGATGAACAAGATGTCTCTCAGTGGATCAGTGTGATCTACTCGAGTGGAGAAAACGCATACTCGTTCGTGTCCGCGACACCGTTTGCTCATCATTCCCTGTAGCCAGAGATGCTGTCTCCCTACCAGTACCAGCTGAAGTACTAGAATAGAACTATATAGGGCCTCGTGTCCGTAGAACGGTATGGAGTAACAGTCCCCGTGTCGCACCTCGAACACGCATACTGGGGCGAGATCCGCATAAACGTAGTACCGTTGAGGTCGCTCAGACTGCTGTAACCGGCCCAGTACGAGGCTAAATTTCCATCATAGTGTCGAAACACCTTGTGGACGGACTTGTGTTACTGTCCTCGGTATAGCCGTGCTCGAATTTCAACTCCCCTCCGCGCCCCGTCCACGTGTATACTGGCGACATAATGGCATCCTCAGAAAAGAACTTAACTTCAGTCAGTCTCTCTGACTAGCTGACATCAGTATTTCCGCGTTCCCTGAAGGGAACCCTTGGCGTGAATATTGCCCTTCGAGACAGAAAAGAAAGTAGGATCTCATTCATGTGTGGCTCCAACAGCAGTACACTCGCCCATACAGCCATTCTCCACACACTACTGCCCCCATCTCCATACTCCCTCCGTACTGTAGTGCAAGGGATGGAGGCTTCTAGCGTCCATGAACGGGGGACTGCCAGACAAGCTGGGAAACTCGTGGTCTCTCAATCTCCACCCAAATCTCGCTTGCGTCGCCTCTCGACGGCTGCCTCCTCGAAATCTGACCTCTGAGGCAGGCCAATCTGGAGAATAATGGAGATGTGCAGTGCTCAGTGCAACGAGCACATGTCGGGCCGAGCCACCGGGACAACTTGCCAAAGAATCACGCCGGCCGCGCTTGGGTCGCCGGTTTGCCACGCTCGAGTCGTTTGCCACAGACGTTTGTGACTGGGGAGCGCAGGGTAGGAGGGCCCGTTACTCCACGCGCGTGCGTGAACTCTTGAAATGACAAGGGTCGGGCGGGGGAACAGGGCAACGGGCGAGCTCTTAGCCATTGGCTCGGCCGAACGGCACGCTCTGCGGCGCGGTCCGCGCGCTCTCTCCCTCTCGTCATGAGTTCAATTGGGTCTTGGGAAATCTACTATATATACCACCCGCCGTCCAGCTATCCGCTTCTTCTCTCACGCATCTATATCTACGAGAAACGAGCTCATGACTTCTACGATACCTCCAAAGCCGTCGCTGCCGTCCCGTAGCGCGTCGGCCATCACGATTTCTAACGGACACGGCGTCCCGCTCCCGATGCCGCATGCTGTGACGGCGTTGCAGCAGGCCTCTTCGGCGCCCTCACTGGAAGCTGGCATTCCAGTCTCGCGCGCTACGACTATCGACATTGAGCACGTGCTCGTCGAGGACGACCCACGGTTATGGAGCGAAACGCGCAAGGTGCGCGCCGCAGTTGTCGCAGTTGTTGAAGGTCGTGTAACGCGTTGTGCAGTATGTAACCTTGGGTCTCATCGCCTGCGCGAGTCTCATTGCCACCATGGGAGTTAACATCTACAACCGTACGCACCGCATGTCTTCTTCTCGCGCGACGCACTGAATCCATGCTTGCTTGTAGCTGCGATATCCGACATTAAGAGAGACCTGGGCGCGACCGATCAGGATATCTCTCTCAGTCTGTCTCTGTTCATCCTTGTTCAGGGCTCCACGCCTCTTCTCTGGAGTGCCGTCAGTGAAATCAAAGGTCGCAAGGTACGTACTATCATTGTGATCCTCTCCGCACTTCACTTACGCATTTCCAGTACGTGTATCTTATCTCAATTCTCGTGAGTGCAATGTCTCGAAGTAGTTCTTCAATCTCGAACTGTCGTGCAGTTGTTCACAGCCGGATGCGCTGTTGGAGCCTCGGCCACACGCGTAGCCGTTCTCATTAGTATGCGAGTCTTGCAGGCCCTCGGAGGCAGCGCTGTACTTGCGATCGGTGCAGGAACACTAGCAGTACGTCTTCACAACGCATACGATGACTCTCTCAGTAACGTTTCACTCTTTGCGTAGGATATATACGACCCTAGAGAACGCGGGACGAAGCTCGGGATCTACTACAGCATCCCCCTCATCGGCGCCTCGCTCGGCCCCATTCTCGGCGGCGTCCTCACCCAAGTCTTCAACTGGCGCGCGACATTCTGGTGTCTCGTCATTCTCGGCGGGATCATCTGGCTCGCATTCCTCGTGTTCTTCAAAGACACCTTCAGGAGAGAACGATCCCTGACGTACCAGCGCGCTTTGAAACGCGCGCGTCTCGCGGCGGCGAAGCGGAAGGCCGCTGAACGCGAGAAGTTGGGCGGCCGTTTTTCTCGCCCCACGAGTCCCGGACCTGTGGAACCCACAGACGAGAAATCGGCCGAACAGCGCCGTGCTCAGTCGCCTATCCCAGGGAGCGGCGCTGTCACGCCGACTATTGGACTGGACAACGTTAAGCTCAGCTTGGGAGACGTGAACCCGTTCCACCCTCTTAAGCAGATTCTGCGGCGGAAGAACAATATCGCCATATTGGTACCATCGGGTAAAGCTACTTTCTCTGCCTCTGCGACTGAGTCACTGATTACTTCACTCTTGCGCTTTCAGCACTGATGTTTGCCTTCAGCTACAGTATCTCGTACACAAGCGTTCGCACGTTGGCGAAACCACCGTACAACTACAATGCCCTTAAAGTCGGCTTGGTCCTGCTCTCTTTCGGAGTTGGTGAGACGAGCAGTCCCTTCTCTATACTCCGGACTGACGAGAACCATCTCAGGCAACATGCTCGGAAGTATCATCGGCGGACGTTACTCTGACTACCTGCTCGCAAAACATAAAGCAGATCCCGATCGTAAAGCCACTCCCGAGGTAAGAATAACCGTACTGCCGCGTCTCTCACGACTAATCCTGCTCTCGCTTCAGAGTCGCCTGGAGAGCACACTTATCATCATGTGGCTTCTGCCTCCCTCGGTCGTGCTGTACGCGTGGTTTGCTCAGGAGCACCTCCACATTGCGGCACTCTGCGTTGCCCTGTTCCTTGCCGGCTTGTCGTCCATGTGAGCCCTACCCCACACAACCCCTTTTCCCTTCACCTTGCAGGGTCATTCCCGCACTCACGCTCGCGCCTCTTAGCTGGATCTACACGAGCACACTCGCGTACATCGTCGACGCGAACGTCGGCCGATCGTCCACAGCCGTAGCGACAAACAGCGCCTTCCGCGGAACGGCAGGCTTCGTTTCTGCCGAGATAGCTGTCCCGATTCAAGATGCGATTGGCGACAGCGGTTTATACATGATCTGGGCAGGCTTACTCGTAGTCATGGAGTTGTTGATTCTGCTGACTGGACGCCGTGGAGGAAAGTGGAGGGAGAGAGCGCAAGAGCGCGAGGACACGAAGGCAGCCACCGCGATCTGACTTGTCGTCCGAGTCGTGGTGCTCGGGTCAGATTTGGATTTATCATGTAGCCTGTGCGTATGCTTCCTCGATTAGATAGAACACTCTTGTATAATACACGTTAAGCAACGTTCAAGGCGCAAGGAACAGGGAGAATTGACGAGTAGAGATATATGGTTACGCAGCATCTTCAGCATCGTCGACGGCTGCCTTCGTCAACTCCGCATCCTTAGGTTCAGTCTTATCAGCCGACTCGCCCACGAACGTCGGGAAGCTGAGCAGTGTCAGCAACGAAACATCTCTGTTTGTTCAAAAGCGTACCGCGGTACACCATCGCGGGTGAGTTCCTGAAACCGATAAACGATAATAGATCCGACGGCTGGGGGATTCTTGCGCTGCTTGTCGGTGAGACCGGACCCGCATTGGAAGGTCTAATGACTGTTAGATCTCGGTAACGGGCCATAAGCGCGACAAGTGCACCTTTCCGCTCTGCATCTCGCAGATGAGAGCCCCACAGACTCCGACGTGTTTGCCTCGCCCTTTGGTATGGCCCGTCACACGGGCCTCTGCGTCATGGAAAGTCTGCGTGACTGGTCAACCAACGCGATTCATGGCCGGCCTCGGATACATACCTTGATCTTCAGTAGCGTCGAGGATCGAGAACCAACATATGTCCTATGGCGCACAGTGAGTCAAAAGAAGATACGAATCACGACGCAGCGTACGATTTGGGTTTTCTCAGCATGAGGCCTTCGCCTCCTTGCGCTTCAACAGCTTTGAGCATTTTGAAAATGTGGTCGCGATCCTTGACCGCTGTCTGCTCGACGATGACGACATGGTCGCATGCATGACTTCCACCCTCGCCAAACAATTTCTCAAGGAGCTTCAAGCGCTCCTCGAATGGTTTGTCGCCGTGCGAGGGGATGTCGAAGATCTACGTATATCATACGGGTTAGATAAATCCAACCGACAATGCACAGTCACGCACGTGGAATTTGATGGTCTTCCAGTGGGGCGAGTTCTTGGTCTTCACGACGGACACGGTGTCGTTGAACTTGCTGCGACCGGCGAACAACTGTAGACGTTGTCACAGTGAGTTGCAGAGCGACGCATATAGGGTAAGATAAGCGTGCGTACCTCTCCGTCGAGTTGAACGTCCTTCGGCAGCTCTACACGCAGTTCAGTTCGTGACTGTGATACGATACGAGAGTGCAACGCACTCTCAAGGAACCAGTCCGGTGCGAAGAATGCGTTTCCAAGACGACTGAAGAAAGTCTTGTCGTAGAAAGCGCTGTGCTTGCATTTAGACAGGTACTTGTGTGAAGGCAAGAAATTGCACGAACCGTACGCCGTCGAGCTTTTCGGAACACCACCAGCCTGTCGGGTCCGGTCCCTTCTCGAGGTCCCACTTATTCGCGAGAAGCAGAGCAGGAGCTTTGACCTTGGCCTTGCTTGTAGGCTTCACGGGCTCGTCGTCCTCGTCCTCGTCATCGTCGTACACGGCCTTCTTAGTCGGTTTCGCCTTCTTGGACTTGGGCTCCTCGTCTTCGTCTTCATCATCGTCGTCTGCTGCGGCCTTCCTCTTCTTCGACGCAGGCTTGGCCTTCGACTTTGGCGCGTCGTCCTCATCGTCCTCGTCGTCAGCGGCGGCTTTCTTCTTCTTGGGTGCGGGCTTCTTGGCAGCTGCTTTACCCTTGCCTTTGCCCTTGCCGGCTTTCTTCGCCTGACGCTCGGCGAAGCCTTCTGGGTCTTTCCATTCGCAGCGCGCGTCCTCGTACGCGTCACCGAGCAACTCTTTCAGATGCTTGCACGAGCGCGCATTGGTTGGACCGCCAGCGTTTCTGCAGTGGTTTAGCGAACTCCAGATAGAAGGACAGTTGCGCGGGCGCACCTCCAGGCCATACAGTCGCAGTAATAGTGGTCCGCGGTGCGCTTGACCTTGTAGGTCGAGTCGCTGAGCGCGCAGGTCAGCATCGACACAGGGGCGCGTCGTGGAGGCCGACTCGCCTACTCATGCTGCTCACGGTCCGCTGCTCGCCGTCCTCCATGAGCACCTTGGGTTTCACGCCGTTTATCTCGGCGAGCTCGTCGGCCATCTTATACTGGGTCGGTGGGGAATGTGGCGGGAAGAGAGCGTGGTGAAGAGAACTCCCGGCCCTGACCGCGCACCATCCCGCCCTTCGGCAGCGCCCTCAGCTGTCGGAGCCGGCCGGCCACTTTTTCTCATCAGGAAAACCGACCGGATCTGGTAAGGCCCGGTATGGCAGTGCAAGGTTCCCAATCAAGGCAAGGCACCCGGAAGCTTGCGGCCGATCTTACCGTGGATGATAATCGTCAACGAGGATTGCCAAGGTCCCCAAGGCGTTGCAAGGTCACCGCAAGGTTCCAACTAACGGGCAAGAACTACACAATCTTCGACACTGGGACGGGTGCCTTGTTACTTGCAATTCCAATCGTAGCACACGAGAGAAGGAATATAGTAAATCACATATATTATAAGCCAACTAGTACAACCAGACTGCAGGCGCGAGCGGCAGACAGCGTCGCCTTCGGCCCTCGCGAGCGGCGCGGACAACATTGTAAAACGGATGTGGGGGCGCGCGCGCGCCGCACCAAGTTTGCCGGGTACGCAATCTGAAGCTAGGTTAGTGAGGATCGCGACGGATGGGAGTCAGAACATACCAGACAGGACTCTGGACGACCGCGGGTCTTGAGTCTTCTGACCGCGCAGACTTGAACGACGACATAGGTGGGTGGGCAGATAACAGACGAGAGCAAAACGATCGGCCAGACGCAGAGCACAGCCAACACCGAGCACAGAGCAAGACAGGACAGAGCACGACAAGACCAAAGCCCAGACGAGACGCGACGCGAGCGAACGAGCCAAACGACGCAGAACAGACACAACCGGGAATAGGGCTTGAGATCTTGCATTGCCGTGAACTTGCGGTCTTGAGCGAGACGGAGAAGTCTTGCCAGTGGACGAAGGCGCGGAGGGGAGACGGGGGTCGAAGGGAAAGAGTGATTCGGACTCAGCGAGAATCCAACCACCGGCTATGCGCCTCGGTGCCGGACCGGCCGAGCGTGCGCGTGATATTCGCTCTGACTTAGCGATTCTGTCCCAAGCTCAGGCTGGTCACCGACTCACCGTCAGGTGCAACTGGGTAATAGGATGCAGCGGGTGACACGGTCGAGTAAATACGAAGCTCGCACGCACCGGTGGTCACTCCCATGCATCGCGCAACGGCGGCGGCATCGGTGTCGATGTCGGCGACCGACGCACATTCAGTGCGCGCCACTGGTCACGGCGTATCCGCAAGGCTGCGACGGGTTTATAACGCTGGGCAATGCACAGAAAAGGTTGTGCTTACCTTGCATGTATTCTTAAGGGCGAGATAACCTGGCGACAACGCTGCAATGCGTAGGCAACCTGGGTTGAGCCTTACATGGCCTTGCATGCCATTGTCGGAAGGGCGGAAGCTTCCGTCAGCCCGGCAAACCGCGCACGGTCAACCAAGCTTCGGCCGGATTTCCTGATGGCGGCCTCCTCCTGCCACGACAGGGCGCTGCAGCGCATTCAGGTCAAGCGCACCCAGATAAGCACGGACTACCGACGCGCAGGGTGGCTCGCTGCGGACGTCTGCGCTAGGTCATTTAGGCTGGTCCCTGGTTGAGTGCAGGGCGTCAACCACAGCAGTACATATGGCTCTGTCCAATGATTGAAACCGCGTAGCCGTGCCATTGGGACGCTCATGTTCCGCCAGAACCTCGGAACTAGGTGCACTCGTCGTCTTGCCGCGAATTGTCGCCGTGGCCAATCGCGGCCACCGCGTAATGCTTCCTCGACGCCTCGTGCGTGAAAGTGGTTCCTCGTGTCGATCCCTGCTCGTACCTTCTGCCTTGCGGTCTATCCATCTCACAAGGCAATGCCTGGCTGCGGTCGTCCATTCTCGGATTGCGTATTCAGCGACTGGATTCACGCGCTGTAACTGACAAGTTCGCCATGACGTCCTCGGCACTCGTTCTCTGTCTCTCAATAGCTCCATGCTTATCCCGGCCGCACGGTAACCTGTTCACCGAGCCCGGTTTGGACACCTCGCCGTGAGGAACCCGCCCCGCTCTCGCCTTTGGATACCTTCCCCCCTCTGACCCCTTCTCTAGGTCCGCTTATCACCACTTCGACGATAACGGTTACATGCCTCTGCCATGCACCCGCCAAACACTGGCCAGATTTTGGCCATTTGCGCCCGATCTGAATGGTTCGGCTCCAACTGCACGCAGCCTTCTTCACACTTCGGCCACGCGATGACAGGAAAGGGCGCTCACGGAACCGCTGCGCAGCGCCATCGGTTCAGCGGAGGTGATTAAGCGTGTAGATTGTTCACAAGAGGAGCTGAGTTGACGCGTGTTCGCGGGGCCCTTTCCTCTCCCCGCCTCGAGTTTCCCCTGGCTGCGAGTGATGCGCGCGGTCAGCTACTGCACGATGCGTGCGGCTGCTGCGACGACAGCGCCGCAGAACCCGATCCAGTCGCAAAGTGCCGCTGTGCGTTTAGGCCTGTCGGTTTCGTGCGTCACCGGTACGTCTATCGCAATTTTTGAACGGACAACGTCGCATGTCCTGACCGTTACGCAGTAGCAGCAGGATTATGGGGGCTGTACTATATGAGTAAGATCGTGGCTTAGCTAGCCGTTCCTATGCTGACGCTCGCACAGATTCGACGGTAAGCAAGCGTCACCTAAAAGGAGTACACTGAGAGCATCTGCCCACCTGTGTAGCTGCGAATCTCTGTGAGTATAACTCACTTCTGCGATCCCAGTGTATTGACATATACGCTCTAGATAAAACACCATTTTCGCGTCCCTCGTCCTTCCGAATGTGTAAGCTCCCGGGATATTATCGGGCATTCTCTCCTGAGCGCGGTGCAGATACTCCTTGCATCCCGATTGTGGCTGGTGGGTAGCATACTCGCATATCTTCAGCCCAACAGCTCGTTCGAGGTACGCCTGTTCTCGACTTGTGTGTGTGAGAGAAGGGAATTCGCTGATCTCTTTGCACTGCTAGGAGTGCGTCTCACTCGTCTTCTCAGCGCAGCCGAGGTGACTGACGCCTCGGAAGATGTCGGTCCCGCAAACTTTCCCTGTTCGTTTGCTTAGCGTGCACGGTCCTCGGCAGACAAGGTAAAGTACGACGTGGAGCGCTGAGCATCCGTCGCTGAACCGACGTCCCAGCGCTCCGTCTTATCAAGTCCGCATTACCTTGTGCTCGAGGCCGTGATCGACTCTAACCTCCGCGCGCAGGACCCCTAAACGGCCAGCGGCGTGGTGTCATGCCCTGCTTGAATGCATTGCCTGTGTCGGCTGCATTGTGGCTCTGTTCAAGGGCGACCTTCGTAAGCGCCTGTCATCCCCGCTCAGTATGTCCTTCTGACCATGCTTCTATGCTATAGCAATACCTACGACACTATCAAGTCGCGGAATATGCTTTCAACCTTCTAGCGCCGCGATTTGTCTTTCCATCCCCCTTTGTGAGTTTAGAATGGCTGAGCGGTGAAGAAGAATATCTGTACTCACTATGATTGAGGTCTCGCCGTCGCCTATTCGACTCTACGTCGGACACGTCCCGAGCTTAGCGTTGGGAGTTCGCGCTGTTTAAGTAACCTGCGGGTGGCGTCGGAGTCTCCGCTTGCACGAAAGGACTCTATGTATCATGAGTTAGACCATTAGACGCTGTGTTGTACGGAGAACGTCGACGTCGTTTCACATATCCCTGTATTACTACCATTTATTACTGTCGCTCTCAATAGCACACCGAACAGCAACTCTCCATTCTGTATTCGCACAGCGTTATCATCAGAGGAAAGGCGAGTCCATACACTCTGAGGCTGGTGACAGGCTGCAGCGTGCCACACCCATCTCGGCAGCCCGTTGCAACTAGAACATCGCAAAACCGCATATCTGGTCGTCTGCAGTGCGTTGCCCACTGGTTACTGGTGCACCTGCTCCCATGCTCAAGTGGATGATATTCAAAGTTCATTTAAATTTTGTGCGATAACCACCAAAATTTCTGCTTGGAACTTGGCTATGAGAGGAGGACGGACGCAGAGGCGGAAAAAATAAAACAAGTACCAAGCTCGACGCGAAGTCCAGGGCGTCCCCTGAACCACCGGAGCGATGCTTGCTTGCCCGCATCACCTCCCTGTTGTTGGTGTCAATATGCGATATTCAGAGGTGATCAACCCCTGAGCCATCGGAGCGGGCAGAGAGTAACTTTGGAGGACGGCCACGAGATCAATTATTTTTCCATTCGAAACTAATTACGACACAAATCTTAATTGCCTGAACGCTCTATACACGTTGATTAGCGTAAGACTCACACAACGAGATATCTATCACTCGTTCGTATTTCACGTCGAAAAGACATGATCGACGCCGAGCGGCTTCTGCCGGTGTGCCGTCTTCAAGCATGTGACTTTCGTTGGACCTTCTGCGACCCTGCTATGCAGCTCTCATTTGATGGTTACCCTGAGTTGAGCTTCCTGCAAAATGCCTCAGAGGCGAAGGCCCACGCGGACGCGCATGGAGGTATATTCTGGGCGCGGCTCCCGCAACTTCACTTAGCGTTTTGTTGCAAGCATGTGTACAGCCCAGTAAGTATGAGATGGGATTGGCTGTAGCGTGGCTGGCACAGTGGTAGTCAAACAGGTCCGAGTCCCGGAGCCGCGATCGAGGAGCGATCGACGGTTTCTGCCGCTGTGCAACCTCATGCATACAGTACGCTCCAATGTGCAGCACCTGGGCGTCCGGTACTTATGGATAAACATGTGGGCTTGAGCATCCGGGAGGCATGGGCGGTCCACAGCTGCCTATAAATGCCTCGAAGTATACTGGTCATTGCGCAGCCCTCTGCCTCTCTTCTTCTCCAAACAACTGCGATGCTCTTCAAATCCGTTATCATCTTCGCCATCGCTGGGACACTGGTCCTCGCGGTACCTCTCTTGAATATTGAAGGTAGAGCGACCGACGTGCTCATGATGAAGCGACGCGCACTCAGCCGTCCGCAGGAGAGTCGCACCATGAAGTCCTCGAGCGTGGTCCAGCCGCCTTCAGTTTCGCTGTAGACCCGGAATGCTGCGGCCCAGGGAAGCCCACCAAGCGCGAGGAGGGAGTCTTGCCCACGCCGAGTAAGCCGCCGACTCACACACACGGTCACCGAGCGGAGGCTGACTACTGTAGCTCTGGCCGTATGAACCTCGACCGGCCAAAACCCTCGAGAAGAAGAATAGAATCCCGCCGTCGGCCCCGTAGATGTATCTAAGAAAGTAGGTTCCGCCGCGAAACAAAGGCATTATATCGCGCGGTCCCGTGCATGGTCGCGATGTTCCCTTTAGAAAAGGAGCGACAAGGGTACAATGACGGAGGTGTAATCGTCATGATGAGACCGGGTCGGAACAGTGCAAATGAGACATGCCGGATGATATCGAAGCTCGTACTCGCGACGGGTGCAAGATCACGGTCCAATAGAGTGAGGCAGTTGGAGGCTGATAAGCATTTGACCTGTGAATCCCGCACAGAAGACAATGGGACACCCCTCTAATAAGCATTATTCCTGCCGCGAGGAGCTGCAAATAATACTCGGTAGGCTGCAGTAACTAAGCTGGTTTATCGTGCCAACACATCTGCAACGCGGGACATAAAGATCGAGCCTCCTACGGGCAAAGATGCACAGTGAACAGCAACATGCTTCCGCTGAAGACCATCGTCAGTGCGTTGATTATTCTGGCCAGCGTCATTCGTGCAGCTCCCAGTCCCCACCCAGGTGCTTCTGCAGAGCAAGTACACCGCAGGCACCTAATTAACTCGTTCTGTAGACATCGATCCGCTGTGTTGCAACCCTGGGTCCAAGCGTGATGCCTTTCCCGCGCTGCCGAGTAAGTTGTCTGAGGGCGGGACACGATGTCGTTTGCTGATGTCCTTGGACAGCTGGAGCAGTAGCGTAGGAAGTTAACAGAGGAGCCGGGAATGTAGTAGAATGTCTTCAGTCCATGTACCCGCGGGTTTAGAGAATACCGAGACCATTGTGGCCAGAACCAAGAGACGGAAGAAGCCGCCGCGTCTCTTCACCTCTTTCGTCGTCGAGTTCGAGCAATGTTGACCTACCGCGGATTCGAAGCCTGGGTCGAGTGCGACGGCGCACCGCTCACGTCGTATGCCGCATGGTGCGAGGGCCGCGTCATCGGCGCGACCGTAGCGAGCGAGGCTGGCAAGGTGCCGGTTTCCCGCCACTGCAAATAGCGCGTTAACTTGAACCCGCGCCGTCGCCAGCCCTTCAGCGTGCACTGGCGCGACCTCGACGGCGGGATCGACTCGTTCGGCGTCGTGTGAGCCCCTTGCCACCCCGTCGCCATGCGATGCGCGCTGAAGCGGGCTGTATACAATAGTGCGATTGACGGCACGATCATTGGCGGGCGCGGCATGAACGGCACTCCTGGACGCGCGGTGGCGAAGGACGCGTATAGAGTGAACGAGGGCGTCGAGCGGCGGCTCATGTTCGCTAGTATACTCACTACCGGTGCGTTGCCACTTGACCCCAAGTTGCCCGCGTTCTGACTACGGATTACGAAAGACGACGAAGACGCGTTGTATGGACCTGGCGCGATGAATCTTGAGAAAGTCGGTGTTATAGAGCTCAAGGTCGAGCTGGTGCGGTATGGCGCACCGAAGAAGCCGAAGAATAGCAAGTTCTTCGCGCCCAAGACCCAGGACGACGCATTCTCTCAACGTGTCGTACACGAAACGAGCAAGAAGCTAGGCGGACACCAGGCGTCGTACGTACATATTGCTATACGACTATCAATTCCAAGTGCTGAGTGCATACACAGTTTAGGAGAGGAGCTGCCCGTACGACGGCCATTCGGTGGCGCGCAGCGACCGCAGAAGAAGCGCTTACCATACGACCCTGAAGACGACGGGCCGTACGTAATATTCAAGTTCTCCTACGCCCCGCGAGGTTCGTATCATTCAACGTACCGTATCGCCTCTCAAGTCCTGGCAGAAATACTGGTCGCACAGGGCATAATTCCCTCGCCAGCCAAGCTGACCGCTTCCACATCATCGCCCCAGCCCGCTCATCCACCGCAACAACAAGAACCGTTATTCGTACGCGAAGACTCGGAAATGGTTGACTTGACGCTCGAACCGGACGGTGAGGAGGAGGAAGCGAAGCCGAATCTGCACGCGCGCGCGCTTTCCGTAGCGGACCATCAGGATATGGTGTTACTCTTGCAGGAGCAGCTCCGTCAGGCGCGCGACGACCTCTCGCGACGGCAGGTTGCTCTGGACACTGCGAAGGTTAAGGTGGAGAGCGGGCAGACATTCAGCGCGTACAAGTACTTCACACCCGGCGAGGTGGTGGACTTGACCGACTTGTGACGCGGTCGCGCGTTCGATACTTCATACATACTGTACACATACTTACTCAGTCTAATGCTGACTTGACGCGACACCGCTACGCCGAGTAACGTTGATCACAGTCAGGCAAGCCTCAAGATGTGGTACATAGCAAGACGCTTGCGCACAAGTGGAGGCGAATTTGACGACGTGTGCACCCACTACGAAGCCCGGAAATACGATCTGCGTCTAATATAAGAAATGCAATATACGTACACACAAGAAGGTCGAGGTTACGCGGCAGCAGCACCGGTACCAACGACTGCGTGCCCATGCTCAATCGCCGAGCTCAATATCAGCGGTGTGAACATGCCCGCTACGATCAACAGGATGCGCATCGGACGCGTTATCTCGTCCGCAGACGACGAGCCGTGCGACGGGGAGACCGGCTGCAGGACCGTGGCGACGTAGAGGAATGACCCGCCCTGCAGATTCCAGAAAGGTGAGTGAAACTCGGGGTCGAGTGGGAAAACGCACTGAAGCGAGGAGAGCGACGCCGGTCCAGCTTCCAACTCCTGATCCGCCGCCGAACCAGTTGAGGAGGAACCAGGTCGCGAGAGCGCTGAGTGGAGACGCGGCGCTGAAGACGAGTAGGTGTCGTCGGACGGCGGGCTTGTTGAGGCCTGCCGATAGTAGCGACGTGCTCAGCGCCAGAGCAGTCGGGGCTTTCCAACATGTCAGCCATCAATGGCATGCGAGAGCACTATAGCTATAGATGTATACCTTTATGTATAACCAGCGCGAGGAAGACAATGAGCGGGAGCGCGTCGTTTGCGCTTGCACCGCTCGTGGGGAGCGAGCTTGCACCCAGCGCTATGCCGTCTGCAGCGCAGTGTATGACGAGCCCCAGCGAGAGCGGTAATGCCTTTCCCCTTTCGGCAGCACTCGAGTTCGCACCTGGGCACCCGGGCCATTGAACGTTGAGCTCACAGTAAAGTATTGCGCTCGCACTTAGAACTCACCAGCAGCACCAGACCCGCCGCGGGACGACTCGAGTAGCTCAATCTCAAGGTCGAGGTCGAGCTCATTATCGCTCGTCACGCTGTACCGCGGTCGATGTGTGCGCGCGGGTGTGGTGGGCACGGCGCCGTCGCCTGCGTGGTGCGCGTGCGAGTGTGCAGGCAGGACCTGCTCGATGGCGAGCATAGCTGCAAAGCCGCCCAGTAGAGCGAGCGCGATGGTGTGTGTGGGTACGGGCCCGTTCGCAGGCGTGACGCTCTCGATTCCTCTGCGAACGGTGTCACAGCCAGACGCGTCGAGTTGCACAGGCGAACGCACTCTGGGATGACGACGCCGAGCCCAGCGCCGAGCAGCAGCCCGACGCCGAACGTAGATAGTTGCGCCAGTCGTGTTCCTACACCGCGTCAGACCGCGTCGCGCCGCGCCAACGTGTTCGCTCACTCGAGAACGAGACAGACAACGGCAAGATACCCATGCCCAGCGAGACGGCGAACATGAGGCCGCACATGGCCAGCAGGGTGTAGAACGACGCCATTGACGCGTCGAGCGTAGTGGTTAGGTCCAAGATACAAGTGCGGGGAAAGATCCCGCGCGCAGCCGACACGGTGAGTATGCACAGCACGAAAGCTTTTGGATTCCACTTCTTGGCGTCAGTACAGGATTGGGAGCTTTTATAATCCAAGATGTTCCTTGATCTCCTTTTCCAAGTCCTCAAGACCCTCCTTCTTCTCCTCTTCAGCAGGCGGCGCGGCACCGCTATGGCCGTTCACGGCCTCGTTGCTCGACCCGTTGAGGTCAGCGCCAATGTCGAGCGTGTCCTTGCTCGGTGCATTCTTCTCCTCTTCGACGCAACGTTCGCAGCGGCACTCGCGTATCCCCCACGCGCGCAGTTCTCGTCGTCGATCTTCGAGCGAGAGCTGAATACGATATGAGCCGCCACTCCACGGAACGACTCGGCGAGCAACGCACTTTGGGATCAATGTACGTTATCGTGAGCTCCTCGCCCTCCTTCAGGTCCTTGAGTGCAACGACAGAGAGCCGCGCGAGCGCGGTACGGTGGTCGATGTGCCGCGCGGCGACGGACGGCACACACGAGTGATTGAGGTGCGAATGGAGCGCGTACAGGCCACCGTTTATTTCCAGATCTGGAAGGAGTTATGGTTGAGCAGCAGCAAAGACAATTGCGCGACGCACTCAAGTTGACTTTCGAGAGGCCGCGTCTAAAGCCCTCATCGCCGAAAAGCTCCTCGTGTGTCTTCTCGTCCAGCGCCGGCGCGTTCTTCAACAGTTTCGGAACCTTGGGGTTGTCGAATGCGGCATTTTGCAACTTCAATGCTCGCGCGATATCCTCCTCCGTTGGCCGCATGATCTGCTTCCTGTGTTCGCGTCATGAGCACCGCGATTCGTCTCCTGTTTTTTGACAGTAACAGCACATACCAGAGCTCTGTGCCGGGTTGCGCGAACGCAAGAGCCTCCCACACAGCCCATGCCTCCGTTCGCTCCTGTGCACTACCCAAAAGGCTCATCTTCGCAGCGACGACGAGCAACGCGTATGCCGCCTGCCAGCGTTTATTCTTGCTCTTCTGCATGGCTTCCCAGCCGGCAGGGTTCTGAGTGGAACACAGCAGCGGGTGCGTCGCCTGCGCGCGCTGGAGACAAAGGCGGTTGCAGAAACGCGCGGTGCATGACCCTCGAGCCGCGCATGCCTGGACGAGGTTGGTCGCCGACAGCTGCGTGAGGCAGTGTGCACAGAGCACCCCGCGGTGGACAGAGTCAAGAATGTCCCTGCAATGTATTCAGCGAGCCTTGCCCCGGTATATTGCTGAGTGCGTACGGTTCTGGCGCGAGTACGAATGGATCCTGTAATCCCGGCCAAGTCAATAGCGCGTCGCCACGCGACAAGTGTAATATCGTACCTCCTTCCAAAGTACTTCGCCCGCCTTTACGTCTTCAGCAGCAACCAAGCCCTGTAGTAAAACGAGGTCAACGAAGTGACACCTGAGGATGGGACGAGCGCCGCACCTTTCCCCGAGGCATTCCAAAGTCCTTAACCTGGACCTTAGCGCTAAACTTTCCAACGTCCAGCTTCTCGTTAAGCTTATAGCTCGGTACGAGCGCAGTCGCCGCGGGTCCAAGAACGAGGCCGAGCGTCTGAAGGACCTTACGCGTGCGCTTGAGCGAGACGACCCAGTCGGGATGGCCTTCCTGCAGCGCCGCGTGTATCTTCGGGATCCCAGCCTCGGGCTGCGCGCCGCGTAGAGCGCGCAGGGCTGACGACAGCTCGTCGTCTGTTGGCTGGTGCGAGGCCATCCGGGAATCGGACGAACGTTTGCGGAAAGGGGTTTGCACGCGGGTCCGCCGATTTCCGGCCGATTTGAAGGTGTGGGGACTCCGCGGAGCCCGACGACATGGGTATCGCAAGACAGCAGGGTCTGAGTCTGCAAGAGCGCTTGATACGTGGACTTCATTGTGAATGGCAGGCACTTCTTGACTCCACGTCATGTAAGTACTCTCATTGGGTACCATGGACCTTTCCTCCTCTTCAGCCTCGAGAGCAACGTCGTATCGTGTTGGTTACTTATCAGCGATACAGCTACAGCAGACGTCTTGAATAATCAGACCACCGAAGGAGAGGGATGATACCGTGACGCTCCAGCCTGTCGAAAACTTGCTCTTTGCCGAGCAGCACTGTGTTTTCCCTATCCTACTCGTACACGTCGTAGATACGTAAAGTAAGTAATCATGAATCGTACATCCAGTTCAGGCGTGGCTGGGGCTCGCCTCCGGCTTGGCTTTGAAGTTGTGCTCGATGCTGTACTTGACGGGATCGTCCTGACTAAAGACCTCCTCGATCTCCTCGAGCGTGAGCCCCTTGGTCTCGACGACGGTGAAGTAGATGACGATGACTTCGAACAGATCCCATATGCAGAAGATGAGGTACACTAAACAGATAGTTAGATATACTTGGGACCCAGCGTGGGAAGGTTTTTGTACGTACCATACCAGCCGATCTTGCTCAGCGCGACGGGAAGACCGAACGTGTTGATGCACGAGGATGCCTGTGCTACAATAGCGAGGAACGCGAGCCCCTTTGCGCGCATCTGATAGCTGAGCACTTCGGCGGGGTACAGTGCTTGCATACTCGTCCAGCCGAACGAGAAGACCACCATGAAGAGGTAGATGAACGTGATACCAGCGTTGGCGCGAACCTGGTTGTCTCCGGGGTTGCTCAGCAGACCGCAGGCAATTGCAAGGATTACGACGAGGGCGGTTGTCGAGGAGAGCAGGAGCTTTCGACGGCCGAAGGAGTCGACGAGATATGCGCCTGTTACAGCGCCGATCATGCTCGTCACCGAGTTGACGAAGTTGAGCGTGATACGCTTGGAGTCGGAAGTGATACCGGCGTTCTACACAGGCATCAGTATATATCTCTCTCAGACATAGACGAATGTTCTGCGAACCTTGAGTAGAATGGGCTGTACATGAGGAAGGAAGGGGCAAAGTTAGTGGTTGGTATAGAACGTTTGAGGTCAAGTCCATACCAAGAAGTACGTGATCATGCCGTTGCCAGAGAGTTGACCGAACGCGCCAATGAGAATAACCATCCACATGCGAGCACGATCCGCCTTTGTGCGGAACAGTGGACGGAAGTCCCACCACGTCTTGTCGGCACCGCCAATCTATCGCAATAGAGCAATAGTCAGCACAATCGGGGAGTTCAAGACGCAACTACACGAACCTTGACGTGCTCCTCGATCTCCTCGACTTCGAGTCGAATGAGAGGCGAATTGATATCGTTGTCCCGAGAATGGAGACGCGCGAGAATCGCTTTCGCCTCGTCCATTTTTCCTACAGTGTACAGCCAACGCGGACTACACAATATCAATCGTCAAGAACAAGAAAACTTCGCGTTTTAGAGGTACACACCTCTCAGGGCAAAAGTGAATGAAGATGACATTAATGCCCGCGGGAATCGCCTGAAATGTATGAGCCCCCCCGAACTAACCCAGAAATGCGGAACTGGCTGACCTGGATGTATAGCGGTAAGCGCCATGAATTCTCACTCTGCATCTTCTGAGTGCCAATCATCATGCCAGTGGCCGTAATTTGTCCGACGTAGAAGAATGAGTTGAGGATCCCGAGATACCGCCCACGCGTCTGCGGAGGAGTCACTTCGGCGAGATACGATTTCGCCGCAGCGCCGGCACAAGCTGTAAGTGGAAGGTAAAAGACGCATGTAAGCGGTCGGGAACTACGACTAGACGTCAATGCGGCACGCACCGACACCGAAACCTGTCAACGGGTGGGGTCAGATTTCCCTTGACACTGCGGATCACACGCTCACCAGTCAAGAAACGTCCGCCGAGGAAACGACCAGAGCTGTTCGCGGTCGCGGTGAGGATAGCGCCGATGACGAGGACGAGATTGCCGAAGAACATGGTGTAACGACGTCCGATGCGGTCTGGGAGGTACGATGCGGGGAACGCGCCGACGAGGTTGCCGATTGTGTAGCTGAGGGAGCATTAGAAGGTGGGTGCAGGCAACTTGACCCGACAGTATCGCACATTCCGAAAACGATACCTAGAGATACGAGAACTTAGTCATGGGGAGAATGTCATGCATTCCACGCGTACGCACCTGTCTTCGGGCCAGCTTCTGCGAGACCGAAGTAGCTGAGGGGCCGTGAGTCTTGCGATCAGGGGCATCCATACGCTGAGCACGCACTGCTGGTACTGTGTCATCCTATCCACAGGTCAACGTTCGCACTCCAACGCTGCTGCGAAGGGGGCTTACGCGTTTATGCCAGACATGACCGTTCCGTCGAAACCGCTGTCGCCTTTGGTGCGCGTTAGGTATTTCATACCAGGTGTATCGTGATATTGAGCTCACCGCTGCAGCACGTAATGCAGAGAACGATCAAGTAGAACTGTACGAGTGCAAGTTGCATGAATACGACGATCTTCTGCCTTACGCATCCGTGTCGCGCACCTTGATAGCGCGCGCATTCCAGCCGCTCAGACCAGGATCCTCCGCCATTGCGGCCTTGAGACGAGCCTGACGCTCCTCGGGCGTAGACGGCTTCTTCACATCGTCGTGCGCCTCGACGGGATCCTTCACGTCCGAGTCGTGCCTCGAGATCTTGTCCGACGACATCCTGCTCGGTGCTCCTAGGTGGCGAGGGGCAAGAAGGAAAGTCAAAACGCGCCCGCCCCACGCGCTCTTTTCAGGCTCGACCCCGCATCAATTGCACGCCTTTGCTTCTCGACATGCCGTCAGTGGTTGCCTCAAAAGGCAAGCGGCTGCGGTGCGTTGCGGTCCGGGGCCACCAGTGACCAGGGATCTGCAAGGCGCCTGACACAGAAACTGTTTCCCGCGGAGCGATTACCCGCATCCACGAGTGGCAATGCCCACAACCCTTGGCCGCTGAGGGGAGACGCATAACCTGCTTACTCACCGTCTGCAGCGAAGCCCATGCTCGCGCTTCCGTCGTGCCAGCAATGCCTGTCGAATGTGGGTGGAGCGTCGACGTCGAGCGCGGTTGATCCGGAGTCATACGGGAAGCACGTGGTCATTCGGAGTATCCCAATCAATGTTTACGTGCCTGTATCCCGTGCCAAGCAAAGGCGCTGCGTTTGTCGAAACAAAGAGATTCAGACATTCACGTTCTGTTATGTAATTAGAAGGAATCTGCAATTGAGGTACATACGTACGTACGCTACATCCTAACTCTTCGAAATCCCCGAACTGTAGAGGTACTTGTAACTTATGCGTACCTGGCTGGCGTGTTTTCTGTGGGAACAGATTCTCGAATCTCGATCGATTTGCAGGGCAGGACCTGTGACTCCAATACGTAATATATACGAACAAATCCCCCTGGCATTTGAGGACTAAGCGTAGTAAGCGTAACACGGATTTGATATGCCGAGGGTACGAAGTTCTGTGGTCTGTAGACGTTGAAGTCCGCAAGAAACAGGGAGAACATGTGCAGCAATGGAACGCGTTCGACTGACAATGACGTCCTTGCTTCGAAGGAAAGATCCTCAGGAGCTTTGAGAGAACAGTCAGTCATCGACTGAACCATTGTACTGTAAGAGGGCGGTGGCGTTTTTGACGTTTCCTTTGGGGAACAAGCTCGCATTCGTTCGGAGATGCCGAAGTACGGTAGCTTAGAACAAGCCGCCGTATGCTTGATGTGCGTACTCGATGGAGAGCGGACGACACGCGGAACAGAAATGATCCTGCTGCTACGGTGAAGAGGTGTGATGTTGTATCTTGATTGGAGTCGTCCAGCTTCGAGGTGCGGGGAGATGGAACGGGACTAAGTTGAATGCAAATCGAGATCTCGTAGAACGAAAGGAGGACGGGTGACTTCTCGAAAATCGTCTGACGCCATATTGTATAGGCTGCATGAGGTCAGGGGCACGAAAGAGACGGACGGGAAGGCGGCATAGTAGAGCGTCAAAGGTGACAGGCTTCTTGCAGTCATTGGCGATATTCAGTACAAGCCGCGACAGACCCGGACCGTTGCAGATCAAACAACGTAGCCGTCGTGAAAGAGCAAGCAACGTTCGCAAATGGGATGCATCAGGCAATGTTGGTGACTAGGATCCAGCAGACACGATTACGCCGTGAAAGAGATACTCCGTTCGGCGACCGATATAAAGTGAAGAGTACGAGTCCTGTATATTTTGGATACGCGGTGTTTGAGAATTAGAGAATGCCGACGGAGGGTGCACACGGGAGCGGTCTGGCGTCTGATGCTTCGAAGCTTCCAAGGAGACTGTGCGGCCCGTGCTCAGATGAAAAGAGAGCTTGTAGCGAGCTAGAGAGACCTAGAAATTGAGAGGAAATTGGAGAGCGACAGCCAAGAGCTTAGTGCGCTACGTATCACGTTGTCTTGGAACATCGGCCGACGGGTAAGAGCCAGAAAATTGGTCGGGAGTAGCCGAAACGGCTCTTATCTGGTCGTGTGCGCGGGTTGAGCGTACGTCAAAGCCACAAGCGAGCATCTGTCTAAATTCTGGTCGTCTGACCGTCTCTCGACTTGACCGCAAAAGTGCATACCGTATCTTTTCACTCCCCCATCCCATTTCCTTGTGCCCACGGGGCTATGGCCAACATATCCCCCGCAGGCACCACCACACGCGCCCGCGGCACAGCAGAAGCCCAACAATTGCGTAGCGAGCACGCTCTAGAGATAGGCCCATGGCTCGCCGACTTCGAGGTGCGTCGTCAGCGTGCATCGCGGCTATCTCCCAGCTCACAAAGCTCTCTTTGCCACAACAGGCCGCCTGGAGGGCACAGGGCAGCTGCTTTAGACATGCGCGCGATGCCGCAATAGCTTCTCGCTCGATAGCCATCGTTCTGCGGGTCGCAGGGCTCATTGTCGATTCCATCTCTAGTGACGCAATGGCTTCCGGCGGCCCAGGGTCGTCGTCTCTCAGGCTGCAGGAGGCCGCTTCCTGCGCATCGTTGCTCTACGGACAAGCCATAGAGTGGGAATTGCGTATCGAGACCGCGGCCACGGGGCACGCTTCGCCAAACCGCGGGGAAACTGCTGACCCTGGAAGCCGCGATTGGGCAACGCGTATCTCAAACTCCACGCTGGACTCCTGCGATGGAATAGCGTCCGGATGCCAACAGGGTCTTGGGAGGGATAAGATGCTGGTGCGTAGCCATCCAGTCGTGTCAGCTCAGCCAGTCTCTCATCTCAGCCATGCACCAGCTCGACGCAGTCCGCGGCCTCTCCCACCTCTACCGCGACAACGCCATCCCGAAACCGCACGCGACCACCTCCAAACGCGCCAATGACTTCAGTGCTATCGCATGGGTTGAAGGTGCTCGAACGGCGCGTCGCGTTTTGGACCAGCTCGACAGCCAAGCCCTTCCCGACTCCGACCCAGCTGCATCTACAATCAAGGCTCACGCGCTCTATATAGTATGTTTCTATTCTCCAGTCTATCAGAGTCCTCATGTCTTTTCTACAGCTCAGCATTGCCGCGCCAGAGGATAGCGAGGTCTATCTTCGACGCCTTGCGGATCTCCCGAGTGGAACCAAGCTCCTACTCCCTGAGGGAGAGGCTCTTGCCTTCTCTGCCCTGAGACGCCTGTCGGAGTCTGTGCCTATAACCTCGACCAAGGTCCTATCTCGTCCTCGTCATGCCGTGATCCAACAATCGTCTACGCCTCCAATTCCGTTCCCGTCCGCGTCGAATTCTCGAAGCCACTCACGAAGTGGCTCCTTGTTTTCGGTCGTAGTGACACCAGCGTCCTACATCAGTGCGCCAACTTCTCCGTCCCTCGGCTCTCCTCTATCAAGCTCTCCCGACGCCAAGCTCCAGCCGTGCCCTGCTGGACGAAAAAATCTGAACCCGCTACTTGATCGCGTGCTCGGGAGGCGGACGCGCCGCGCTCAGAGTCTGCAAGGGTCCCCGACTATCGGGCTCACTGCGGGTTCTTCTGTGGGTTCGTTCACTCCCCCGGAATGCGACATACCCGATGGTCAGCAGGTTCAGACCACGACACCCCCGCTCAGTCCGCGCGTCCAGGTCAGCGGAAGTAGAGCCGACAGGCGTGCGACGCGGAGCGCGACGCTTCCTTCGGCGGGAACCGCGACGCGCTCCCTGAGGGCGCTCTTCGCACAGGCACACGGACAAGAGGTCCCGCCGTCGCCACGTCGCGCGCGGCCGTCGATGCCGTGGTCGTGGTGGAGCGCACCATCAGAACCTTGCGCGTCCGAGTCCGAGTCGGAAAGTGTACACGCGGAGGTCCGTGCGCCGTCGCCTCCAGCCTCGCCTCGGTCGCTTCATTCGGAAGGTGGAGGATGCTTCCCGCAGCTGGACGCGGCACTTGCGCTGCAGGAGCGCTCGTCGCGCCTGCTTGGATCGCGGAAGTGTGCACGGTGCGGCGCCTCGGGCGGGTCGTTCCCTCAGTGCGCGCGCGGGTGCGGCGTCGCGTGGTGCTCGCGCGAGTGCCGTATGGAACACAGAAAAGCGCACGCGCAGACTTGCCGTGTTGCAGTGAACGGTGGAAAAGTACGCAGGGCCAATGCCACCATTGGATGACGCAGAAGGACTATTTAGTACATACTCTCCGCGCCTGTACATACGTACATTTCGGATTTGCTCTTTGTTGGCTGTCGCGCTGTCGAGCTCGCGCTGTTGTGTTTTTGTTGTAGTTGTACCACAAATTGTACGGATTCGAGGGACTTCAGCTCGCGTGACTTGCCTTCTCTTGCCTTGAGTACGGATGTCGCGTCGGTGAACTCCGCTATACGTTCCCTGACTTGGTCCATGTCCGACGCGGACGGCAACGCGACACGTAAACGACCAGCCCCAGATTTCTCGCCTGTGCGTTGTACGTTTCCTAATGAAACTGTTAGTCACAGCGGTTACAGAATGCGGCGAGAAAGAGGCCCAGACTCAACGCGCCGACTGGCTTCCCTACGCTCGCATTCGACACACCTGCGCCAAAGATTACGCGCAAGGTCGCGCCTTCTAACGCTACGACACGCAATGCTACGATGCCCACGCCGACTTTCAATGTTCCCGCACCTGGCCCGTCTAGCTCCAAGTTCGCGGCGAAGCAGCCGACGACGCTGAAGCCCGGTCCGGCGAGTCTGACGCCTAAACCCAAGGCGCCGACAAAGCTTCTCCAGCCACCGAAGTTGTCCACTGCGCCAGCTACGCCGGTCAAACACTTACGCCATACTCCCCTGCCACCGCCGCCGCCTGTGCCCACGACTCCCGCGAAGCCGAAACGCTTGCTACAGCCTCCACGCGTACCGGTTCCGCTTCCCGAACCAGTTAAGCGCCCGCTGCGAGCACTGTCGACGCCAGTGCCAGTGCCCGGACCTGCCACGTTAGATGACGGTCGTTTGAAACCCTTGTCATCGACACGTTTTGCGCTGGCTTCGACGCCGGATAACGGGCAGGAAGGTGTTTCCTTCGCGCAGAGCATCTTTGCCAGCGTTCACGACCCCGCTATGGACGACCCGGAACGTCAGGCTCTCGCGCGCGGCTTCGCACCGAGTCCAGAGAAGGCAGCGAAGGGGAAGCGGTCGTACGTCAAGTACGTGTTGCGTGTTACTGTGGTTTCTTCCTTCCTGTTCCCTGTGCTGACGCGATACAGGAGCGCCCTGGCCGACTTCGTGGAACAGTATATCGATCGGGCTAGTAAAGCGCTTGTGCTCTGGCAAGAGGATGCTCGTAGGCAGGACCCGCGCCGGCTCGACCCTGCCATGACCGTGACTGTTCGCTCTGTGCGCGCTCGGGCTGAACACTCCGGTGGACCCACTGTTCCTCGCAGCGTCCTCTCGACTTGCTCCGTTCGCGGGGAAGATTCGGAGCGTACCATACTATTTACTGCATCTGGCGAGCCTTTTCGGGGAAGCGCGCCGATGGACGTCAAGGAGGGCTCGCGTGTGATGATATGGCATCCGTGGACAATACTTGATTCTGAAGCTGGTCCCGTATCGGCGGACAACGCTGGTGACGGCGAATCCGCTCCCAAGGCCGTTCTTCTCTGCTCTAGATTCGTGGTTGCGCGATGACTGATAGTTTCTCTGTACTTCGAGGTATGTAGGAGTGTACTATGTACTCACATTTGTAGCAACTACATCATATTGTTGTTTTCTGGACTTGATACTGCGTATCGCTTCACTGCGCCTATCTATTGGACCCTTCCTCCTGCGCCCTTTCGCTCTCAATCTCTGTCTGATCATGCGATTACCAACGGCTGTCTTGCATTCGAGAACAACTACCATCGCCCATCGCTGCTCGTGCTCGTCTTCGGAGAAGACGTTACACTCAATGATCTCGTGAATTGCGATCCTGCGACATGTCGACGCGTAAACTACATTACATTTCTCGACGCGGTTGGTACGGCTCGTTGCGTCTCGCTCAGGCTGGGATCTTGCCAACGAACGCGTTAAAGTTGTAGCTCGGGCAATTCGACGTCTGAATGGCCTTGCTCGCAGTGCCGCTCAAGATCGTGTTACCATTCTGCTTGAGCGTGAACGACGGCTGGCCCGCGGCGAAGTTGCCCTCGAAGTAGTTGACGCCCGCGGGAACGGTGAAGTTCGACGAGAAGCCGCCGACGCTGATGGTGAGCACTGTCCCGGCAGTCGGGGCGAGGACGGCGGCCCATACTGCGTCGTCAGGGATGTTGGACCCGGTCGGGGGCCCCAGACGCGGGTCGCTGCAGCTGATCGCCTTCGGGAATGGACGGTACCTTTAATACCTCTTTGTAAGCTATTGCGCTTTGAGGGACGACGACGGAGACTCGGACGTACCAGTACACGATCTCGAAGGAGGAAATCTGCACTGCTCCGCCGTTCTTGTACGCGGCGATGTATGGCTTGATGATGTCGCGCCAGGCATCATGGGGGAAGCCCGAGACCTTGGGTGCGGTCAGCAAGATGGAACCATCGGGTTGTTGATCATAATGCATCAGACGCACCCAAGACGCCGCGCTCTCGCCGTTGGACGCGGGAGAGTACAACTGCGGGCGATCTTCATGGAGAGGACCGATATAGTGCGACTCCCCTGCAGGACAATAAGTTGACTTAACCCTGGTAGAAGAAAGCACAACTTGCCGTAGTCGTTCTATTCGAGAACGATTATCAGGAGTTGTAGGCGTTCGGAGAGTGAAGAACTTACCCAGGTGGCGATTTCGAGGAGGTCGGGCTGAATCTGGAGGACCTGGTTCAGGCGGTCGATCAACAAGGTGTCCGACTTGAACAGGAAGTTCTTGTTGAATGATTGCGGAGAGTAGTGCGTGTAGAACCATGGAGAGACGCTGCGCCAGAGTTCAACGACAAGAATACACGAAAATTGCCAACTTACTTCATCATGTACGGCTTGCCATTCAGCTGAGACTTGTAGAAAACGCTGTAAGACGGTAAGTATATGTCCCGGATCCATGCCAGTGCAGATGCTCACTCCGCGGATGTGTCTGATTATCTCGATCAGTGAGGGTGCTCTCGATCGCGCAATAAGGCGTACTCATGGGTGTGTTGACAGGCTGTATATGTATCAGTGTGCGATGTCTCTATACAGCAAGTACTCACTTGGTTGTTCTGGGACAATGTCAGGGAAGTTCAGACGACAATTGCGAAACGTTACGCACCGCGGACGGCCAAGCCTGCCTAAAGGAGAAAGTAAGTCAGGGACATCCGGTGACTGTAAGCCGCGTGGAAGACTCACCAGTTGAAGAGTCCATCGATGCTGGGGTTGATGTTCGCAGCCTGATAGAAGGGAATGATCTCGAGCTGGGTGCTGACGGCGGAGCGGACACCGCTCCAGTCAAATCCATCTCCCCTACATCGGCGTCAGGCCACGTCGTGTTCGTGTGACCGAGAACACTGACGAGAATGTAGATACCAGTGCCTTGTTGTTCCACACCACATTCGCGCCATTAGGAGCGTACGTTTGGAGGCGCGGTACCACCTCGGTCTAGGCGACGTCAACCCATTGTCCCTGTCAATCTCAAACGCAGATCAACTCACCTGGAAGTTGGTACCGAATCCAGGCGAGGCGGCAAAGTCAAACGAGATGAAGAGCTTGAACCCGTTCGCGTTCGCTGCTGTGTACGCGAGCGAGAGCTGTATGATATCGACGTGTTAGTGACAACGCAGAAGGCGTTTCCACATAACGAGCCTGAGTGTCCGTAAAGCTATCGGTACCGATGTTCACTGAGGTAGGGTGAATATAAGACCATACGCAAGGGAAGGCGTGGACGCTCACAGGCGAACGCGTCGATCCCAGTTGCCTTCGCAAGATTGATGTCGTTCACCCAGTCTTGAAGGGTGTACGTCGTGCCGAGGATGCCCACCTACAGACGCGCTGTAGCTCTGAGTATGAGTGGTCGTAAAGCTGACGCACCATGAAGTGCGCGAACACGAGCTTGGGGGTCGCGCGCTTCTGGAGCGGCACAACCGACGCGGCTGTGCCGAGAGCGAAGAGCGTAAGCGAGAGGAAAGAGATCTTCATCTTGTCTTGCCACGCCGAGTTACAACGTCATCTACGCGGGGGGTCTTTATACCCACATGGTTTGGTGCTGTGTGAAGTGCACCCGGGATCCTACCGATGTGGCGTGCAAAGCGCTCTGATCCTGGCTCGAGCCCGAACCCCGTGACAGGCGCTTCCGCGTCCAACAGCCAAAGGGAGCAGGGATGCTTCGGGAGCGCGTGTTGGTGCATCGCCATGCGCGGCATGATAGAATTCCATGATTCGCAGGCGTAATGTGATCTCCTTTGGCCAGCATCAGCCTCTGGAAGACTGCGACACTGGGATGCGTTTGTGGCTCAAGCGTAACTTGATAAAGTTGCAGCGGAACCGGTGCGCACACTTCTCGCTGACTCAGAGCTCACTCAGCGCTCGGCCTGTGATGTACTGACAGCGCGCGCTCTCGCATTTCATCAGGTCTTCATCCGGCCACAAGCACATTCTATCTCACGCTCATTGTGCGGTTCGCTCGTACAACACAGATCAATACGGTCAGTGGGAACCAAAGGGGTCATGTGACCATCCGAAGCGCGTACACAATGGATGTGTCCGCGCGGTCTCCTCAGACCGACGCAAGCATGTTCCTTCCGCTGAGACGCGGACCTAGGCCTCAGGTCTACAGGAAAGCGCCTTTACCAGTTATTGCGCATTGAGAATTCGGACGAGCTGTGCACCTCCCTGACGGAAGATGCGGAACGACACTCGCAAGAAGACGTGTTGTCAGAAACGCATTGCAAGCCGACTGAGAGGGCTCCGAGCCGTCAATTCTGTGTGGGACATCAGGCTGTGCGGTGCGGGACCTCCGCGACACAAGGAGTACCATTGACAGCCCAGGATCACAGACAGTAATCAACATTACCAGTGCCCCGATTGCCCCACCACTAGACGCGTAACGTGAGTATACATTCGGGCAATGCAGGGTTAGAACATACCGCTGGGAAGGGTCGAGGCACGCCTGAGGCACCGAATACCGCGAAAGTGAGCACGAATAACGTGATTTGTGCACCGCCATCAAAGGCGCCGCCGAGCAGGAAGTTGTACTTCTTGAACCAGATCGGGTATCGGCGCCGTAGCCACCATTGACAGAATATGCCGAGGAGTACAGTTGAGGTGATTGTGCTGTTGATACCTTGGAATGCCATTCAGTAGGCGGTCACACTGCATCTGTGCGCCTACCGGCGTAGAGGACTGCCACGTTCGTGAAGATGTATGGCAATAGCACCTGTCGCAGGACCCTTGAGTCGTCACAGACCTGAGTGACGAACGTGTACTTGCCTGCTTGACTACGACACCGCCTATCTTCGGCCATCGACGATGTACAATCCACTGGAAAACCACGGCGACGGCACCGAAGATTATCCCAAGTGGCACCTGAAATTGCATTAGCGGCAGAGGGGTAACGCAAACAATAACACACCCATCTATACATGGAGTGAATGCCATAAACACGAGAGGCGAGCGACCAGGTGATCGCGTCCGAGTTGCCCGCTTGTAAGCCAAACCCTGACCAGACCTTTGAGCAGGAGTCAGCCTTTATGAGGTCGTCGTTCGACAGAATGACATACATTGTCTCCGATCGGATCCGTCAAAATCTCCTTCTTGTTCGTGGTAATGACGACCTGTCGAGAATAAGCCATGCCTAGAGACATATGATAGAAGGAATAATGACCATGACACTAAGCGATGATTAGTCATAGAGTGAGGTCGCATGGCGAGTCTCATGCGCTCACACGTAGTTAATCAAGGCACCGAGGAGTGTCCCGTAAACCTGGACAAGATGCGGTTGAACACCACCAGAACATACGCAGCGGCGGTTCATACCTGCGTCAAGAACATCACCTGCACCGGAATTAGTCCTATGCAGCTCCGCAAGATTTGCAGGTATACGGACGCGCGGAGGGATCTTCAAGTACTGTCCCATCTTCAGGTCTGTCGCCAGGTCAACTGCAGCGAACGATGAGATTGTGGTGTCGCGCTACGTGGGTCCAGCCTCGCTGAGGGTACGTGCCTGCAATGATAACGAGATCATGGGACCTAAGACGGGGCCCAGTCGGGTGAGGTACAATTAAAAGTGACCTCCATGATGTGCGTACCACATCGTGAACTAGCCCAAGACGTGAGCGACCAGGACAACGATGTAATGTGATCATTACTCACGTAAAGATTCGCGACTGGCTTCCCGGGATGGATCGCTCCCGCTATCATCTATAGTCACTGCTTGAGTATGTCGAAGTTCGAAGCCGGTCCCTGATGGCACGACTCCACAACAGGAATACGGCGAACCTTCATGAGTTGTTGAGTTGCGATGCCTAGGTAATGCAGGTCAATCGGACGCGGAATACTGCCAGCGACGCGCTACTTACCGTTTCCCAGGCGTCCATTGAGAATTCCCGAGAATGGCTAGTAAAGCTCAGAGTCATTCGCAAGACTGTTCTGAAAGCTCACCGAGATCATGACTGGGAAATAATCTTTGGTAAATGCTTGCATGAGGGAGGCAGGAGTTGGGCTCACCGCCGACCAAAAGTGCTACGACGAATCCCCATACCTGACAGAGTCAAAGTCAGTCATCGGTTCGATGCGCCCTGCGAACGAACGAACCGGTAACGTCGTGTCACCCTTCAGGACGACGATCAAGCCTACATGAGAGGTTAGTTCGTCAGGCAGGCAGGGGAATCGATACTGAACTCACCAGCAAAGAAGGAAAGCGCCAGCAGCAGGGCATACCACCAGGACGGAGCTTCCGGATACTTCTTCATAGCGAGATAGTGGCGATCATTCTGCGTCCCGTTGTATGCACGCTTGAAAGAGTCGATGATGTCGTTTCTCCAGAAGAGAAGTACGTGCATAATCAGCGCTCCAATAGCCCAATTTTGCCCCATGTTAAAGAGTGCACTTCCTGTGGTATGCACGCGTAAGAATCGCAGCATTCGCCGTTTGCCGCCGGCACTCACCTCCTGTGAGGAACGGCTGGCCAATGATCTCGTACGCAGTCTCATTGAGCGAAAAGGAATTCCCGAAGACCGCCGTTTGGTTCCAACGCTTTCCCGTGGAGTCGAAGAGAGTTGTTGATAAGAACGGGAAGCTCTTCGCCTGATGCCGCCGCGAATCAGCCAAACGCAAGCTCGCTCGAAGAGAGCGCTTACATACCTGCCACGCGTTTGTGTAGTACATACCCAAGAGCGCAAAATAACTGATGACAATGCCAATCCAGCTGGGTGCTGGTTTTGGTAAACGTCAGTCCACTGGAGAGCAACGCGAATCTCGCATACCTTGTAGACCGAGCGGGACGCTCATCCAGTACGAGCCTAGATATTGCTACAGGCTGTCAACAACAACACCTCCACAATTCGCGCGTTGCTTACCCAATCAAAGGACAACTCAAAGCTGTACGTGCGAATTAGGTCGAACAAACAGCAGCACTGGTACCACGCACAGTCCTAGGCCTTCGTTGCTATTTGCGCCACCGAATATGTTGCCTATAACCTGGCGCGGTCCAGGCGCGACGTGCTGTGTCGCAAGACACACAACCGAGACGCCGTTCAACAGGGGAAAGCTGATGTGAATACGTGTTAGCGTTCACGTTTGCGGCACCGATGAAAGAGGAGACGCACATATATGCGGGGAAGACTTCGTATATCGCCATCGCAGCAACACAGTACCAGAAGATCTTGACACGTCTCGCGGAGTCACTGGCCTCGTGCAGGTGCAGTGCTACAAGGCTGTTAATTCCATAGCTGCTATTAAAAGAGTGTAACAGACCTTGGAAAACCGTCACGTTCGGCAGACTCGCCCAATACACCTACGGCGACGATCATTAATCGCTTGGACACCGCATGAGACCGCGAGTATACCATGAAAGACGGGTACACGCTCAGCGGACGAAGGAGTCCGGTCATCCCATATCCAAAACACGCGGTCGAGAAGGTCGCCATGACGGCGGTGACTGCGTTAGGATTCTCGTTGTAGAATAGCTGTATTACGATGAGCAAAGTGGTCGAGCGGGTGAGACTGCCTCGCACCCTTTGGATAGCAAAGTTCGTGACCGCAGTAGATCCATGGGAAGCCGTCGTTGCGACGAGTGTGGCAACGACGTGCTATGAGCCGGTCAGCGGACTCGGACTACCCCGCGAGAAAAGCTATCCTCGAACCTCTTTCATTCCGAAATTCCCAGGATTGATGAAGTGCATGATTGGTGCAAGGTGCCTGAGAGGCCTGAAGCGGTGATTCTGGAGCGATGCCTTGCGCGGCATGCGCTCCCATACTCGTCCCCACGAGTAGATGACGAGAAGGAGGAAGACGGACGATACGCCGACAGCGAGCGGCTTAAATGCGTAAATCTGCATAAGCGTTAGTATTGTGGCATTATGGAAACAAAATGTCCCGCCTCACCTGCCTGACCGAAGCGCCGAAGCCAGCCATGGCGGTACCCATAACAATTGAGCGGAACGTGAGCGCACGTCCTCCGGGGTCTGTAACGTCCACGAGAAAGTTGCTGACGTCCTCTCCGTCCTCGATGATGGGCTCCCCGCGCACGTAAGTGACAGTCTTCGTGGGTGCAATATTGTCCTCGAGCGAGGGTGTATCGCTCAGCTTCTCCTCTATGTCGACAGATCCTTCGACCTTCTCCTTCTCAGACAGAGACTCCTTCTCGGCTGTCGGAGTAACGAGCTGACTGGGTAGGTGCTCCATGGTGGCCGTGAAAGGGAGACGAAAAGACGGACGCTGTGCCTGCGGTCGAGCTTTTATGGCCCTCCGCACGGCGAGCGCCCCACACACAGAGCCCGCGTGCTTTCGAAGAAGAAGGGGACCATATGCATATGCACCGCGCCGAGTTCCCTATCTCTCGAATTGAGCCCGCGCATCCCGTGCGTATGAGGGCAAATGCTTTCAGGCCATACGCTCGAAGGTAGACGACGCGCCAAGAGCTGCACCGCATCCAGCCAGCCTGTGGTGTAGGGCAGACAACAATACCACTATTCTGGGGCGTCCAGAGCATGGTATGCTTCCTCGGTGCACGACGATAAGCAGCGGCACACGACGTCGGTCGCAGTGAGAGATGCTGCCAACACTATCCGACAGACGCGGCAGCACTCGGCGGCTGAAGATCAGCCTGGGAGCTGCAGTACTAAATGATGCGGTGCAATTACTGCGGGGTATGTGCGTGCGTATTCTTATGTCGCGGTCTGCAACGCATCGGGACCTGGGAGAGTGGACCGGCCTGCAGACCTCGAACGTCGCATAGAGCTGGTTTAGATGTTAACCGGTGGTCAAGCACCAAGCGTATGCAGGAGGGTCGTTCAAGCGACCCTGATGCATGCCACTTTGAACAGAAAAAGGAGGAGGAGGCAAGGTGCGGAGTTCGCTGAAGCCGCCGAGAAGCTCTGAGGCTGGCTCTGGCCATGAAACATTCCGAGTCGTCTGCGCCTGGCGCAAGCCTGCCTGTAGAGCTCGTCGACGAAATCTTCGACATATTCGCTTGGGATCATGCAACGACCGCAAAGCATGCACTCGCCACTGCAGCGCTGACCTCGAAGACAATTCATCACCGTATTCGACCCGTCCTCTATCACACCGTCTGCATCACCGTCGCAAACTTTCGCGCTCTCGCGCGTACGTGTCGCGAGCGCCTAGAGAGAAATCCGTTTTCTTTGACGCGCCAGCTCATCATCCAGACGAATGCCTTGTATGTTATCGAGAGCAGAGCTGGCATTTTCGACAAGTTCGCGGGCATCACCTCGATCTGCGCGGTTCCATACGAGGTGGAACTGTGGCTCATGACCGAGTCAGCGCACAGGCTCACGGTCGCTGCACTCTTTGTAGCCCAGGGTACTGGTTTTTGGGGCAACGGTCTGCCATGGCGCTGGAATCCTACCAACCTCACACACCTGGCGCTGTACGTTGAACCGGTCCCCAGGCTGGATCCTGCTCTCGAGCTGCGGGATATCTACCCAAAGCTGACACATGTTATGCTCGACCTAACGCGACCCCATACGACTATCGGCTGGCACCTCGAGATCGCAGAAAGATACCTGCTTCTTCCCACAATGCAGCGCGTGCTCCTCGTCATCTCCACCGCGACACCCGTAGATCGCAGACGCGTAGACATGCCCGCCCTGGAGCTTCTCGATCTTGTGCCCCATCGGCTGGTGGACAAACGGCTGTGTTATGTCGACGTTGCGGCTCCCGAGGACCCTTTCGATCCTACCAGGACTTTCGACCTGTCGCTCTGGGAGCGAGGTAGCCCGCTGTCGGAGCGATTCGAGCCCGCCGCTGCCTGACCCTTCATCGGCACTGGTCGTCCTGGATCCAGCACGTAGGTCTCGCTTCGATGAGCGATGTCCTAGCCTGCATCCGCATTTGGCGAATGGCGGTAGCTCTAATGTGTATGTAAACGTTCGGGTCACTGAACTGAGTATGTCGTCCCTTTAAGCCGTCGCCGTTACCGTTCTGATTAGAGCTGGGCAGGCTCGGGCCTGAAGCCCAAGCCCGGCCCGGCCCAGCCCGACTAAGCCCGAGCCCAGCCCGGCCCGACCGTCGGGCTTCAGAGGGCTCAGGGCTCGGGCTTGAGGTATCTGAGGCCCGAGCCTGCCCTCCAAGCCCGGGCTTGGTATATAAAGGCTGAATAGGTGCCGAATGAGTAACGAGAGCTACATTTCGACTCGTGCAGATCATATGCAGGCGAGAAACATCTTGTTAACATTTTTCGGACATAGTAGCGTCGGCCGTTGCAGCGCGGAAGTCCGCTTCCGAGTTCCGTCGGAGGACCGGAAGCAATACACCGACAGCATTTCGACTGTGTAGCACCGGAACAATACTTTGCAGTCGAGAGAACAACTGTAGGAGGTAACAGGTAATGTATACGAGCTCTAAAGGAGCTAAATAGTATACTTAATTACAGATAATGTTCCGCACTACAAGCCCGGGCCTGAGCCCAAGCCCGGCCCTGGGCTTGGGCTTGTGGGGGCTTGGGCTCAGGCTTGGACAATGACGAGCCCGAGCCCTCTCAAGCCGAGCCCAAGCCCGGGGCTTCAGGCCGAGCCCGAGCCCGCCCACCTCTAGTTCTGATAGATTCCACCGCCCGACTCGCCGACTCGGAAGTCGCCCCAGTGACGTGTCTGCAACTAGGTTTCTCTGCATCTTCAGAAGGATCACTCGCCCATATTCCTTGTCAATGTCCGCGGTATGTCTGGGTATACACGCAGAGCAGACGTCGCCCTTAGGGTGATGATCCGTCTTTCACTATCCTATCCTATCCTATCCTATCCTATCCTATCCTATCAGGGGCGCTTTTGGTTGGCTCGCCTAAGTCTACCGTGACCCCGCTGTGGACGATACGCTGCGCTCCGCCCAATTTCCAAGCTCTGCAGCGTCGCGTCTGGTTACGAGACTAATGGGCAAGCGAATTTAAACCCAGTTTCCAACTCCTTGGATTCTGCGGCACCCGTGAGCGCCACCGATGGGTGCCTCGCCCGTCACTCGTCCCGTGGTTGCGCAAGGAACCATCGACCTCGATCTTGCCGCCCGAAATAGTGACTTCAATGATCATAACTACAAGGGACGGCGCGAACGGACTGTACGTATTCCCTCGAGAGCAGATGGATGAGGCTGACGCTGATTCCTCAGGGAACCCCGATGTTCATATCCCTCGAACTCGCCTCCAAGATACCCCTCAAGATAATACCCGACCCATATCTCCAGCGTCTATACGCTCGCTTCGAGAAATCTAAATCCGACGAGTACATCAAGAAGGCGTTCGGCGACTCTGACGATGCTACGAGCCGCTGCAACCAGTCCCTGCGGAACTTCAAGCGCGTCGTCTCCTACGAGCTAGAACGCTCGAAGAACTTCGTGACCGCGACGACGAACCCGAACATCACCCACCTCCCTCGTCACGATTGCGAGTCTGTGTACATGATAATGTCGTATTTCCTCGCGCGTGCGTTCCCGCGAGGCCCAAACGACTCACCGTCTATCCGTCCCCCAGAACCAGTCGACGACGACGACCAAGACTCTCTAGAGCGGTTCTGCGATGTGATGCTGCAGCACAGGATCGGAATCGAGCGTAGCCGACATAAGCTCCATTTCTCCCGCGCGCAGGAGGAGATTCTCCATGCGGATCTTAAACATTTCGCACCGGTGTTACAGCATATGGCGGCGTATATGTACGTGCCCTGGCACCTGTACGACAACGAGACCGAGCTCGACCATGCTCATATCGCGTTTCGCTGGCTTCTTCTCCTCGAGATCGCTGCCATCGAGAGCGGGGAGGTGCCCGATGTTCTCTTCAGCACGCACCCTCGGCTACTTTGGAGCGAGACAGGTCGGGGCCGCTATGTAGAAGACGTCGTCGCGGACGTGGCAGCATAGCCCGGAATGCGGACTCACGTCATGGTGACCTTGAGCGCATCGCGCGGCGAGTCGGAGCGGCTCACGGGCAGCTACTTGACGCTCGCGGAGGGTGTGTAGACGAAGGCGACGGCGAAGAGCTCGAGGACTCGGATGCTGCGGACGAAGATACATACACCGACGTCGACAAGTCGAAGACGCCTCCAGTCCAACCTTCAAAAGTACGAGGACATCATCGGAACCCCAATTCCCAACTCCTCGGATTCCGCGGCGAACCACAGGGACAGTGCCAAGACACACGCGCACATGCGCGGCATCACCTCACTCCGCTTCGCCATCTTCGCCATCTTCTCCATCTCATCAAACCCACCAACTCGGCGCCTTCGCGAATGCACACTCGAACAAGGACCTCTCCTGTACAGTTTCGTAGACAGCCAGCGCCGTAAATCATTCATTTCCAGACGGGCAAACGGCAAAAGGTGGGAGAGCAGACGATCAACGCGTCAAGATAAAAGGCAATCGACAGGCTCCTAGGAGCCACGCAAAAATGGGGATGAGGAGGTACGTACGCGCAGGAAGGTGTAAAAGAAGGGACGTCTGTACCGACCGACAACAAGACACAAGCAGGAGAGAGGAGCGGGAGCGGGAAGCGAGGTATATACTATATGTACGCCGAATCAACGCATCGAGATCGGGGGGTTGGTTGAGTTGAACGACGATAGACGGACTCGCGGGTGCATGGAGCTTAAGACACGTAAACGCGGCCGACGTCGGTGAAGGTGCCGTCGTTGTTGAACAGCGCGCTCGAGCCGGGGACGCCGCCGGACGGGTCGCTGGCGGTGAAGGAGCCGAAGTAGAAGTACGCGACGACCCAGGACTGCTTGTCCATGAAGCTCGTCGTCGTCTTGATGAACGCCTCGACTTCGCCTTCGTTGCACTGCTGGTTCTTGCCGCTGAAGTCGACGCAGCCGAACTCGGTGATGATGAGCGGCTTCTGGAGGCGGTTGTGCGCGTCGACCTACGTGTACGGTGCAAAGTCAATAGAGGTTCACTGACGGGAAGAAGAAAGCACGTACGAGGTAGTCAATCATGCCCTGGGCGTTGTTACTGTAGTAGTGGATCGCAACGGCGGCGGTCTGCACACGCACGTATAAATCAGCAAGAGGCGCATGTAGAGCAGTTGATAATTTACCTGCTTCCAGCAGTCATCGCACTGATCGCGGAAGTCCTCCATCCAGGGGATACCGTCCTGAGCGTTGCTGGTTGAGTGCGAGAACAGCGTGTAACCCTGGTCTGAGAGTGGGGCGAGGTACTTGCGCCAGATGCGGATACCCTCGCTGACGGACATCTCGCTCTGGCCGGGCTGGTTGACCTCGTTGCAGCCGAGGGCCATGGTGGCGTAGCCCCGCTTGACCTGGCTCCAGTCGTCCGCGGACTTTTCACCCCAGAACATCTGTTGGGCGCGTCAAGTCAGATACCGATGCGGGTCGATCAATGATGCTTGTTTGTTGCGTACGGGGATGAAGGGGATACCGCTGTTGGCGACTTCGTCGAGCTTGTTCGGGCCCCAGTTGTAGGTGCTGAAGCGGGAACGCGGTTAGGTCACGTGGGAGAATAGGAAGGAGGAAGATTTTGAGCTTACGCGAAAAGCTTGTGGTTGGTGGCCTTGGCGGCCTTGGTGAAGGCGCCGGGGACGTTGCCGACGAAGGGGAGACCGATCTTGGACGAGCGGGCAGGGATGGGGCGAGAGGTGGCCGTGGGCTTGGGCTTGGGGGTGGTCTTGACAGTCGTGGGCTTGGGGGTCTCCTTCTCGGTCGTGGGCGTCTCCTTCTCGGTCGTGGTGGTGCTTGTAGATGTCGAAATGAAGGCCTTTGAAGTTGTAGTTGGTTTCGGTTTGGGTTGGGGCGAGTCGTGCGTCGCCGGCGACGCGGTGGGTTTGGGAGCATCGTTCGTCGCCGACGACGATGTTGTAGGATGAGTTGAGGTCGACAGCGAGGTGGTAGTGGATACAGTGGCGGATGTTGCGGAGACAAGGGACGGAGGCTGGTTAGTTGGGGGGTAAGAGGAGGCAGGGGGTGGTGGGCGCGGCGCTGGCTTGCCTTTACGGTCGTGCCCGCGCGGTTGGGGCACTTCTTCTTGGACTTGGTCGCGCGCCGGGCGAGCGCGCTGTGGTCCGCGGCGCGCAGAACGAGGCCGTGGTGGACGTCGGAGCGCTCAGCGAGGGCGTGGGCGCTGACGGCGGGCGCGGGGACGACTGCGAGCAGGGCGAGGGCGACGAGCGTGGAGAGGGCGGTGAATGGGGCCATCGCGGTCGTCGTTCTTGGGGGGCGAGTAGAGAGCGTGGGGGTTGCAACGAGCGTGCGCGTTGACTGGGAGTGCGGGAACTGGGAGAGAGAGGAATCGGCGGGGGTTTATTTCTCTCCGCAACCCAACACAACCGCCGTCATAACTTACAACTCAACACGCGACTTCCGCACGCTCCCCTACTCACTATCGCCCTGGCAACAACTCTCCTACACCCCGCCCTCCCTCCCTCCCTCGCTGCGCTCTCCGTCCTCCAACTAGTAGTGCGCCTTGACCCGTTGCCATCGCCAAGGGCCCTTCCGCATCACCTTCCCGAAGCGGCTCGGCATCCCAACCATTTCCTCGGCATCCAGCCCGCCGCAATTCTCCTCTTGGCTCCGCGGACACAAATGTCTTTGCTCCACCGTGCGACCCTCGCAGTTGGCACCGACACGTGGAGGCCACCTCCCAGCGAACGTGCGCCCTGCGCGTTTTTTTGCCCTCAGGCAGCACAATGGACAGTCGGACATGCTTCAATCACACAATGCCCTCGCCGCTCGCCGCCCGTCTTTCTGTCAGCTCAAAGCGTATACAACTGAAACTGGCAAAGTTCTCCTTGTCGACCCCGGCCTCGGCATCGTTTGCTTGGGTGCGCGCAGCCGGCCAACCTGATCGCCGACCTGTACATTTCCTCATCGCCGAGGAAAATCGATATGACGCTGCGCAGATCCGACGTCGGCGATGGTCTCCCCGTCTCATGAAGCTCGTACCTCCCGCTCAACTGCATTTCCAAGGAGCGTATACAAGATACACCGCAAGGGCGCGCAGCGACGTGTACCGCCCTGGCCTCTGATGTTGCGGTATTCAGTCCTATGCCGCGCACACAGCATGGGAATGGTTAGTGATTGTCCCGATGCATGCCGAATGTTGGCATCTATGCCGACTGTACAGTAACTACAGAAACGACATACAGGACCATATGCACTGGAGCCAGTCCACCAGGTCAGGCCCAACTCCGCAACCACGTCTCATCGACAACTTAGGCCGATTCGTACGCATCCTCTGTATTGCGTTCGTGTTGAGCTTCGCATACTACCCAGTAGAGTTTAAGACACAGACGGCTTGTCATTGGAAAACGGAAACTCTTCCGCGCTCATCAAATTAATGTGGATGCGAAGAGCGCGGCGCGGGAGGATGACACGCTTTTGTGCGGAGTTTTACGAATCACGTGCAAATCTTTCGTCTTCGCTTTTCAGAAACTTAAGGAAGTATGTATTGACCGTCTCGATGTCCAGGATCGGCGCACAGAGTGATGCTGGAGGTTCAATTGCGCAGAGAGCTTCAACCACTCAATTCTGAGGCAAGCGACACTTGAGAGGTATACAATAAGCTGTCACGGCGGGTGGACATCTCTATCACTTGCACTTCGCATCGAAGTACAAGGCCTGACGGTAAGATGTCCGATTTGTAGATTATAGACCTCACTGTGAGCAGCTGAGTGGTGGAGCTTCCGCCGCGCTTCGGCGGAATTGCTCCACTCCTGCGCCACCAGCGGAATCTGGGATATTTGCGGAGTAGAATCCGCTACTGCAGCGCCAGAAAATAAGCTGGCATCGAAGGAGAGGATTTACCTCCGATTTTATCCCAGATTCCGCTGCTCTGGCGGGCCCCACCGCGAAGCGGTGCAGGATCCACCGCTCAGGTGGGGCTCAACCGCCGCGAAGCAGCGGAAAATCCTATTCAGACCTGTTCACAGTGCCTTGGAGCTATGTCAACGCGGGGCAAGCTTACAGCCGTTTTCAAAAATGAAGCAACATTGCGCTGGCGCGGTGAAGTGGAGCTGGTTTGACATCTGGCACAGCTTTAGAATGGGTCGGGTCTAGTAAGCATTGCAGCGACTATACCCTCACACAGAATTCGCACTCCAGGACCTATGCAAAGAGCTCCGGGTTGGTACTGGCGTGTTCTCATTTCAGATTCAACCCGGCTTCAGCAGCACATGAAATGCAGGACGCAGAGTGCGACGTTCCGCCTATGTTTGAGCTCGTCGAGCGTTGTCAAAGTGGAGCGCAAATCCACCCCGCGCAAACGCAAATGTTGCTTGATTTTTGAAAACGGCTGTAAGAGCTGATCAATGCGGGCAAACTTGACACTGAGCAGATCGTCTGTGTCACGAACTACGCTATGCAGCGTGAAGCGAGAGCAGTACGCGCCGTCTCTTTGTCATCGTAATCGAACGCTTGCTCTAGTAGGAGCCAAACATTGACAGCTAATTTCAAAACGATAGACGTCTTTCACAAAAAACGCTGTACGCAAAGAAGACACGTCAAGTGGAGCTGTGGTACGTCAGGTCCGAACACGAAGCAGACTCTGGGTGCACACGTACATAGCCCAGATTGCAGAATTGCACTCCCAACAACATTCCATCCTGTTAGGAGATGTTCGGATCTTTGCCTGAGGTGCAGGACGGTTGAGAGACCCGACGGAATATCCTGGAGCCATGGACAAGCGTGCAACGTGCTGCAAAGTGGTGCCGGACCTCCCTGGAAAGTACAGACACCGGTTCTTCTCCCGTACAGCGATTTTTTCGAAAGACGTCTATCGTTTTGAAATTAGCTGGAAGTACCAATTTCCTACCAACAAGAGTCGGGGTCGGAGATTAGGGATCCGCACCCGCACCGGGGGGGGGGGGGGTATTTACGGTTTAAAGCCGTCCGTAATACGGTGACGGACCGTACCGTATACGGTACTGCGGAATACGGACCTATCGGTAGGGCTCTGAGACTGCTGAATACGCAATGACCCTACACGGAGTTACGGCCGTATGTACCTGTAAACGCCGCGTCTTCTCCGTTGCCGTATACGGACGATACGGACCGTACCGTGTCCGTATATACCCAGAATTCATACGGCTACGGTGGTCTTACGGTACGGTCCGACCTATTAGCAGTACTTACGATTACGGCACGGACGGTGCGGAACCCTATCGGAAATGGCCGACTTCTTATCTTGTCTTCCTGTTTGCGACCTGTTGACACTGTATCCGTCCCACGCCAACCCCAGCATGCTCTGGTAGAACTGGGCGGATACTGTCAAGAGGCATGATCATCTCTTTGCCTTCTATAGGTCGCTCTGCGTGTGCTCATAGCAAAGGAGACTAGCGTGCTCAGGCCAGTGTGTCCTTTCCCGCTCACCTGGCTCCTCAAAGACACTGGACGTTTGGATCTGGATTACGGGAACCGAACGTACGGGGCGCTGCCGACTCATGTCCTTTGGTCGCGGAACAGGCGTTAACAGTATGCGCGGCTTGGGTGGCAGGTCCCAGACTCGGAGCCGCTATATATACATGTCGGACTACACAATCGGCTACCCCACCCTTGCACCTAGCCAGTGACATGTCCGCTTCTCTAGGCCTCTCCGCCCATGCACGTAGCGACGTGGCTACAGCTCTTTTGGAGTCCGCGGGAATGATTTCGCAGGCTGTCCGCGTGAGCTTTGCTTCCCTTATCGTCTTGCGGCGGGACTGGCTACTGAAGGCTCTCGAAGGGAACCAAAGCAAACAGAGAAGCTTCATTGCTCCTTTCACGGCGCGTCGACGACATGATCGCCGTCGTTGTGTCAGCGATGGGAGAAGACTCAGATGGAGCGCTTGAGTCATCTGAGGAGTGGAAATCTGGCATCGTGTCTTTTCAGAGGTGCGTTGAACTTCACGGGTGTACTGAGATGGTTTCCCGACGACACTAACTTCATGCGTGGGCAGCGCCGTGAACACAGTTCGCGATGTGCTTACAACACTGAGCCGTCAGACGTATCTGTCACACGCCCTGCACCACCAGCGCGATGCTGACGCGCTAAACTCGGCAACTGAACAGTTGCGTGGTGCGTTCGATATGCTGAAGGTGTGTTATATCACATCAAACTTGTGCGTGGGTTGAACCGACTTCGTAGGTTCGCGGATATATCGAGCTGAGCGCCTTGAGCGCAAGAATTCATGCCACAGAACCTGTAGCCGCACTGCACACGCTTGACGAGCAAGCCGCAGCAATTGAGTTGCCTGAACCGCAGTCTTCCTCTACTCTGCCTCCCGCGCCGCAACTCATCTTCGGAAGGGAGACTGAGACGGCCGCTGTAGTCGAGGCTGTCTGCGACCAGTCTGGGGGTAATGTCGCTATTCTTGGAGGGCCTGGAATGGGCAAAACCACCGTCGCTCTCACGGCATTGCATCATCCGACAGTAGCCGCCCGTTTCCTGCGGCGTCGACATTTTATTGCCTGCGACTCCATTGATACGAAGTCCGGCGTTCTTATCGCTATATGCGGCTCCCTCGGCTTCGCTACCTCAGACCAGAACACTGCTCGACGCCATCTTCTCGCCGTGTTCCGCCAACACCTCACTCTACTCGTTCTCGACAATTTCGAGACTGTCTGGGAAGCCGGGACAGATAGGTTGGCAGCCGAGGAAGTCCTCGGGCTGCTCTCGGGCATCTGCGGTCTTTCCTTGATTGTTACTGCCAGGGGATCTGAACGACCCCAAGGCGCAATGTGGCACCAGCCACTACTTCGTCCACTTGGTCCATTGTCTGACACGTCGGCCAAGCAGATCTTTACGGCTATCGCGGACGTCGACGACCGTACGCCTTACTTCGCTGATCTTCTCCATGACCTGGACAACATTCCGCTCGCAATTACGCTACTTGCGAGTCAAGCGCAATCCGAACCTTTGGACGACTTGTTTCTCCGATGGACTCAGCTGAAGACTGCGTCGCTAACGCGTGCGAGTGGCCAGGATCGCTTGAACAGCGTCGAGGCTTCGATCAAACTCTCTCTTGAGTCCCCGCGCATGACTGCCGAAGTCGACGCTACGACTGTCCTATCTCTTCTCTCTGTTCTTCCTCTCGGTACTACACGTCACGACTTTGACATTTGGGCGTCGCATCTTCCGAACGCAGACCGTGCAATCTCCGCTGTACTGCAGAACGCTCTCGCATATCGCACACAGGACGAACGCATCCGCGTACTCTCCCCGATCAGAGAATTCATACTTCTACATCATCCACCGCAGGATAACGCCATTCATCCCCTCTACGCGCATTACTTTGGCGTCGCCCAAGCCGAGGAGGGAGCACTCTATCCCACTCCTGCAGTAATCGCGGCAGTCTCTACTGAACTGGAGAACTTCAGTTACGTGATACGCTACGCACTTCGCACCGGAGCCGAAACCTCGGCCGCTCTTCAGGCTGCGGTTTGGTTTATCCAGCTCGTCTACAACGGTGGACTAGGAACATCTTATGACACATTGCTCCCTATGGCCTTATCGGTCGCGCGATCCGACGGACTGCACCTCCGCGCCGCCCAACTTCTGACGATGTGGGCGACTATCTCTGCCCAGTCATCACGCGGACCGCTACCAATTGACCTATTAAACGACGCAATCGCGCTGTACAAGGCGGCGAATGACGTCGAAGGCTTGGTACAGGCCATGTGTCTATCAGCCCGTTATTTGCCTGCCCCGGAAGCCGTCGAGGTTTGCTCGGAAGCTTACCGCCTTGCTCTCGAGCGCGACACAGAACTCAGATACTACGTGCAACTGGCCTTGGCGCAGCCTTATGTTCGAGCTGGCATGATGCTCGAGGCGCGTGCGTGTTGCGACAACGTGATCAGTGCAGCGCAATCCTGGGGTCCGCAGGGTCGACGAGTCATTGCGGACGCCATGCATACGCTTTCCATGACGGACCTGGAGGGCAACGACTTTGCATCGGGTGTCGCTACCTTGCGCGACCTCATACTGGTAGCCCAAGAGACACGTCATGCCCAGCTTCTTGTCATCGCGCGAATGAAGCTTGGATCTATATTGCTTGACCAAGGAATGCGTGTTGACGCCATAGGCTACTTCGAGGCTGCACTGTCAACCGCGGAAGAGCTCGGGAACGATCTGCATGCGATTACGGCCTGGCGTCATCTGGCGACTGCTCATCTCCTCGGTAACGACGACTCGAGAGCCATGCACGCTTTAGACATGGCGACGCAGCTCCTGGCAAGATATGAAGACTCAGAGTCTGTCATGCCCGGAAAGATCGAAGTCATTATTGCTCATACTAAGCTCCTCCTTTGGAAAGGCGAAGTCGACGATGCACGAGTGGCCCTTCATGCTGCGCTATCGCTTGATATCGACAACAAGAGGTTCCTACATGGACGAGCCCGCAGCATCACCGCGAACTTGCTGTATAACCTTGGCGAGGTTGAGCACGAAGCGACGCGGCTTGGGCACGCGCGTTCTTGTTTTCTCGTTTCAGCATTGCTCTATCGTCAAGGGTATGAGCGCACGTCGGCATTGAAATCGCTTGCAGACTTCGCTTGGACTGCTGACGACGACGACGCGGCGGAAGCGCTGCTCGGCGCGGTGATGCTACCTTTGCTTCGTTGCGGATTCAGGCCCCATCTCGCCCGAGTGTTGTTACTTTTGGCTCAAATCGCCTCACGCCAGGGAGATATGCGCCTCGCCCGCTACCGAGCACAAAATGCGCTCCAGATGTACGAATCGGTGGATGTGCCGCGCGCCAGGAAGAAGGCTGCAGCGTTCTTGGAGTCGCTCGAGGTATGTAGAACTTGAACCTGGGCTCTGCTATCATGGACTATGCATCCCTGAAACTGTCTCGGGTTTCTTGTACACACACGTGTCAGTGCTGTTATCTTGGTGTAATATACACGAACGGTTTCGCAGTATATGGTGTGATGTGCACGAAGGCAGAAGTGCCGCGAAGGATTACTGTCACCGCAGCACCTGATCCGCCTCGCCATCGACGCGGAGGATCGCGAACGCGTCAAGACGAGGCATCATCGTACGCAAATCGGACACCATCTCCAGGGTGGCATCGAGGTCGTCTTCGTCTTCGTGGAAGGAGTCAAAACGCAATGACAGCGTGCGCAACATACGCAGAGAAGGTGTCGAGCGTAGTAGCCGTAGGAAGAGCCGCTCGACGTGTCCATGATACCTCTCCGGCGGGCTATTGCAGTATAGCTCGAGACTGTGTAGCGGCGCTCGCAGGGCGGTCAACGTAGCGACCAACGGCGCGGGACTGTCGTGATAGTGCACGACGGAGAGGTGCTGCAAAACACTGCAACAGGGGAGGAGACGGTCGTAGAGAAAGACCGTATCACCGTAAGACGTCCAGTAAGGCACTCGAAAGCTTTTTAGGCGGCGAGCGGCGATGGCGAAGACAGGGAGTAAAGCGTCCCTGCCCGTGATCGCAAGGTCCATCTCGAGGTCCCGCAGCGTACCAGATGAGCAGGCAATAAGAGCGATGTGTACGGATCCGGAGTCCATTGTTGAGGCAGCATGCTTCATCCAGCGCAGGCGTTCGAGCTGGAACGGCGGGGTCGGGAGAGTCATCTGGTCAAAACAGCCTGGGATGCCGGCGCCATCCAGCTCTTTCAGCGCCGGCAAGGACATGAAGACATCGAATAGACCGTTGATTGCGCCTCTCCACTCCGTTGTGTCTCTGTAGATATTGGACTGACTGCGATGCGTGAGTTTGAGACGCGTTAGATTGTGGAGCGTGGTGACGAGCCCGTCGTGCTGGAGAAGAGACGCCCTGTACATGCGCTTGGGGAGGTCATCTTGCTCCAGATATGCCTCCACGACATTAGGGCAGAGCCAGAGCAATTCCAAGGAGCCGGCTTGGTCACTGCCGTCTGGCCAAGTGTAGGGAAAGAAACAGGTGCGGATACTAGCGACGCGTTGCGCCAGGCCTGGATCGCTTACAAGGGCGTCGATGAGCGGACCGGTGTCGCGGGTTGCGAGTGCGAGGAGAGCGTGACGTTGGCTCGCCGGGGCCATGGGCGGGTTGGTTGCGGACAAGCCGGGCCTTGCGGGCCGCTGCCGCCCGGGTCGCATACAGGTTCTTGAGCACGTTCCTTGCAAATGCGCCAGCTAGACTAAGTCTTGCCCTCTCTCGCCCACAAATGTTCAGGTCGTTCTCGAGAAGACGGCCGCTCTGGCTCGCGTCGGCGGCAGCGGCGACCGGCGCGGCGTACTACTATCACGCGTCCGCGCCGCCCAAGTTGCCGACCGAGCCCCGCGCGCAGGCCCGCAGACCGCCGCCGCCATGGACACCGCCGTCGCGCGCAGAGATGCTCCAGCAGCTCAAGGCGTCGTCGCGGCCCGGCGTGAGCGACAGCGAGGAGTTTGACCTGCTCATCGTCGGCGGCGGCGCGACCGGCGCGGGCGTCGCAGTAGACGCATCCTCGCGCGGGCTCCGTGTTGCGCTTGTAGAGCGGGACGACTTTGGTTCGGGTGCGTGTTGGGCTCTGGCTTGCTGGCAACGCGCTTCGCTCACCGTCGCGCGTGACGCAATGACCAGGCACGTCCTCCAAGTCCACCAAACTCGTCCACGGCGGCGTGCGCTACCTCCAGAAGGCAGTCATGGAGCTCGACTACGAGCAGTACAAGCTCGTTCGCGAAGCCTTGCACGAACGCAGAATATTTCTGCAAACGGCGCCGTACCTTTCCAACATGTTGCCAATCATGCTGCCAGTCTACAAGTGCGTGCACACGTTGAAACCATGCTATCCTGACCATGGTTAGGTATTGGCAGGTGCCGTACTACTGGGCAGGGTGCAAGATGTACGACTTCCTCGCGGGAGGCGAGAACATGGAAAGCTCCTATCTCATGAGCCGCGGGAAAGCGCTCGAGGCGTTCCCAATGCTCCAGAGCAAAGGACTTGTCGGTGCAGTCGTCTACTATGACGGTAAGAATTGACTCTCCAGCAAGCATACGGGTGCGCTAACTCGGTGCATACAGGCCAACATAATGACGCCCGTATGAACATCGCACTCATAATGACTGCTGTCAAGCATGGCGCTGTCGTCGCAAACTACTGCGAGGTCACCAAGCTCCTAAAGACGGACGCGGACGGCAAACTGTGCGGCGCGTCTGTGCAGGATACACTCACGGGCGAGAAATGGAACATCCGGGCAAAGGTGCGTTCATCGCTACTACCTGTAGCCGCTGACACTCGCACAGGGAATCATCAACGCAACAGGGCCATTCACCGACGACATGCTCACGTTGGACAACAAGCAGCACAAGCCGATCGTCGCCCCGAGCAGCGGCATCCACATCACGCTCCCGAATTATTACTCACCGCGCAAGATGGGCCTGCTCGACCCAGCTACCTCTGACGGGCGCGTCATCTTCTTCCTTCCCTGGGAGGGCAACACCATCGCGGGTACGACGGACACCGCTATCTCGCTGCCTGTTGAGCGCGAGCCGAAGGCGCGCGAGGACGAGGTGCGCTGGGTGCTCGAGGAGGTGCGGCACTACCTCTCGCCGGACATTCGTGTGCGCCGCGGCGACGTGCTGTCTGCATGGTCGGGCGTGCGCCCCCTCGTGCGCGCTATGTCGGACGATGGGAGTGGCAAGGGCACACAGGGCCTCGTACGCTCCCATATGTTGCACGTCAGCCCGAGCGGCCTCCTCACCATCGCGGGCGGGAAGTGGACGACGTATCGCGCTATGGCAGCCGAGACGGTTGATCTGGCTGTCAAGACGTTCAACTTGGAGGGCAAGGCCAAGACCGGCTGCATCACGGACAAGCTGCGTCTCGTAGGCAGCGAGGGATGGAGTCCGAACATGTTCATTGGGTTGATACAACGAGTATGTGTTAGTGCTTTCCGTCGAGATCCTGCAGCTGAAACGTCAACCCATAGTACGGCACCGAGACTGAGGTCGCTCAGCATCTGGCACGTAATTACGGCGACCGTGCGTGGACAGTCCTCGACGGTGCAGAACCAACGGGTCTGCGCTGGCCGCTGCACGGCAACCGGCTCTCCAATCTCTACCCGTACATCGAAGCGGAGGTTCGCTATGCAGTGCGAAACGAGTACGCGCAGACGGCTGTAGACTTCCTTGCGCGTCGCTCCCGGCTAGCATTCCTCAACGCGCAAGCCGCGCTCGATGCACTCCCGCGCGTGATTGATATCATGGGCGACGAGCTCAAATGGAGTCGCTCGCGCCGCAAGGCGGAGGTCGAGCGCACGAAGGCGTTCCTCGAATCCATGGGACTCGCCAAGGAGGTGAGCGCGCAGCGACGCGAGCTCATGGGCTGGGGCGACTGGGCGCGCGGCCTGCTCTTCGGGCAGGCAGCGCCGGTCAGAGGAACGTACTCGCGCGCACAGTTCGCGCCGGGCGAGGTGGACCGCCTGCGCGCCGCGTTCGCTGCGCACGCTGTGGGAGATCGTCTGACAAAGCCCGCGATCCGCGAGGCCATGAAGCAGGAGGAGGAGTATCAGAGCTACAGCGCGGCGGACGTCCAGAGCGTGCTCGAGCAGACGGGGCTTGACACTCGTACAGATATTGGTTTAGATGAGTTCCTCGAGGTGTGTGCCGCACTTAAGGAGGTGTCGCTTGGTCCTGCACCGCCGAAGAAGCAGAAACAGGCGATGCAAAGTCGGATCCCTGTGGAAAAGAGCGGAGGAGGCGTCTAGTTCCCACTACAGCAGGTTATCGTCCTGCACCATTACAGTGTCATCATAGCATGTATCGTTTCCTAGCATCGTAATCGTCACAAGCTGGTCATCACACCGAATCATACATATTCTACAAATAGCTTACACCACACTTGTCCGCGAGTACCGTCCCCATTACAATTTGGCCTTGACCTTGCGAGGGGAGCGTCCTGCTTGCTCCAGTGCGTACTGGTCCTGCAACTCCCGACGCAAGACCTTCCCGGTCGGGGACTTGGGAATCTAGTGGAAGCGTTCAGCGTTCAAGGACAAGACAAGGAAGAGAGGACTCGCCTGTTCTACGAACGTGATGCCCCCACGCAATCGCTTAGACCTGTTCAGGTGTGTCCGCACCCAGTCTGAGATCGTCGCTGCAGCCTCCTTCTCGCCGAGCGCACTTCCTTTCGCGGTCAGGACCACGTATGCGCGGGGCCACTTCTCGTCCTTGCCCAGCCGTGTGGTAGGAGGTTGCACGCCGATGACGCTCACGTCTGCCACGATCCCACCGGGCACTTCCATTATGCAGGACTCGATCTCCGCGGGTGAGACTTGTACGCCGCCAACCTTCAGCGTGTCCTGTGTGTAGAGATCAGTACACACTTGTTCCACAATGTCCAGTGTAACGTGCCTTAACGCGGTCCTCATAAAAGAAGTAGCCCTGCGCGTCCACGCGGAAACGGTCGCCAGTGCGGAGCCAGCCACCAGGGAGGAATGCTTCACGAGTCGCCTGTTCATCCCCGAAGTACCCTTGCGCTACAACTGTCCCGCGCAGCCAGAGCTCGCCCGGCTCGTCGAGTACCGCATCAACGACGTTTACGATATCGCCGACTTTCTGCCCTGGCTTTGGCGGCGCATGTGTGACAGAACGGACGATCCGCGCCTCGAGACCGGGCAGGAGTATCCCAGTACTCAACGGGTTTACGGGGAGGCGTCCACCGAAGAAGGGCACTGGAGGCCTGAAGATAGCACCAACAGTCTGGGCGTAGGGTAAGTCTATATGTTCCCTATTTCTCAAGGATGCGCACCACTTCCGAGAGGCCGTACCCTGTGCGAGTATAAGCTTGGGGATTCATAAGAGATGTCCGTATTTGTGACGCACCTTCTGGTAGTATGGTCTTGCTCTTTATTACCGTCTGCAGCTTGTGTGATAGGGTAGGGGGCAGATAGGCAGCACCTGTCCCTACGCTTCGCAAAGAGGAAAGATCTGCGAATGGGAGGCGCGGCGAGTTCAGGAACTGGTGCACCATCGACGGCACCATCCCCATCATCTCTATTCGATACCTTCAAGCAGACCATACTCAGTCACGTCGTGGTCATGAATAAGAGACGTACTTCGGAATCATATCCAAGACGAGGTTGACATCGAAGCGGGGGAGGATGACCATCGTCTGTGGAACAGCAATACCTCTGCAAACGCATCATTGAACGAAGGGGGCCACTGCCAGTGGAGGTGGCCACGTACCGAAGCACGTAGGAGTGCAGACCATAACTGTGGTAGAAGGGCAGGACGGCCAGAACGCGTTGCTGTTCGATCGAATCGGCAGTTACTTCCTGCACAGCGTCAGCATACCTCGGATGCGGGAGGGGAAGGTATTCTTACTCCTGAAAGAAGGAAGCTGGTAAGGTCGTTTGTGTTCGCAGTGACCGCTGCGAGGTCATCGCGACTTGGAACCCCCTGACCGTTGCACGTGAGGTGAGGCACTGAAAGCACGCGCAGCCTGAGCGCTACTTACTGCGGCCGCCAATGACCTTTGTAGCTCCTCGCCGAAGGCTGCGAGTGACATGAAGGAGGCGATCATGTTGACATGCGTGATCATCACAGCTATGTATGACGGGGTGTAAGTAGAGTCCCGTAACGCAAGAGGTCGTAAGCGCGTACCTTTGGGAGTCCCACTCGTCCCGCTAGAGAAGATCATATAACCCAACGTGCTCGCATGCACAGCGCGCGGCGACTCGCGCGGCAAGTTCTTACGAACGACATTCTCGACAAGAGATTCCACGGACGGTCTCCCGCCTGCTTGGTCGACCAAGTACACCCTGTCCCGCGCAAAGCCCGACTTGTCAATCGCGGCTAGCGCAATTCTCAAATGGGACGACTGGACGAAAAGACGCGTCGCCTTCGACCGCTTGAAAAGATACGCGAGTTCGTGCGCCGTTGAGCCGGACGGGAACAGTGCGATGGGTACGGTCGCGACGAACGCGGCGTGTACGACGGTGCAGAAGTCCTATATAGTAGCAAGGAGACGGAGACTCTGTTTCAATTTTACGCGAGACTAGTCTGCAGAATTACGGATGACGCACGATGCTATTCGGCGCGAGTAACCCTATCACATCCTCATTCGGTACGAAATGGAGCCCGCCAACACGTCGAGGGGCCGTGAACGCAGTCGCGAGGTCCAACACGCGCTGCTTGAACCCCAACTTGGTCACCCGCTGACCCGTCAGCCCGTCGATGAACAGGTCGTAATCCGCGATACCGAGGTCGCGGAATAGGACGTTGTGCGCATTGGTGACCGGGACGGGCGGGAGAGGGTCGAAGTGCGACTTGATGAGCATGTGTAGTTGCGGAGGGGGAGGAGGCATGAACTGAGGGAGGAGGATGAAGGGGATAGGAACCGAACGGAGTGACAGGCTCAAACAAATGACCCATGGTCGCGGGATTGGATGAGATGTGCGGGAGGGGCACGGGATGTGTGTTCGGCCATCCAGCCACTGCACCCGGAGCGAGGAACCTGGATCGAGCAAGCGAAGGGGAGCAGAAGCGCGGATCGACCGTTCGACGGGATAGATAAGACGTCACGGTGCCGCATCTCCGGTGCCCTTCGCGGGACCAACATGGGTTTATTCGAAGACAATCTTCTTTCCCTGCGACGGCTGGATGAAGACCGCCGCCTTCTGCTTCTGCTTGGCCTCCCAACTTGGGTGCATGGGTTTATCGGCCACGGCTCGGGAAGCCTTGGACGTGGGTGCGGACGGCTGTACGTTGACGCGTCCGGATTGAGCTGCAGGGCCTTGTCCGCTTCGGGAACCGGCACCGCGCGCCGGGTGCGACTGTGCGCCGCCGCGTCCACGGCCACCAGCACCAGGAGCGCCGCGAGCACCTCCACGTCCTCGTCCACGGACACCGGCATAAGCTGCGGCGCGAGCGTCGAGCTCCTGTCGCTTCTTGACGTGTGTCGCGTTCCTGCCGTACTTCTTCTCCCAGATCCTGAAGAAAAGAACGCGTAAATGTGTCAATCAATGAGAAAAGGAATGCCCTTGCGAGGGGATGACACGTACGCCTGACGAGCCCGCTGACCGCGTCTGTTCTTCCGCACTCCGTCCGCGACTTTCGCTTCGCCGTCGCTCCAATCATCATCAGAGTCGCCGCGCGTGAAGCCCACCGAGAGCGATGGCAGAAATACAGAAGATGATGCTGCCTGCGACTGTGATGTCTTGGTGGAAGGCTTTGCACGGGCAGCCGGCGGAGGAGGAGGATCGTCGTCTGAATCGTCACGAGACGAAGTCGAATTGTCGTGATCATCGTCGCCAGAATCCAAACCATCGTCGCCGTCGACAGATCCTGATTCCCAGCCATCGGCGTCGACACCGTCTTCTCCGTCGTCAGCATCATCGAGAACGACGTCGTCCGCCATGTTGACATCCTCGTCTTCATCCTCGTCGCGTTCATCGTCCTCGCCAGCGTCAGACGGAACCGCGTCGTCTTCATCCCGTTCTTGCGGCTGAGCAGATGCAGAGCTCTTCGAGTCAGATGCAAAGGGTTGTCCAATGGAAGAGTGTAAGGCAGCGAGGGCGTCGTGAATGGCTGAAGCAAGATGCTTCGAGCTGAGAACACGACTACGAACAACATCGTCGTCCCGAGAAGTAGCGTCAGGAGTAGGAGGAGCATTGAGCGCTGCAATAGCGGCGGTGATTTCTTCGTTCGAAGCGAGAGCCTTGTCCTTGCGAATTTTGGAAAGCAGCGCGACATGGCCAACAAAGTCGTTAGACAAATCCTGAACTTGGTCAATACATCACGTCCACAAGATACGCACACGATAGTACCTTTAGCAGCTGCAATTGCGCTTCCAGGGCTGGAACGTCCTGTTTTGCTTCTGGTTTGGCCTTGTCCGAGCTATAGAGAACGTGAGCGCGCACAGTAAGGATTTCAGCCAACGTACCGAGCATTTTTCAGTCTCTTGACGAGTTTCTGGATCTCGAACGTCTTGGCTTTGTCTGCAGCCTTCTTCGCTTGCTTGAACGCGTGAAACTGTGGCGAGGCGTGAGAACGAGACCGGCAGAGAGCACGACCTACGCGCACCACTTTAGGTTTCACTTCCACGGGCTTGCGAGGTCTCTTGGCTACATTGGCGTCTGACCGCTTGTGTGTTCGCTTTTCGACGCCCATCAAGAGAAGAGAGAGAGAGACGCGCTCGCAAACTCCGCAAATTCCATCTTGTCCTTCCACCAACATCTCAGCGCTCCGAATTCCGCATGGTCTCAATGAGTCGTGGAAAAGTGCGCTCTAGCCATCACAAAAGGAATGAACACAGCGTGGCGTAGACTGCGGTCGTGGCGCTGGCTTGACTCCCTTGCTTTGTGCAACCCGACCTCCTGGGCTCGATTGTCCGCGTACGGTATAAAGAAGAGCACCCCACGACATCTCTTCTCTCAGAGTAAGGACGATAACTACCCTTTCGCCCGCGCTCATGGCTCCTCCTCCTGCCCCCTTGCGCTCAGAGAACTCGCAGGCTGCTCCGCATCTCGCCTCGTGGATGTTTAGGCAACCAAAGCCCGAGCCGCAGACTGTAAGCCCGTCCCAATCCAACGTATTTTCTCTTTATTGAGGGTTGCGTACAGACCTCGCAACGTCTGACGCGTTTCGTGTTACCCGTGGCCGTCGTCGCGCTCCTCGGAATTATCGTTGTCCACTTCCTTCCGGCCGTGAGCACGGACATGGATTTCGCCGCACTTGCGAACGGCGCACGCATAATGGACGAACACAGTAGTGCTTCGTTCAACAATCTCGTCGAACAGCGTGTGCGAAGCTTCAGCAAGCATTACAACTACCCCGAGGAAGTGCCCGATGCCGCACTCAGACTCATGACCGGACCCCCTGCGCCGTGGATGACCAATGGCACGAAGGGGGTGCTTGCCATTCGACTCTCGTCGCCTGCATTCATCGCTTCCTTCAAGCTGAAGCCTTACTCTCCCCCTTCGACTTGCTCTCCGCGCGAGCTACGCATATGGGGTCTCGTCACGTCGTCGGACTATGTGGTGCCCCCATTGTTGACAGCATGGCCCACATCGCTTCCGATGAAACTCTTCCAGCCTCGTCACATCGTGGAGCCTGTCTCGCTTTTGAAGCGGTCGTGGGACCTATTCCTCAGCGTCTTTGTCCAGCGACCGAGTCGAACGATGCACTGGCGGCCTCTGGAGACCGTCGATTACCTCCAGCTCAGCGACACCGCTGTCCTTCGCGACGTCTCGTTGGACCTAGACTTCCCTCTGCATGCCGTGGCCATCGAATTCATTCAAAACTGGGGCGCCTCGTTCACCTGCTTCGCTGGCTTCGGTGCTTATGGTCCAGAGACGTCCACGCGGTCTTCAAGTTGCTACTTTTGTTCTACGGTTCGTTGGAACTGTTGTTATAGTCCGCACCGAGTATGTGCTGATTTTGTGCTACAGCAATTAATGACTACGACCGTGTGGGATCCTTCAAGTTTGTGAATACACTCAACTAGATACATAAAGCGGCCTGTTAGTAATACTATGTAGTTCCTTGTTGAAGACTTGCACATGACGGTGATAAAGTGCAAAGCAATCAATGCGCCAGTCAGTCTACTACTAGTTCTGTATGCGTCACGAAATAGACAACCCAGGGACCGTAGTCTCGCACTGCACGCTCCACGGATGCTCTACCTCACCCATCTGAATCTCCGTGATCCTCTTCCACAGCGCACGACTCACGACACCCTCCTCGCGCAAGACATCCTTCCCATCGTATCCCACGCGTGAGATCGGTGCGATGACCGCCGCCGTGCCCGCGCCAAACATCTCCACGAGCTCGCTGCTCTCTACGAGCTCCTTTATCGTGATCGTGCGCTCGACTGCACGGAGAACGGTGCCGGGTAGGAGACTCTTGGATTCTGCTTCGACGAGCTTGAGGACGGAGTCCCGTGTGACGCCCGGGAGGATAGTTCCGTCCAGCGGGTTTGTCGTGACTTCGAGAACTGGGGAAAGACCACTGTGTAAGTACGGAGGAAGTGATGTGGGAGTGACACTTGGACATACCTCCGTCCGGCTTTTTGAAGACTGCGAAGAAGTTCATTTGGCCTGCTTCAGTGACGTGCTGGTCGTCACCCAGCAGCCAAAGGTTTTGTTCGTAGCCCTTTGACGCAGCGATGCGCTGCGGCGCGAAACACGGCGAATCTAAGAGTGTCAGTTGCGTCTTGTCACGAACTTCCAATGTCGATCGTACAGTTCAGCGCGAGCTTGTGACCACCTGCATACGTTATGTATACGTATGAGCAATCACGTCCGGACTATAACTAGCGGAACAGCTGACCCGTTCCTCCAGGCCACGAGCGGATGGTGTCGTTGCTCGCAAGTAACGAAGTCGTCGTCCGGTCCTTGGGGAAGTACTTCCCAGTCGGGCAGAGGATGATATAAAGCAACGCCGTCTCGCTCGCCGCAACTCCCAAGCCGACGCGAGTACCCATCATCGTCGGACGCACATACAAGCTATATCCCTTGCCTGCCGGGATCCAGCGACGTTCGAGCGACACCATTATCTTGATGAGTTCCAACAGCGCAGCACCGTCGAATGGTGGGAGGGCGACGCGCGCACACGAGCGTGCGAGACGTGCCATGTTCATGTCAGGCCTGAAGAGACGCGGGGTTCCGGAGGGAGAGAGGAACGCTTTCGTGCCCTCAAATGCTGTCGGTGCGTACTGAAAGCATGCGCTTGCGGGGTCGAGGCTCAGAGGACCGTAGGGAACGATGCGAGGTGCGCCCCATCCTGCTACAGGGTCGTGCTCGCACAGGAGCATGTGATCCGTGAACACCTACTCAGGAAAACATGAATCAGTCACTTAGTGTATGTGCAATGCGTAAAGCGAGAGACGCCTAGGGTAAGACGCACCTTTCCCCACGCGTTATCGAGATCCTCTGGTTTGGGAAGAGGTTTGAGTGTTGTCGCAGGAGTAATGGTCACTTTCGAAGGCTAGGAGAGTGCACATGGTCAACATCTCGGTCGGGTGTGCAGTCGCGTATGGCGCACGTCGAGATCGCTCCATTGAGACGACGCCATCGATGCCGCGCGAGACAAGGGGCACTATACCGCTGCCGCAGAGCTTCTACTCGCCTGCTTTACATCTCACGACGGTCCACCAATGAGAGGGTTGCAAACGTTCAGGACGCTGTGAAATTGGAGAGTGGCAGATTTCTGGCTGAAACTCGCCATTCATAGGCAAAGTTCAATGAGCTGGTGGTAAGGATCAAGTTCGTGAAGGGAGGAAGACAAGACGCGAGCACGGAGTTAGCGCGTTTCGACCGCTCTCCATGTTCTCCCTGTTCGCGCGCGCTCTCGCAACGCAGCGGCTGGCGTCCGCCTTGTTACGGCGACCACAACCATCTCTTCTCGCGGCGGCCTTGACGGCGCGTATGCAGCCGCCGCCCGCCTTCGCGCTGCAGCAGCGCTGGGCGACGCTGAACCAGTCCATCCGACGGAAACCACGGCCAAAGAAAGGGCTCTCCAAGTCGCCCGCGCTCGAGGGCTCGTACCAGCGCAAAGGCGTCGTCGCAGCCGTCGAGATTCGCAAACCGAAAAAGCCCAACTCGGCTCAGCGCAAGATCGCCAAAGTCAAGCTCACCACCGGCAAGACGGTCGCAGCCTACATCATGGGCGAGGGCCACAACCTCCAGGAGCATTCCGTCGTGCTCGTAAGAGGAGGGCGTACCCAGGACTTGCCCGGAGTACGGTAAGTGCTGTGGAAATGTCGCTGCGTTACGGTACGCTGAAGCGGTCTCGAAGGTACAAAATCGTGCGCGGGACTATGGATCTGGCGGGCGTCGTCAACCGCTCAACTGCACGAAGTAAATATGGAGGTACGTCTTGTCGCACGCCCAACCGAGTACTATATTGTACTAACGTGCACGGTACAGTCAAGAAGCCTAAGACTAAGAAATAGCTGCCTAATGGATAATTTATATGTCGAGCAACGCATGCGCACAGATCAAAACGAGTGAATGTCCATCCGATCCCAGGAAAAACGACTCTGCCTCATGTCGCAGTATCAATGAGGCCTCCGGCCTCCCGAACCCTCTGCTCACGCTCGCGGTTCGCGCGGACAACGCGCTCGAGCTCGCAGTTAATTGCCCAGCACCACGCGTCGCGCTCTAGCTTGCTGCGCGCCTTGAACACCAAGATTCTGCGCTTCGCGTTCAACTTCGGCACTGTCGTATCCGCGACCTTGTTCGCGACAACGTCCCGATCGCCTCCGGTCGTCGATGAAGGCAGGGGGTGATACCTGAGCACAGTGTAAGCATCAATCCGCTGCCTAGAGCACAACGGTTGCGGACCAGAGTATGAACGTCGTGTCCTCGTCTGAATCGCCTGCTTCGAGCCCATCTTGGTACCGCTTAGGCTTGGGGTTCCCGTCGTCGTCAATCTCGCGCCGCGGCAGCGCCTGCATGGCCATGTACCCCGAACACACATACGCGTCAAGCAGGTTCACAGTGTGCCAGCGCGGATGCTGCTCGTTCTTGTGCGGTACGATGTTGTACTGGGCAATATGACCTGACACAAGCGCCATATTGGCGTACCTAACCCAAGTAAATGAGCACCGTTCAGTCGTTGGAAAGAGGAGACGTACGTGTACTGGCCCTTGAGCCCATGCTTGACGTAGAGACGCCCGGACTTGATGATGGACCGACACCCGTCGAGCACACACCAGTGCCAGAATGCACCGAGGAACGGCGACGCATCGTCCGGGTCAGGCACGACCTCCGGCAGGTCCTCCCGCCTATCGCGCGGGAGAACGTACCTCGGTCGTCCGCTGACGGCCTGGACGAGCTCCATCTCCTGCCGCGCGTCGATACGGTGTCGCTGCGTCCAGTAGACAACGAGCTCGCTCAGCCGCGTCACCCACTCTACCGCGTCGCGTCTTGAATGTGCCTTTGTAACGGAAAGAGAAACAAGGGAAGGGTAAGTTCTGAATTCTGGATGTTGCATAGTACGAGTGCGTACCTCGTATCGCAGCACCTGCCCAGAACGCAGAGACAACTCGAAGCATCGCCTGAGCCTTATGTGCGTTTTCGCAGCCGTGTTCGCACCCGTCAAACCTTCCTCGCCACCTGCATCCTCCTCGTCGCTCTCGTCGCGCTCCACCTCCTGCGCCGCACCAGCGTCATCGCCCTGGGCCATCAAGTTCACGTTGCTCTGCGCGCTCACAGACGCCACGATATCGTGTTTGGCCTGTACACTCGCCGTCTCCGCCCTCCTTACGCGCACGATGCTCCGCATATCAAGGAACGAATCCGCCTGCAATATCTGTTCCGCGCCTCTCCGTACTTCCGACTCGCGCGACACCGCAGACCGCGGCGCGCCGTCAACGATGACCGGCGGCGCGGGGGCAGCGGGCGGGCTGGCGCGCGCGAAGGCCAGCGAGTACAAGTTCCCGTCGTGGCTCGAGAGATACGTCCTGCTGCGCGTGCCGTTCGGACGGACGAGATGCGCATACCCCTCTACCGCAGGAGGCTCGATTAGCGTGCGGTCCTTCAGAACGATCTTCGTCGAGAAGTGTTGCGCGAGACGTAGTTCGAGGGTGCCGGGCGTATTGGGATGCCGAAGAGCTAGACCGTACCATACTGCCCACGGACGCGGGTTACCGTCTATATCCTCGGGGAGCCAGACCCAATCAATCTTGAGGTTCGAGCGCCAACATAGCGCGAGCTTCTGACCCTTCTTGAGCGCGTCCTCAAGGAGGAAATGCCACTCGGGCAATGAGAGGAATGAGTCTCGACATATGTCGATAATGTCGTCGACGGAGGGCTGTTCTGTCGGGTCGTCGATGTTCGGGACATCCATGCGCACTCGTGTACCGAGCGCTGGCGCACGAATATCCACAAACTGTGGCAGGCTACCACCCAAATGACGCCTGGGGCAACTGTGTTCAGTACGATGAATTAAGTGTGGGTGCAGACACGCACCACAACTGCCACATCCAGTCGGTCGCGCGAGAACGGCTCTTGGATTTGAATATGAAAAGATTGGTGCCGGAAGAGCGAGAGGCGAAGAGTGCACGTCGACGTGTCAGCATGTGCACTGGCCGCGGCGTGCAGATCAAAGAAAATGACATGTCCGTGGCCGAGAACAGCGACATATGGGTATGCGAGTCCCGGAGCGGCACGATGAACGAAAGGTCTTTATGGCCGACGATCCACTCTTTCCCCGGTGTAGACTGACAATTCCATCAATTTGGTGCAAACCTATTGGAGAACGATGTGAACGCACATATTCCTCGTAGAGTTCGAGACGATCCTTCCGTTCAGTGCCCCGCGGACTGACGAGCTTGCGCCAAACGACCATGAATTCCGCCCAATCCTCCTGTTCCGTATCCTTCTGCGTACGTGCCGCGGACTCGTCGAATTGAACGAGGCCCTCGACCTTGGTATACGCAACTCGCACAAGCATTCGGTCTTGCGTCGTGAAGATCAGCGCCGGCACACCGTAGGGACATGCAGAAGCGTACCTCGTAATATGATATCGCCATGGTGCTCGGCGTCCTCTGCCATCTCCGCTTGTTGGGCTGCGACGGCGCCTTCGCTAGTGCCTTCAAGCTCGTGCGGATCACGCGCGAGCACTTCGCCCGGTGAAACCGGCGGGAGGTTTGCTGGCCGGGAGGGCCCCGGGTCGCCGTCAAAGAACTGGACGCTCTTCCTTATCGTGCTGGGCGTTGCGCCGTCCACAAAACGCTTCAGCGCTGACCGTGTGGGTGCTAGCGGTGCTGGACGGAGGTGCAGTGCGCCGTCGCTCTTGGCTGCTTCGACGTTGGCGCCGTTGGGAGTGGGAAGAAGCGAGGAGGGTGATTCTGTGCGCACAAGTGGAAGCGCGGACGTGGAGGCGAATCCCTCGTGGCTCGCACTTGGGTCCGTCGGCGAGGGAGACGGCGTGAGACGCTCGATTGTAGGCGGGGGTAGGACAGAGTTCGCTGTGACAAACGACGCGCTCGTCGTTGAGCGTTCTGTGCGCAGAGACGGCGGCTCGACGCGGATTGTGTGCTCGGTGCGCGAGGACTGCGTCGTCCGGCTGCTCGACGCGCGCGACATGGACGGCCTGGCAGACTCTGCTGCCTCGTCGAGCATGAGATTCATACCGAGAAAGTCGCCGACCTCGAACGTCTTGCCGGTCCAGTTGTTGCGCGAGAGCTGGTCCTTCTTGCGCACGCCAGCCCAGCCAGTCGCGTTCCAGCGTCTGAGCAGCTCGCGTCGCACACTGAGCTCCTGTTCCTCGCCCCATTGCTCAGGCCGCCCGCCGTTCCTGAGGAAGAAGTCGCGAATATGGTCGGCGCCGAGACGGTCCAGCAGACTCTCGTCCTCAGCGCCGTCGTCGTCGTCCTCGCGCTCGCGAGACCGGCTTCGCCACAGACCCTTCTTGCGGGGCACAGCAACAGTCTCCGGCATTGGGCCAATGAAGAAGCGTCGAAATGCTCGGGTATGGTCGCCGTTGGCGTCGTCCATGGCCTTGACCTCGGGCGCCGCGACTGGGCCCACAACTGTCGACGGACGCGGGTGCGGCGGGCTCACCGTCGTCTGCGCAACGCCTGTGAGATTGACGCCGTCATTGGACATCGCTGAGCGGGCCTGGCGCGCGTCCTGACACCAGCGTGCAAAGGCCGTGGAGGAGGAGGTTCAAGTGACGTCTTGGCGGACCCAGGGATGACGGATCTGCCGCATTTCGGCGCTGTATCTCCGTGTGGGGCACGTCGGGTCCTCCCAGACTCAATACCCACTCCCTCAGCGAGCGTTGTCAATGTAGGCACACAAGGATCAAGACTCTCAGTCATAGAGGCACAGTCCCAGCCAATACGGGCCGCAGACAGTGAGGTAGGGAGGAAGTTGCAGGAGTGGATTACGACGACGTTACATGCCCAAGAACACTATTCAGACATTACAAGCATTATAGGTAGCTACCATGTCGTCGTGTCGCTCTGAGGAACGTAATGTCAGATTTTGAACATTGCGTGGCCGAGATAATACGCAGCAAGACTCACCAAGGAAGGCATTTGTGGTTCTCCGCATCGCAACCACAGAACTGAGCCCCATCCTTGCAAGTGATGCAGATCTCGATACAAACGGGACCCGTCTGCTTGATGGGGCAGCGCGCGACCTCCATCTCGCACCCACAGATGTAGTTGCCGCTCTCGCACTCGATGCACCACTGCGGGCAGGGCTTGGCGGGTCCAGGGCCGCCGATGTGCAGCGTAGTCGCGGGTGCAGGGGATGCGCTGACGCCGAGGAGGGCAGAGACGAGAGCGAGGGAGAAGAAGGCGACGCGCATGTTCAAGTTGCTTTGGCTGACTTGAGGGGAGTGGGCTGCTCTGCTGAGGGATGAATAGTCTCTGAATATAGGGCTTTTATACGTTTCTCACTACGTGACGGCGGCGGCGCTTGCGCGCTCGTAAATGTTCAGGTCGGTTTCACCGCGCGCCCCTTCGTAGGGCGCCGAAAGCGCAGCTGTATACAAAGCTCGCAAGTCTGTCGGACGTAGTAACAGCGATGCGCTGCCTACTGGACCTTGCAGTGACGTACAATCCCCGTGATTGACAAGTGACAACGGGCGTAGCCACAGGGCCTGCGCCGGCTTCATTCAATGTCGTCGCACAGACTCAACTACTAGTACAGCGGGTTCGGAGACCAGGTAGAGTATCGATGTCAACTATCAGTATGTCGCAGAGCCCGTAGAAATTGTCAAGCTTCAGCATGTACATAGAGAGCAGTGTTCTGAGGCGCACGGTGATTCACTTGGTAGCCAAGTTTTACGCGTCTCTCAAACATAGTCAGGCTAACAGTCCTCAGGCACATTAAGTGCCATGTTAATTCTCTCATGAACGTGCTCATAGCCTTAGGCGCAGTATAAACTTACACACGTGCTCCTCCGCGGTGTTTACATCCTGACCACTTCCGGTCGCACGTTCAATTCTCATTCGTTCTCTCATGCACACGCATACCAGAAACTCTGAAACCCGTGGACATCGCACGGGACCAGGCCGGAAAGGGTCTACCAGTAGGATTCTCAAGTAACCAAGACGTTCACGACATGAAGCGCCCGGCGGTCATATATCTCGACCCTGCTCTCAACCCAAAGGGTCAAAATCCAGTGGAGCCTGGGCACGCACCTGAATGCTCCTCCCACGGTAGCGCCGCCTCTACTACGCGAGACGTGGAGTCGAGATGACACGAATTCACGCGGTTTACGCGGTCTTTGACTGTGACAGCGATGCGTCGTGGCCAGCGCGGATCCTCGTGAAGTTTAGTCCGAGTCATCCACAGTAGTTGTCGTGCCTGAGGATGTCCTACTGTCAGTTCTCGTGACTCGCTTGTGAATTCATGAAGCTGACTTGGACAGCGCTGTCATCGGGACCCCTTCTCAGGTCTACGCATCCGCTCAAAGCCCACAGTGACGAAGCTTTCCTCCCGCGTACGTTGGCAATGCAGGAGCTCTGTTGCTGCTCATGCAAAAGAAACAGTTAAAGAACGAGATGTAATGCGGCAATGCTATGTGATAACAATACAGTGAGTGGGGGTTGCGAGTAAGTTACGACAAAGGGAACGAATGCAAAGACCAGTGGACGTAGGGAAATTAGGCGTGGAGAAATAGGATATCGAGGCCTAGCCCATCTACGTAGTTCTAAATCAATGACCCTTCGGCACCAGCATATCCGAAACCTTCGGAGGCTGAGATGGTCTATAGTCAAGCGGGGTCAGCGTCACCGCAGCCCGCGGCCCAGAAAAGAAAAAGAAAAAAACTCACGGCTCCGGCTGCTGGCTCAGCAGTACATGCGACTTCTCGACATACTGCTCCGCCTCTGCGCGCGAGAAGCCCGGTTTCTCGCCCTTGACGAACATGTCCGGCTCGCGGATCGCAAATGGGTTCACGTCCTTCTTGCCATCGATGTTCGCGAGCGTGTGGTTCACGAACCGGTGCGTCGACTCGTCCGAGCGCACGGCGTATATGACGTCCAGCAGCGTTGCGTTCGGGTTTAGGCGCCAGTAGTCGATAGCGATCTCAGGCGCAGGTTTATCGGCCCTGTTGACGCAGTGTGTTAGCGCCGAAAGAGATCGGAGGCTCAGGTTTGCGTACCACTCGGGCAGACGCCCTTGCTCGATATCCTCAATACACTTAGTGCTGCCGGCGTGTCAGCGCGGTTCAAAGCGGCAATGAAGAAGAGGTACGGACTATGTGTAGACGGCTTCTTCTTCGAGGATACCAACGAAGCGGTGGCATGTTCGCGGGCTGAGGAGATAGCTGAAGAAGAACAAATTATAGAAAACACCTAGACGGACACATTTGTTAAGGGATAGAGCAACGCATAGAAGGACGCACCCTGCGCGCCGAGGATTAAGGCGCGGAAGAATATGCCAGGGTTTCGTAAGGTCATGAATGTCCTAAGAATCCCGTCAGAATGAGGTCTCTGAACAAGGGCATAAGTGGCTCACATGAGATGCATGCGCTCGTTTTCCGCCTCCTCGAGCAATGTGTGAATCCAACCTGCGTCTCGCCTCATGAGCCGCAGACTGCGGAGGTGCCGACAGGTCGCAGCGACCATTCCCGGGACTCCGGCGATGCTCTCCAAAAACAAGATACGCTGTCAACGATCGAGATTAGATTCGATGCGATCAGTTACCATGATAAGAAAGATACGCGTACGTTGAGCCATGCATGCGGATCCATGCTGTACCCTCCAGTGCGCAACTCTTGCAGCGACATTGTCGAATTTGCGGGTATTTCCTTGTGTCGGTATAGCGAGACGATGTCGAAGCCTTTCCGCAGGGTGTAGACAAACATAGATGCGACTTTGTCCGACAGCGTTCGGCGCTCGTGTCGCACAACCTAGCAAACGCGCGCTTAGCTCCGCGCCTCGCGCGGTAAGGGAGGAAGCGTACCTTGACGGCCTTCATCTCAGCATCACTGTAAGCAGGATGGAATAGGACCCAGCTAAAGGATAAGGCGTGAGATGGGCATAGACAGGATGGGTGCGCAACTCACTCGCCAGTCGGAACATCGTTCTGGGGCTTTGTCTCGGAGCGAGGTGCGTCCTCTACAAAGATGAGCAACAAGATTACATCGTATTGGGCGGAGACGAACGTATATGGTGCCCCTCACTGCCCTTTACGGGGGTGGTGAGCTCCTGTGGCGCGTACTTGCGCGACGTGAACGAGATGCAACGCCGCGAGGCATTGACGCTGAGCAGTCCGACGCGTGCGGTCAGCACCGGACGACTGGCAGTCACGGCAGCACAGCGAAGCATTGTGATAGTGTGGACGCTGAAGACGGTGGAAAAATGTTGTCCTATGGGCGTGCCCGGATTCCGAGTCAATTATACTCGGTGCCATTCCGGGACGACCCGAAGTCAAGCCGTGCCGAAGGCGCCCGCTGACTATTACCAGCCGCATCCGCCCGGCCGCACGGCCTCCGCGCTATACAGCTGTTGTACCGCTTGGTCCGGTCGTTTGCCAATCGGTTTGCGCTTCCAGCGAGTCCTGGAGCGTCGAGGCATCATCCGAAGCATGCGGACGGCCACGGACGGCCGGGACGGTAACTGCTACATAGTTGGTTGTTGTCAGTATCGCTCTACGCCGGAGTCTACGGCATCTCCGAGGCACCGGGCGCAAGCGGAGGAACCCGCTTTCCTGGCGTAAATTGTAACTTCCGGGTTGGATCTTCAGTGTGCGACCGAGAAGACAGGCGAACGGGGAGCTACAAGGAGCTACAAGGAGCTCCTGTGGAGGTCCTTCGGAACGCCTGATGCACGGCGTCTACGTGATAGATTTCGCCCAGGCAGTTTCAGAATAAATCGCTTGAACCAGCGTCATCCAGCGTGATGTGAACACACGTTGGCAGACTTCGGAAAATTCACTGGTACAAACAATAACAAGCGAAGACCTACGCTCCAAAGATCAGGCGCGCGATGGTAGGGTCTGCGAAGCGAGCAAGAGTATCTTGTACTGCTTCCGACCCGACGAGAGCCTCGAAGCAGACCTTGAACTCGCGAAAAGCCTCCGCATACGCGGTCTCCGTGAAGTAATCCTCGATGGGCTTGTCACGAACTTCGAGTCCTTTCCACTGCTTCGCCCAGTGCGGTCGAGTATTGAGATATTCGCCCTTGGAATCTTTGTAGCTCGTCCAGTGGTCCGTCATCGTCTGGCAGAACTTGTACCAGACTTCTTGCCCAGTACCAAGAGTAGTGAGGACCTCGATGGATGCGGTACCGTGCTGGTTGCCCCTCTGCGGCGCTAAGATAACGTCCGACGAGCCCGTGAGGCGCATCTCGAGGGCGACCCTGACGGGAGCGTCCTCGCCGTTGGCGTACATCTCAGTGATCGCATCCCACCTGGTGATAATGTTTGAATACCTCAATCCAGGCACACTTTATGATTGCACTCACCAAGCGCGTTGGACTGTCTCATAGTCGCGTCCGCCGGTGCTCGCTTCGGGAATCGGGATCTCCCACTCCATATCCCAAACGCGAAAATTCTCTGGTGGTTACGCGGCAGCAAAATACATCAATCGCTGTCCCAGATGATCTTGCTTGATACGACGTACGAATTCCGCGCCTGAAGTGGAGGGCCTCGCTGACGTACGTCTGGATCACGTCGTTGTCGTCCCGGATGTCCGGCAGCGCCCACATCGCCGCCATACCAAGGAGGTTCGCCTGCGATCGGCTGGAAAGCAGGTGATTAAATTCCCATCTATTGACAATGGTCTCCACCATAGTTTCCTGCAGCTGTGGAATACATCAGCATGTGCAAGGTGCAAGTGTGGGTCAAGTCTCACCGCTTGGGCACTTGCGCCGTTGAACCAACCATTGCCAGGGTACTCCATCAGATTCGCATCTTTCTCTCCTCCCTTGGGTCGTCCTACGTTCATAGTGAGCCGCAAGCAAGAAAATCCCCGCATCAGTGCGCACTCGTCCATGCGTTGATCCAGACACTGTCCTGGTATGGGAACCAGAAGAACTCGATGTAGTAATTGTCCTTGCAGCGGTTGGCGAAGTCCTCGCGAGCCTTATCCATCTCCTGGCCTTCGGCAGAGATCCCGTTCTCCTCCATGAGCACGAGCACGGGTTCCGGGATGTTGTAGCCCTTAGGAGGCGGAACGGCTAGAGCAGAGAGCAACTTCACTGCCTGAAGCACGGCCACCGCCATCTTGTCCAACTGCAGAGTCAACGAGACAACGACACCGAGCAGGCCGAACGCTCCACTGGCCACACGAAGCTGTTCCGGGTCGTTGACGACCCGCACCTCGCCATACGCGTCGACGTATTCGACCTCGAAGACCAAGTCCGACAGAGTCTTCGAGGTCAAACCCGCGCCGTGGCAGATGGGCGCGTTCGTACCGCCGAAAGTAACCTCCAGCATTATGACGTTGAACGGAATGCACCACGCCTTGTTGGTATAGCACCACTCGCGGAACTGTGCGTTGGTCGTCCCCGCCATAATCTTGCAGAATTGGTGTCCTGTAGGCGCAGGGCGGCCTTGAACGCTATTGACGAGCGTTATACCGGATAGCTCGGACTGGAAAGACGGCGGTGGTGGCTGGTAAGGGAGTGTCGTCAAGCAGCTGTAGGGAAGAAACATGATGACGAAGCCGCCTGACTCCCCGTAGAGGTCGCTATCGGGGCATTGAGTGCGCGTAGATGGAAGTGAGAGCTGTTGCACGCACCTCCAAGTGTGCCGAAAGCCAGCGACACGCACCTTCTTCTTCATCTCCGCAGCCAACTTAACGACCTCCTGTACTCCAGTGATCTTCGTCACGACGAGAGTATGATCGGGGTCAAATCTGACAGTCTTCCCCCAGTTCTCGAAGTGTGAAGGCGAAGAGCGGAAGTTGACGATTTCGATACCGAGTTCCGCGCGCATAGCCAGTGCCGTGAGCGCAGCTGGTGGGAGGTGCGGATCGCGCACAGTGCGGTCGGGGCGCCAGTTCGCGGAGACCCTCATGGAGACCATCTCCGACTCAACGCGTACGCCGTGATCCTGCTCGGGGTAGGTTTGTCGGTCGAGCTCGTCCATTGCTTTGTTGACATCGACATCGCTGTTGTTCATATATGCATTCGCCACGTCCAAGAAAGGCCTGAGACGCTCGTCCTGCTCAACCTCGCTGGCCAGCTGAGCGTTCAAGGAAGCCGGCTACAGGAATAGTTACATCAGTCGATAAGTGCGTCGTGGCGCATACCAACGTACGTGGAGGTCGGGAAGATTCGAATCGAAAGAGCTTGCGGCGACCGTAGGCTGAAATAGTCCTGGAGGCTATAAGGATAACAGTGAGCTGAAGATATGGGAGATGCATGTATCGCGTACCCCGTCCTCGAACTGATAGTGTATCTTCGTACGCCGATGAGTGAGATCCATACATGGGTGATGTAGATGGACGTACCTCATTCTCACTGGTCACGTTCGCATCCTCGAGTGAATTTCGAAGAGTACGGCCAGGTGCAGCATTTGGTCCACTCTCGTCACCGGATGACATGATTAAAGGGGGGAAGACGAAGCGACGCGGGCCAAAGTTCGACGGACTACATATACATACGTGGGCGTATACTTTTCGGAGGAGCGCCACACCTGTCGAGCTAAAACACGGTGTCTAAGTCACCGCTGCGTTATCTATCATGTCTTCGGTGGTGCGCCGGGGTGAGCAGGAGTAAGCGTCGCCCGCATTGTTATTAGTGGGGCTGGGTCGAAAGTGCCAGAGAGCTTGGCGTAGAACCGATGTCGCGTACATCTTAGTCGCACAGTGAGTAACCCGGCGTGTAAGGGTTCCAAGACGAACGAAAAGTCGCGCGGGAAGATAAGCGAGGCACTTGATCGGACAATGCTCTGACACTCTTACCCTGGCCTAAGGCGCCACTTAACACCAAGACGTTGAAATTGCGAATGTTGTAAGTTCAGGTTGTTGCGCTGGCGGGACCGAGTAGGCAGCTAGCGTGAAGATATTGACAAGCGAGTTGTCGCCCGACTCGCCGCTTCCGTGCGCACCAGACAGTGACAGCGTTAGACTGAAGGAGATGCCTAGCACGCTAGGGGGTGACAGCACATAGACGTTGACGCCGGACGGCAAGCTGAGCGTGCGCGTGCCTGCTACTGGGCGGCTGAAGATCGTTGGCTGAGTGTAGAGATCGAAGACGGCGTTCATGTGTCTATGTGGGTCCTGGCCACGGCGTGGACGCAAGCAGGGCGAATTGAGGAGAAGGAGCAGAGTCAAGAGGGAAAGTCCGCTCCCGTCACTTGACAGCTGCTACCCTCGTCCCGGCGCTGCGTGGTGCTGAACACTGCGTCTCGCGCTCGTCCAGCCATTTTCGTCGGCGCCGCATGGACCGTCGACGCGCACTGGCACAGAAACTGCCTCCGCCGTCGGAAGGTTCGTGTCCATTTGCCTCTGACGCCGGCGCCTAACTTGAGCACACCGACGCATCCCACAGAACACGACACATGTGCCAACGCGACGTCCAAGATGATGCATATCGGCAATTCCATGGCGTCTTCAAGATCTCGCAGAGCGCGTCATGAATGTCAATAAGCTCAAGACCGAGGCCGAGCACGTTACGTTTTACCAGTCATGAGCCGTCAAGGATCCATCGCTTTGATCGACATCCACCGCGACTGCCGTGTGCATATATTCAGAATTGACTGCCCTTGTGCATCTCCATGTGAGCGTTTGCAGCTAGCTCTTTGAAAAAACCGGAGGCAATGAGAGTTCCTGACGGACGACGAACATGCCAGAGTGTCTCGGCCCAGGCCACATCGTTGTCGTCGACGAGACGGTGAAGTATATGAGGAGTAGAATGCGCTTGAAGGAGAAGATAGTCTGAGCGCTAAGGTGGATGCGGGCCTCGCAATCTCGCGCACGGTCTCGCTCAACATTCAGCTGCCATTCAATGTTCGATGAGGCCGTTGTGGTTTCAGAAGACAGGGCTTGAAGAGCGCTGCATTGTTGGGCTGACGTTTTCTTGAAGTTACGTAAAGTGGAAGGTTGTTGTCCTTCAAGTTGTCGGAGGATGAATCACGCGCAATCTCAGCTCCGCCTCCTCTCTCATGTCATCCCGCCGCTCAGTAACCGCGCCTCGCAGGGGACGCCGCAACGCCGTAGCGTCCGACGACGAGGAAGGCGACGTCCAGGCAGCCGACAACACCGTCGACGCCTCCGAGGGCGATGCCGAACCACGCCGCTCGCAGAAGAAAGGCAAACCGTCCAAGCGCGCCCCGTCCCGCCGCGCAGGCTCAGACGACGAGGACGACGAGGAAGACCTCCCCGAGATCGACGTGAACAACTTCTCGGACCAGCCGCTGCAGAAGGACGCCGCAATCAAGCTCAAAGGCGCAATCAGCGACTGGGGCATGGTCGACAACCTTCTGCACAGAAAGGAGCGCAACCCGTTCGACGTCGTCGTTGCCGCCGCAGAGGCCGTCACCGAGTACGGTGACGACCAGGCGGAACCGGTGCGTCTATGTAGTCCGTGGTCGCATCTCGCGTCGTCGTGGCTCACATGCAGGACGTCTAGATTCTGAGTCAACTCGACGGTGTCATGCGCGAGCTCATCGACGCGTCCGTCCAGCTCGACCTGCAGCGCGAAGTCTTACAGGGGCTGAAGAACCGGATCGAAATAAACGAGGAGATTGTACGCCGCCGCCACAAGTCTGACCCGTCGACCCGAAAAACTGACAGCGAACAGGACGATGTTATTGACCAGTGGGAGAAGGGTGTCAAGCAACTCAATACCAAGTATCTGCAAAAGACCTCGCGTCAGAAATACGGGAAGAATGACCGCTACAACGGGTTCAAAGAGGCCATATGGGTGCGCTCGGCGCATCTCCTCCGTCCGGGATCGCGTCTGACAACACGTACAGAACATCCAACATGAACAGGACAAGGAAGCCATGCCGCCGTTGAGCACGTTCATCGAGAAGGGTACGTACATCACCATGCTCAAAGGCTCTCGCCTCATAGCTTCGACGCAGAGGACGGCGACGTCGATGATTCGGACGACGAGGTCGAAGTTGGCGGCGTCACGCAAGACTTCAACGACATCCTGACAATGACCATCATATCTGATCCAGTTACATCGTACGTCGTGTCTTGATCCCTTATTATATCGTTGACCATCCTTTCAGACGTGTATGCAAGCACTCGTTCTCCAAAGCAAGCATGGACGAGTTCCTCAGGGCCGGGCCCAAGAAATGTCCCCACCTCGGTTGCGCTGCTATGGTCTCACGTGGCGACTTGCAGCCCGACCCCGAGCTCGAGCGCAAAATCAGGGCCTTCCAGCGTCGCGAAAAGCGGCGCAATGCAGAGGACAGCGACGCCGAGGAGATCGACGACGACGATGTCGTGGAGTAGACCGCCCCTTCCATCGATATCTACTCTACTATTCAGAGTTCCGTGTTACGGCTATCCTATATGTATAAATACTGGTTTGGGATCGTATGGCATTACAACTTCGGCTTCTGCGCTTCAGCCTGCGCGGCGCGCTCCATCATCGCGCGCGTCTCGTCGGCTGCCTCCTTGAGGTAATTCTTCAGCTTCTCAGTGTCGCGCTTCAAACTCGTGATCGTCCAGCGCAGGTAGTTGTCGCTGATAGCGTAAGACAGCCCGTACCCGTCCTCGACCACTAGTTGCACAGTTAGTAGCGCTCTTGAGTTCACATTCACAGACGGTGACGTTATCGCACCTTCGCCATAGCCCCATCCATCGATATAGTCGGATGACAGCTGGCTCGTCGACAGCTCCCAGTGGTTCGTCTGGCTGAACGCCTTGTCGTTATATATCTCCGGCAACTGCTCGCCCTCCTTGAGCATCCGCTTCAGACCGAAGAAATGACGGTCCACGCCCTGCCCATCTGCGGCCCACGCTGCGTACTGCACGTGTCGCGCGTTGGCGAGACGGAACAGCCGCGCGCGCTCGACGTCGGAGACCGACGGGTCGAGCATGGCTGTCGTCCAAGCCTTGGACTCGTTCGATGCGCTGCGGATGACCTCCGTGCGTCCGAGCGCGAAGCGCCGCGTCTGGCACGACTCGTAGCAGACGCCTGGGCGGCCGTACATCTTCTGGAACGCGAGCTGCTTGACCATCTGCGCCCATGCGTCCGGCGAGACCTTGAACGTCTTGATAAGGGCTTTGCCGTACGTGTCATAGTGAAGGACCTGCAGACTATGTCAGTACGCTGCAAATGCACGAGCGGTATTTGGGCCGTACATGGAGGTCATGCTTGCTGATGAGCTCATCGAATCGCTTCTCGGAAGCCTCGACGAGCTGCTTGACCTCGGACGTCTCGTCGAACTTCAGTTCTACGGGCGCGGGCAATGACGCGGATGTCTCGACGCCGTGGTCAATTTTGCCATTGACGAGGCCGCCGAGCATGAACTCGTTCATCCGGAGCGTCGGGGTACCATCCTGAAATTTCACGTTGTTTAAGAAGGAAACACGATCCAGAAGTAGAGCTACGCACCATACACGAGTGCTCTCCTAGAAAGCCAGACCGGCCGTTGTCAAAGACGATGAGCTGGTGCTTGTCGTAGAACCGATTGCGGCCATCACCAGTCCAGCAAGCCCAGGACGTCTCTTCTCTAGATGTCGGCTTCGTATCGTCCAACGCAACGACGACCATCGCGGATTCTATCCGCTTGAGGCTCTCGGCGGACCGCGGCGACTTGATGAGTTCAGCTCGCGCATCAGCCCACAAGTCGCGATTGTCGCTGGTCAGAGCACCAATTGGCAACGCCTTCGAGTTGCCAGCCTGGTCGATGACCTTTTGGATCTGCGACTCGAGCTCCTTGGTGCTGAGCCATTTGCCGTCCGGGTGCGCGAGCTGGACTTCGTAGAACTTGTTCTTGCGGACGAAGACGACGTGGTTATGCGTCTTGTGGTCGAACTTTTCTGCCGTATCTGAGGGCTTGACGGGGTACCGACACGCGTGGAAGCTGTAGGATAGTAAGCAGTGATGGCAGGGCGAGCAGATCAGGACGTACAGCCACTTGAACGACGCCATGCTGAGCGCCTTGTCGCGCACCTTGTCGGGCTCGAGCTGCTGTCTGCACAAAGTCAATTACATGCTAGAACACAAGGAGAATACGCACGTCTCTACGAGCTCTCTGAAGAAGAGCATGGCGCGGAGGAGCGAGGCCGCGCGAGCCGCAGGGGTTATGCCGGCCGGGCCGTCGACGTGCACGAAGAAATAGGAGACGTAGACGACGACGGGGTCGCGGTAGGCCATGTACGCGACGTCGTTCCACCAGTCGATGAGCCACGAGACCGTCTGCGGGTCTGCCGCGCGCGCCTCGAGTCTGCTCTGGAGCTCCTTGGCGAGCGGCGACGCGGCGAACTCGCGCACGACCTTCTCCGTATGCGCGAACTCGTCCTTGGTCAGATGCGGCTGGACGCTCTCGAGGTACTTGGCCGTCGTCGAGCTCAGCGTCGGCACCGGCAATCTGGGGAGCGATCGCTCGAAACGCAGCATGGGACCCACGGACGGGTCTGGAGCATAGCTGCCCGGTGTGAGCTGGGCGTTGCGCATCGTGCTCGTCGTCGAGAGCGATCTGGACGCTGGAGGAGCCATGCGCGGGAGCCGTGTCAGAGATGGGGGCAGTCGCACGGGCATCGAGCGGGCAACGGACGGGTCACTCGCCAACCTGCGACCTCATGAATGTCCCGGTTTTCACGCGCTCGCCCAGCGGCTGTCCGCATCAGGGGCGCTGCCGGATCTGGATTTGCATGAACACCTGCTGTCATGGCTTGTAGACAAGGACCAGTCAACAACTCGGCCGCGGCTGGGCCTTCTCAGAGCGGGTGCACTCGGGAGAGATTCAAGGAGTGCATAAAATTACGATAAATATCCAGGCCTAAGATTAATGGGACAGCCCGACAGCGTACAACAACCATGTGCTCCACCAAAGAGCTTTTACCCTAGTCTACCCTTAATCGTTCTTGCGCGAGAACTGCAAAAAAATCAGCTTTGAGACACTCTCACCCGGAGGAGTACTCACCACAGTGACCACAGTACCATCGCTGAGCGTCTCCTTGTTGGGAACGAGCTCATAGCCAAAGACGCGAGGCAGAACGATCCGCCATGTTGCCCAGTAGACAACACCGAGGATCATGATACCGATACCCACGAGGCAGTACAGGTAGTACGGCAGAGGAGGGGTGTCACCCACGCCGTTCGCAGGCTTGAGGAACGGTGCGACCATCACTGTTGCGAAAGCATGAGCTGCGTCAATAGCTATAGCAAGAAATATATGCGCACAGAAGATAGCGGCGACCAAGAAGAAGATCGCTAGCGGGAGCCACACTTTGAACGGACGGTTGATGTCGGGCCTCTTCCAGCGCAGGTAGATCAGTCCGCCCACGATGAAGAAGTTGATGATTTGCTGAGGGTAACCCTCCACTGTAAAAGGAATTAACGCCCGATTCATGCGCATATACGCTGTTAGCTTACCATTAAGAATGAAAGGGTAGACGATAGCCGGAGGAGGAGCGATGATGATGATGACCGACGGGATAAGGTGGACAATAAGACCTGGCATGGGAGATTTGCCAGTGGGCCAGTTCGACGCCCAGAACCGGTTGCCGAACGGAAGCGGGATGCCCTCCTTTGCAAGCTCTGCAACAAATTAAGACTTTGCACCGTCTTTGCGCATTGCAGCGTACCTTGGTTGACACGAGACGCGGCGTAAGTGACGGTAATGACGTTACCGAGCGCACTGAGCGCAACGAAGACCGACAGCGCCCTTTGCGCCGCTGCGCCAAAGACCTTCTTGAAGAATAAGCTGGCAACAGTCACACCGCTGTTCAGGATCTCCTCCTTCGATGCCGCGCTGAAGTACGCGATGTTCGCCATCAGGTAGAGGAACGCGCAGATACTGAGACCGAGGGGACCCGCGATCTTGAGCGTGCGGACGGGGTTCTTGACCTCTCCGAGGACGTAGTTGACGTTTGACCAGCCGGCATACGCGTTCAGAACCTTGAACATGGCCGTCGCGTACTAGAACAATGTCAGAATCGCATGTGGAGCAAAACCTCTCAAGACTTGCATCGTTTCCGGAGTGCGAGGAGCCGGCAAAGGCGTCCCGGAAGTTCACGTGGGGATCCTCGATGTGCGTCTTGCCGGAAAGAACGACCCAGCCAGTGATGACGACGAAAATAAGGATGATCAGCTTGAACACACTGAGGAACTGGAAGTATGTGAGAAATGTTTCCCAGCTGCTCGTTGGAGAGGACTTGCGTTCATGAGCCAGATACCAAGGCGCGGAGTGAAGCCATGGAGAATCGTGACGAAGAAGATCACTTCGGAATCGTCAGTATCATCGACTTCGAGAGTCGATGACGAAATTACCTGCGAGCGCGATGCCGCGGGCAGCCCACCGCGTAGCCGTATGTCCAGCTACGATGAGGATGCTGCGAGAGAGTAATTAAGTCGGGCGCTGACGGCTCAAGTGCCTCACGCACTTGTTTGCGAAGACCTGTCAGCTCCGCATTAGACCGGATCGTCACTCCTTCACCCAGGCAGTTGGACTTACGATGCACCCCCTATCAGCGTCATGCTATCAGCAACTGTTCCCTCCACTTCGTAGCAATAAAGGACTTACGCAGCAGTGAATCCCAGGAGGATGGCATTCATGGCGAAGATGACAGTGACGAGGTAGCGCGGCTTGCGGTAGATCGCCTCGAGGTAGACCTTCTCGCCGCCGGAGCGGGGCCACATGGTGCCGAACTCGAGCCAGACGAAGAGACCGCAGAAGGAGAGCAAGAAGCCGAGGACCCAGAGCATGAGCGATGCACCGACGCTACCCACGGAGCCGAGAATGCTCGAAGGTGTCGAGAAGATGCCCGTCCCGATGATCCGGCCCACGCTGCGAGGATAAAGCTCAGCGAAAGCGTGGAGAGGAGAGGAATTTGGTGCGTACATTAACATCGTGCAACTGAACACGCCGAGGTGACGACCCATCCCGCCCGCCGTCGCTGCAGACGAGTCAGACGAGCTTGCGAGTCGAGCAAACGACCAGAATCTCACCTTCTTCATAGCTCAACGAGCCAGGTGTAAGATCGCTGTGCGTCTGGTCGACGGAATGTACGCTGGCCGTATCGCCATAACCGCCGTTCTTGAAGTTGAGGTCGTCGCTGCCGGCCTTCTCGTCGGACGCGACCTTCGTGAGCGCTGACATATCGTTGAAGGGCTAAAGAGCGAGAGGGGAAAGCAAGCAAAGGAACCACGGGCCAAAGACAGCGAGCGGCACCCGCTGACAGAAAGGCCTAGGGAATGGAAAGAAGCAGAAACAGGCGCTGCAAAAGCGGAGCGCGCCTCTCGCGGGTTTTGAGAAGCTCACGGGCTGCACCCAGTTGTTGGGCGTGCGATGGCGCGAGCATGAGAAGATATGAGGTATGATTCGGGATATGATCCTCAGATCTTGAATCACGCTCATCGCCGTTTAACTTTAAGGCCGTTCGGAAATATCGTCCTCGCGTATGAGGCTCAGGAAGCCGACTTCGAGGCAGATGCTATAGTCTACGAGGACGACTTTATCGCAGGAAGAGATGAGGAAGCCGGTCGTGTGCGTGATTTGCTATGATCTCCGCTGATCTAAGAATGGACACTGATGATATCCTCGTGGCGATGCGATGTCCACAAACGAGCTCTAGTCCTTTTGAGGACTCAGTACAGCTGCGCATAGTTGCCAAGTCATACTCTACAACGGTTTCGTAGTAGCCGTAAGTGCCACAATTGCACGGAAAGACCTCATTCACCCTAAGCTTGCTATAGCTATGTGTTGCATATGCTACTACATGATACACTTTTATCATTCTGGAGCGATGTTCAGCGTAACAGCTCGTGAACCGCTTGTCTCCCGGTAGGCTTCGCCGCGTGCAAACTCATGTGGCATTACACGTACATCGGTGCGAATGAGCTCTTGCAGTTCTGCGTCGCTTGTGCGGGATGGGTAGCATGAATAGGGACAGAAACGACCCTGCTGCGGGCGGTGGTGCTCGATGCAGAGTGTCACCTCCACGGCACAGCGTGGCTGCCAGCCGCGGTGGGGCTTCTACTACGGCACCGTCCTTAGAATGGGATGCTCCCCGTTCCTCGCGATTTGGAAGGGCCCAGTAATGAAAGACGCGTTTGCCTTGTGTGCTGTAGCTTTGCTCGCCGGATGTCCTTCATGGTGGATATCTTCATAGAGATCGCCAAGCGTGGAAGAACCAGAGTCGGTGCAGGTTACAGGCTCGCTCTAAACCCGCGAAGCTCTGCCTCTCCATGGTGGAGCCGAGCACGCGACCGCGGTAGTAATGCTCGCCGCGGAAGTTTGCAGCGTGTTTAGCATTCGGGTGCCGCTTGACTTCAGTCTCGTGTGCACCTTCTCCTTGTCCAGGAGATGTTATTGGCGTTGTTCGTCGTAGAGTATGCGGTTAACGAGGCCTATGGGCATGTCGTAGATCTCCGGTATAGCTTGCGGCTCAAGCAGACGCAGGTACGGGTTTTCACCGGCCTTGTCGACGTGCGGGATGTATCCGCGCGAATCTCGCAGCGCCTGTGAGTTCCATGTGGAGCGGGGCCGAGGAAAGGGAGTATACCTGTGAAAGCGCGGATGTCGTGAAACGCGGGTTGTGCGGAAATGGCCAGGGCGAAGTAGGTGAAGTATGTTAGGAGGGCGAGTACGATGGACCACGCGGGTATGAGAATGGCCCACTCGCTGCGAGAATGAGCAGACTGCAGTAGATACATATGGTGTTTCCTGACCGACTGGGATACCAAGTGACGCCAGTGGCCTGAATCCAGCTGTCTGGGAGAAGAGCCCAGAGCAGATAGAGTGCGAACGCGATGGCCGTAGCAGTCCAGGCTACGAACCCGTAATATTCTGGGGCCCTTGAGCGATGAAGACCGGGATATGGGGGATACTGAGCCACGGGAGACTTGGGAGACGTGGGTTCTGTGTGGTCATCCATGGTGAGCGGAAGAAGAGCGTTAGAAATATTGAACTCCCGCCGCGTCCGCCCTCACTTTTCCTCGCCGACACCGCCAATCGCCCGGCCCTAAAGCACGCCCGCCGTCGTCGCGATCCTGCACAGAGTCCATTCGGTCTCTCACCGCGCGCCCGGCTCCCCGTCTGCCCCCACTTGCCCGCCGCCATGGTCAGCGTCTCAGTCGCTGCGCCCGCTCGTGTGCTCACCGTCCGTCGCGTCCCCAGGGTCAAACATTATCACAGCCAAGTGCGCATAGCGTCCCCCGTAGCTGACCGCGCCCTTATCTCGTCTGCGCAGTCACCGACAAGCACTCCAGCTCTGGCGCCGATGACCGCTATCTCTACGCCGTCTCGGAGATGCAGGGTTGGCGCATCTGTGAGTCCACATCGCGCGATCTGCCCCAGCCAGCGCCGGGACGCCACTTGCTCGTCGTCGGTGGCGTTCCGTAGCTTCGCCTGTGCCGCGTGTTCACTTCACGTTGCGGTCAACTGACTCGCCATATCAGCCATGGAAGACGCACACGCCACCGTCCTGCGCCTCGCCGACGACGACGACAACACCTTCTTCGCCGTCTACGACGGTCACGGAGGCGCGTCCTTTCTCGCTCGAATTTCTGTTACGACCGCTGACTGACGCCTGTCGCAGGTGCATCCGTCGCGCGATATTCCGGCCGCAACGTCCACAAGCGTCTTGTGAACGAGGAGTCGTATCACGAGAAACGGTATGAGAAGGCGCTCAAGCAGGCTTTCCTCGGCACCGACGAAGACATGCGGGCAGGTGCGCGTCCCCGTTTAATCCATTCACTCATCGGCGTAACATCTTCGCACCCATAGACCCTGCCTTCATGCACGACCCTTCTGGATGTACTGCCGTCGCCGCATTGATTGCGGACGGCAAGATCTACGTGGTATGTTGTACTTTTTTTCGCCACAGATTTATGCTGACATTCGGTCCTTCAGGCGAATGCTGGCGACTCGAGATCCGTCCTCTCCCATCAGGGCACGGCCAAGCCACTCAGCTATGATCACAAACCGCAGAACGAGAGTCAGTAGACCGCTGAGACACTATCCCGATATTTACATTTTTCGCAGTCGAAACACAGCGCATCAAGGCTGCAGGTGGATACATCGAGTACGGCAGAGTAAACGGTACGCCACCGCCTATGCCCCGCATTCTCTCGGCGTTCCATTGACACCGCTCAGGCAACCTCGCATTGTCACGTGCACTTGGCGACTTTGACTTCAAGAAAAACTACTCGCTAGGCCCGGAAAAGCAAGTAATCACAGCCGATCCAGACATCACGGTGCACGAATTGACCGACGAGGACGAATTCTTCGTTATCGCGTGTGACGGCATATGGGACTGTCTCTCGTCGCAACAGGTCATCAACATCGTGCGCCGGCAGGTCGCGGAGGGCAAAGAGCTCGCGGATGTTTGCGAAGTTATCCTCGACCGCTGTTTGTCGCAGGACTCGAGCATCCAGGGCGGAATCGGCTGCGACAATATGACGCTCATCATCATCGCGTTGCTTCGTGGTCGCACCAAGGAGGAATGGTATGCGTGGGTCAAGGAGCGCGTGGAGCGCGGGCACGGCTTCCCCACCCCCGCCGGCCTCCCGGAGCTGTACCCGCACCACCGAGCCGCCTTCCAACCTTCCCGGCAAAACGGTGTTGTCTCCCGCGGCCTCGGCGGTGGTATTGCATTCTACCCCGGCACCGGTCTCTTCGATACCTCCTCGTACCAGTACGATTCGGAGGATTCCGAACCGGACGGCGAACACGAGCATGACGACTTCGAAGACGAGCCGAACGCCTCCGCAAAGTCGGACGCTTCAGCTGCGGACGCGGGGAAGAGTGCGGAAGCGGAGGCGGACGGGGAGAGTGCGAGTACGTTCACGATTCGCGTGCCCCCCGCGAAGCAGGTGGATGTTATCCCGGCCACATGGCGCGACACCACCGAGGACGCTGAGGACACGGACAGTGTGATGACCGAGGATGGGGATGAGGAGGGCGAGGGCACGAAGCTGAATGGGCAACTACTTGGAGCGCATAGCAAGTGGAAGGTGGTTGGGTCGCCGCTCCTGCCGTCGCCGGAGCCGCTTGCACAACCAGGCGTAAAGCGCGACACGACGCCGCTCGCGAGTCCAACCGTCGCGGCGCCCTCGCCGCCTCCCGCGACACCCGCCTAACGCTAACCCACCCGCCCTCCGATAAATGCTAATCCTTCGTTCGCGCTCCTTGTGTCCTATAATCTCTGTCCCTGTTCCCCCTCTCTCTCTCTCCACTCTCGGTCTGACTTGTCTGCTCACAACGACTGCTTGTTCGTCGTTCATCTGTCTGTCTGCCATTACTACTATAGTGTCTCAGTGTATGTTTTCTGCCATATCCTCTCATCCTCGGGGTTGGTCAAGGTGTTCGATGTCGTCGCGAGTTTGTTGATCATCATATACGCACCCTCAACGAATTCCTCGACATCTGCAGCCGGGCACGTCAAGCTTCAAGCTTCCTGCGTCGATCTTCGAAGCCGCACGAGAACCGCACTGACAGGCTGCGTTTGAATTTCCATATAAAGATAGGGGAAGATTCGGTGCGAAAGATTGGACATGTGCAGGGAAGACCACATCTCTGCATGCTCGCGAAATCTTGCACGGTGACATGACACATGTATACGTTTGTGTCATTTTCCCGTCGGTGTCAGCTGCAGCTACAGTCGCTTCTCCTTCACGAGGTCTGCACGCTGCCACAATACATTCTCGGTACATTGACGTTGTCGAGCATTGAAGAATACGTGAGGCGGCGACTTACGCACGCTATCCCACACGTTCATGACGAAGCGACGGTGCTAAGCTTCGCTTGCGGCCGAAGTTCCTCCTCACGCTCCTTTGATGCTCTCTGCGAGGAAGTACATATCATCCGTGCGAGTGGAGCATATCAGCTGGCTCTGAGACTAGAGGTGTGCTGGTGATGTGTTTGAGAGCGCGCTTGCGCACGAACGCGCACTTGTGCTTCGGAATCGCCGGGAGACTCACAAGTGGGGTCTCCCGACCGTTTGCTGCATCTTCATGACGTCCATGAACATGCAGCATGTGGCCGTTGTCCTGGGATTACCGCATGGGACGTGCGGTGCTCATCTCAGGCGCACGTGCGAAGGAGAAGACATCATGCAGCTCTCCGAACTCGAATCGATGCAAAGAGATACTGTGTCTATATCCATTGCAGCTCAGACCGTTCTCAGAGTCGAGGAGCTAAGTATATGACGCATTTGCTCGCAATAGCCCAAAACTCGGTGGTCGTCGAAGGCTGTGCCAAGATTTGTCCGCGTTCAGCGTCACGCGTATCCGTTTCGTCGGTTTGTCGGCGAAGCATTTTCATCATGTGAGGATCCGTTCTGTTTCATCTCATCTATATTGATTCAACCCAGGTGTAAGATTGCAGTAAGACGACAAGTATACATATGCTGCGACACAAAGCGAATGATGTGGGGGACGGGACACTGCGGGGATGGTGCGGCGGGAAGCAGACGTCTATGTAGATGCAAGATGGAAGTCCTCGTAGGGGACAGAGAGACAGGAGACGTGCAGGGAGGCAAGAACCAGTGCAATGCTATGCAGTAATGCCTTCCCTCATGACAGGGCTGCATCGCCGAATCAACGCGGGACCAACGGTGGTCGCGACTTTGCGATTGCTACGATCGAAGAAGATAACGTTGTAGGAGATGTTGCGCGCCTGCGAGGATCGTGAGTACGGACGCGCGTGAGGAAGTGGGGAGAGCACGACGTACGCTCTCGTGCTTGGCAGCGTTGTTGATCGAGAGGACGGTGGCTTGTGTCCAGCTATTGCCAGAGTCGGACGTCCAGAGCCAGACGGTCTCGCCGCGCTAGAGAGCACAGGTCAGTGCCAGAGTAGCAGCGCAATCGCTGGTCGCACGTACGACAAAGGTGGGAACCGGGTCCATAGTATGTGTGGGCGAGATGGTGGGTGGGTAAGGCGGGCGGAGGTCAGGACCGGACTCCTGAGCTTATAAGCACGACACCTCGGCTGCAGGTGGCAATAACTCGGCATACATTATCTCGCAGTCGTATGGCGGCTGCACTTGTTCCGTAGGGCCGGAAAGGCAGCCAATCACGCGAGCATCATTCGAGCTTCGACGCCGCCGCGGAATGGCCGAGGATCTGCCTGAGCCGCTCGTCCGGCTAGATAATTGATACGAAGAGCGCCAAACGATTCTTTGGGACAACGGAATCATACTCCGCGCTCTAAAACATCTCAGGATCGTCGTCAGACGCGTCATATCTCAGCACTATCTCTGTCTCGCGCTGAGCGACCCGACCTGGTCGTATCGGTCGGGGGGACCTCGGACCCGGCATCGTTCAGACCAGCGCCCGTTGTATGAGAGCAGTGCGCAGCTGAACAGTCCCGAATGGTACCGTATAGAGGCGGACCCGGCTTCACTGTACGCCGCACTGGAACGCAAGTAACTATTGACTGCCGGAATGCGAATGACAGGTTTGTACAGCCCTGCAGACGCGCTCGCCCGTCACCCCTGGACGGACGGCTGTTCGGTGATCAGTCGTATCTTCCCTTCCCCACCTCAAAGTTCCCCGCAACCTTCTGCCTGAGAAAGTCGCCATAGACTACCGGATCTCGCTTCACGTTCGGAGGCGGGGTCGTGGCCTGGCCGCCTAGCTTCTCCCATGCACGGATAGCCGCAGGGAGGGGAGCGATGCGCGCAGTGTAATTCGGCTCGAAGAAGAAAGGAACCGATACGCTGCATTAATTTGAAACTGGTAAGAAATCAGCCAGTGGGGACAAAAGGGGAGCACGGACCGATAGTTTGAGCCTCGGTGAATCACTCTACACGTGCACGTCAGGACTCGCGCGACGGCGTCATGAAGGCGCTCGAATCACCTATGAAGCGTGCTTCTGTATAGACCTTGGGTCCATATCTCCCACCTTTTAGGGTGAGAACAGACGTCAGTGTGCGGTAAAATACGATAACAGATGGGACAGAGATAGGATCGGCGTACATCTCCCCGATGTTGCACACGACGCAACCCGGCTTAGGATCCGCCATTAGCCAGACGCCTTCCTCGACACCTTGTTCCCGAGGCAGGGTGTCTTCCAATCCATTCGCGGACGCGGCGTCTCCGTGCTTGGCATTGGCAGATTGCGCACTGGCCAGCGCAGGTGTTGAAGCCGGGAGAAACACTTGCAGCGCGGACGGTGTAGAATCCGCGTGCAGGAACCTACAAGCAGGACGCGGTAAATCGACTGACAGCCAGCGTCAAAACACTCAGGCACGTTAAGCAGCCATAATCTTTGTGGGACCCGCAGCTGAAGCCGTCGTGGTCGTTCGGGAGTGGCGGATAGCCTGGAGAGACCGTCGTCATTGAGTGCACTTGCTACAAGGCTAGCCAGTAGGGATGACGACGCAGGGTGGAGTGCGCGCGGGCGCGTTCCAAGTTGGTCTGCACCCCTTCCCCATAGCTACTCACCAATGACGCGCATAACCCAGAACGAATTATCCACCTTGCTGCGGAGGTCGAGCCACTCTTCTGCTGTTAGGCCCAGGCCGGCAGCCATGCTGAATTGCCGCGCAGCGGCGGGAGAGGCTTGAGCGACAACGTAGCACAGGCAGCAGTAGCGGCGCGCACTCACGCCTCCATCTGGAAGCAGTGGCATTGTAAGCGTGGGAAACCCGAGTAAGGAGGGCTAGAATAGAATACGCACAACGATGAGGCCGAGCTGCTTCATCTTCTCGACCCAGACCTCGTACGTCGCTTTGAATTTGGGCACTACCTCGTCCGATGGCCACTGGTTCTCGCCCCACAGCGGCCACCCTTTCTCTGGCTGTTCGACCGGACGATAGAAGTCGATTCCTTCATGCGCGTCCGCCTTTCCATTCGTGACGTTCTGCTTGAGGCGTTGGTACCCTGCGATGCTGCTCAGCCAGCGATAGCGCGCGCACACGATCAAGACGCACCGCGAGCGAGATCCTCGTTCTCGATGCTGATCACGTCCTTCGCGTCCTGCGGGAGCTCGAAGAACTGGTGCGCGAGCCGCTCGAGCTCGTCCGTCTCCTCGTGCGATGCGAACGATGAGATGTCCAGATAGAAGAACCCGTAATTGACGCAGGCCTCGTGCAGCGCGGCCGACGTCGCGCGACGCTCGGCTTCGTTGGTATCTGTGCGGTGCACGTATGGCGCAATCGAAATCACTGGAAGCGTCAGCGGCATGGGAGCTGCACACGATGGTCGCGAGGATAGGGGAAACTCGTCGGACTCTGCGGACCGGAAGCCGCACATGCACATGCGATTTTGGGCCGAGGCCGCAGAATGTCTGATTCGTAAGACACAGTTTCGTACAGTGCGGGCGGGGCGCCTGAAAGCAGCTCAATATTACCACAACCAGGATGTACTCTTACAATAGGTGCACGGAGAGGCGGGATAGTGGACAGCTGGACAGTGCAATGGAGTCAAAGAAATCGCCAGCTCGCTAGCTCTGCAGGAGTCGCGGGTCAAGCGTCGACGGATTGTATATCGTTCTGCCCGGCGCGCTTTGGAACTCAGGCGACGCGCCGTTAGAGGACGGCGAAGAGTCGTTACCGCCGCCTGCGTCGCCATTGGTGTGGGCATGACCATTCGTCGTGCCGTTTCCGTTCGTCTGCGCGGTCTCGCTCGCGCTAATTCGGCGCGACGAACGTCGCGATCCCGTAGCACCAGAGCCCGAGCCAGACGCAGAAGTCGACGTGCCGCTTGCTGCAGCAGGCGCGTTTCGCGGTGGTGGGTGACCTCGGTGCGTGGGCATGGGTGGGCGCATATGGGGAGGCATATGCGGCGGCGGCGGCATATGCGGGTACGGCGCCCACTCTGGTGGATGCATCGGCGGCCCACGCATGTACGGCTGGCCGGGCGGCATAGGAAAGCCTGGTGGCGGGCCCCAGCCAGGGAAGTAGCCGTTAGGCGGGTACATATGGGGCGGCGGGGGGTACATATGCATCATCGCCGCTGCATCCGCCTCGGTGCCCATCCCCATCCACATAGGCGGCGGCGGTGGCGGCTCCTTGCCGTTGGTCTTGCCGTTGACGATGAGGTTGACGCGTGCTTTTCCCTTGCCCTTGATGGCCCGTCTCTCAGAATCCGCATGCGAGCCTTCGCCGTTGGGAATATCGCCCGCTTTTGCCTCTCGCCGCTGAAAGGCCACAGAGACAGGTACTGCAAGCGGGACGGTTTCTAGCACGGAAGTTGAGAAGACGTGGACAGCTGTGCAGAGCAAAGTTTGACTGACCGTGGAGAAACTGAAGCTGGTCTCCTTGTTGTACGGCGGTCGCTGAGTGGCCACATGAGCTCAGAGTTGCAAGCCGCGGGGAGCGAGATGGAACAGACATACCAGCATCCTTGTAGTCGACCGTCGTTCGACGCTGGGCGGCTGCGAGCTTGTGACTGCTCTGCGCGAGCCTTTTCAAGAATTCCTCCTACAAGAGTCCAGCGCGTGAGCCAGGGAGCGCGGCGAGAATGTGCAGAACGCGTACGGTAGCGACTGATATAACGTGCATGGCCTCCTTGGAGACTGGGAGAAGATCGCCTGCAACGTTCCAGGCTCGTCAGCACGCTGGGAACGGTGGCGACGCGTCTGGCTCACCGTCTGCCTTCATAATCTTCTGCACGCGCGGCAGTGGCAAGAGCGTCTGGCCCGCTGTGCGCTCTATGGGCTTTGGACGCGGCTTGGGCTTGGGCTTCGGTGGTGGTGCCGCCGGGACCGCCGCGGTTGGCTGCGCGGGCTTAGGTTTGGCCTTGGGCGTGGGTGGCTCAGGCTCGGGCTCGGGGTCTGCGAGCTCGTCGGGCTGCTCGGGCGGTGAGCTCGCTGGGAGCTCGTCGAGTGTGGCGATGGGCGGCAGGTCCATGGGCGACGCCATCAACTGCCTGTGAAACGGAACGGAAAACGAGGCCCAAACCGGTGCGGCGAGGCGGGTTTGGTTCAACAAGTCCGACCTTTCTTTCTTACTTCTTACTTCAATGAGCGGTGGATACATTTGCAGCTGGAACTACTATGGATACATTGAACGATTCTGTTCTACTGGATCTCGACCTTGTGCACGCCCTGCTTCGCCTCAGCCTTGGGCACTGTCACAGTCAGCACACCGTCCTCCAGCTTCGCGGTGACCTTCGTGCTCTCCACAGGCTCGGGCAGCCACACAGTCCGCGAGAACATCGTGCTTCCCACAAACTGCCGCTCCGTGCTCACTTCTCGTGTTTCTGGCGCTGCTGCAACTAAAGTCAACCCTTAAGTCTCGACCATGCTTGACGACAGCAAACGCAAAGACTTACCTTCTGTCGAAGAAGACTGCACCACCTGGCCCTCCTGCTCCTGTGCGCGTGGCGGAGACCGTGTAACGATCTTGCCCTCGATTGTCACGCTCTGCCCGTTATCCCCAACCCGCACTTCCACATTCTCCTTCTTGATACCGGGCAGCTCTGCCTCGACGATGTAGTTGTTTCCGCTCTCGGTCAAGTCTACCGCCGGCCGCGCGATGTGGTTGCGCGGCCACTGGTCGAACCCGCGGCGTCCGAGCTGACTACGTGCGGCGGTACCGAAGGCGGGTTGGAAGAACGGGTCCTCGAGTACGCGGAAGAGTGGACGCAGCTGCAAGCACTGGTCAGCATACACAAGCGAATAATCAGACGCAGAATATGCGCGGCATACCTCATTGAAGAACTGACGAGTAATCGACATGTCTGTTTTGTGTAGGTGAAGTTGGTGTTTGAGAGTAATCTGGCGTTTCGGTAGCCAAGGGTATGCGCCTTATATATCTCTAATCATGCGGGATCGGGAACAGCCCAGGACTGACGTGAGTCCTTGGCCGGAGCATGCGCGTTCGAGAGGCATCTCGCCGATTCGAGCATTTTCGGTGGGAGGTCACCGGACCGAACCGAACTTCAATTCGTGCGAACGACGAGCCTACGCACGAAAGCGTTGGCTGTAAGAGTTGCAAATACTAGAGATTTACAACGGTAGATGCAATCAATTTTGGATAGATGCACACGGCAGTCGCGGTGGATGTCGGTCAAGCCGATGGATACTCGACTCACTCTGCGCAACGTGCTCGGCCTCTGTAAGGCTCCAAGGCCTTCCCTCTCGATACCACGCACGTCGACTGAACTAAGCTGCTATTAAAGGGGTAGCGACGTAGTAATACTAAGGTACTTAAGAGGTGCCGGACCCGGATTCAGATCACCCGCCGGGGCCGGGATAGTCACCCGTACAGCCTCGGTCTTGAGCTTATTGACCTTGATAACGCGCTCTGCGGGATACTGGGAAGTCATGGAATTGGTGATGTGCATCATGTTGGACGTCGCTTTGGCCGATGGGTCGTTCTGTTGGGATGCATAGGTTAGGCGCCGTCCGCGGCGTCTGAGTTTACATACGTAATGCTTCTTGCCGTCTCACCATGATGATGCGACTTCCACACGAAATCTTGCTCATAATCGCCCACAGTGCGACCGACGTTGCTGCATGCGATACGCGACCTGGCTGTACAAAGGCCTCAGAACGAGCGTCGATGCTCTTCCAGCTGCGGACTACGTACCCAACGAAACGCGCGTTGTGTCTTGTCTCGCGTGCCGCGCACGATATCTTCACCCCGCTCATGTACGAAGTCGTCGCTATTTACGACCCCGAGCGCATCGCGACGACCCTGACCTCTCTACGCCTGTACGGACGCTGGTGCAGACGTCTGGAGCTTGACCTGGTGTCCGACGGTTCAGATTGGCCGTATGGTGCTACGAATCTATGGGGGACAATTCACGCCTGCCCCTCTCTCGAAATATTGAATATTCATATTATCTACACCGGCGGCGTTTTGGAACCTCCACCCTCGCAGTTCAACATTCCATTATCGCTCCTCGTTCAAATCGCCGACGCTTACGGTACCCGTCTCCGTCGCCTGGAGTTCGGAGGCGATATCACCATACATAATCTTGCCGCCAGGTACTTGCTCTCTCGGTGTACCGCCCTCGAAGTCCTCGTGATATCCGGGCTGTTCGTGCAGCCTCCTTGGGAAAGCGGTACGCGGGTGGACGGCCATCCTGCGATAGATGCTGCTCTCTTTTTGAGCGACGATCATATTCAAGTCGCCATGCCTCTCCTATCTGCGGAGGAGAAAGCGATTGCCGCCGAAGCGTTGCTTACTGCGCGCAGCGTGCACGGGAGCACTCTTGCAGACTGTAGTCCATCCCTACCGAACCTGCATACGCTGGACATCGGCGACTTCGCTAATCTCATCAAAGACTGGGACCTTCCGCGATTAGCTGTGCTGCACGTATCATTCCGTTCTCTGAACCTCTACATGTTGGAGGATGAAGGCGAGGATCAGATAGCGGTGTTGAATCTGCGAGGACAGCATCTGCGCGCTGTGACCTATAGCGGGACGGGTGCCGTATACTCCCCGACGGGCTTGCTGAAGTTATTGCCCGAGGCGGAGTACTTCGCTTTCAAGCCATACGAGCTGGACGCGGGCGAAGGCACCGACCCGCCGTTCCAGCATGCGTTGCTGCGCGAAGTAGAACTGTGCGGTCAATTTGCATCCCACACCTGGCCATGGTTGTCTCTCATCGCGGACGATTTCGAGAAGGGGTATCTGCCCAGCCTGCAAGTTTGTCGCGTTTTGCATTGGAAGGATCACATCGATACGGAGCAGGAATTTCTCGCGGCCCGTACGCGATTTGAAGCGCTGGGACTCATATTGGAAAGCGGGGCAGGCGATCTTGTGGTGGGTCGTACTCTGTCATGTATACGTTTCAAGCAGCTGAGCATACTTCGCAGAGCACACCGCACAGTATGTTTGGTTCTGGGACACATGCCTCGATAACTAATCATTCTGCATGGTACTACACGTTCCAGGCCTGCTCTCGCAGCCTGCCTTCTCATGGTCACAAGCCAACATGCAGCTCAGAACTGTGAAAGGTCTTGCAAGGAAGTGGCCTGACATAGTGCAGAACTTTGGCATCTACAAAGATTGGCACGCGCAAGGTCGAGTTTGAAAGTCGCCGGCGTAGATGGCGCGATGCGTTCTTATCGAGTCTTTGCGCAACTTGGCGCTCGCGTTGTGTTGCGTCGTCAAAGTGCTTCGATGGAACCAACTGTAGCCGAGCTGTGCGGCGTCCGTGTAATTACCCATACGGCAGAAGAAGTCAAAGGGCGAGGAGGAATCGTTCGGTGTCCGATCAACACGTGAGTAAAACGTAACAGCTGGAACGCGGAGTTTGGCTACATTTTTTACGGCTCTTCCTTTGACCGCCACGATGTCCTCCGACCCCGTCGATAATTTTGCTGAGGGACTTTTACGAGACCTTAGGGATCCGTACCATCCGACGTTCTGCTTGGACTGCATAACGCGCTCCATGGACGCTCTCTTTCGCGATGAAACGAGACAGTCTGCGATTGCCCTGGCCTTGCAGCGGAAGCACCATGGTCTCCTGACCAGCATCATGAGCTACTTCACGGCCCCGCGCGATGAAGCGGGCATGACGGCGCTCGATGCGTTGCTCGAATGGAACTTGTCCATGTGCGAACGACGTGCATCTCACCGCGCCTGGGACTTCTCTACGGTTCGCGTTTCCGATGCTGCCCTTCAAACACTGTCACAACCCGTCCGCGTCTGCCTTCGGTTGTCGTCCAAGCTCGTTCGTAAACAGTTGTTTAGTCGGCGAGGCCTCTGGCCTCAGTCTCTCGACGACTTGATTCCTTACGGGCCGCGGCAAAGCGTTGCGTCTTTGCTCCGCTGGCTGGATCGCAGTGGACGATTGACGGATTGGATGCCATTGACCGCGTTTGCACCATTCTTTCGTGACGTTTTCAACATTTGCCGCCACGAGTTCATTCCCGAATTCCTCCACGACGCTACATTACGCACTCGGTTCGTCGACATAATTTGCCAGCAGCTCAACACGGCCACATTCGCCTTCATAAACCAACTTTACTCCCCGTCACTGGCTCTAGATCGAATGCAGGCTACGGTGACAGTGTTCAACGAGGTCTGTGTCGGCGTTGGCTCGTCAGTCACGGCGGGGATAGACATCGTGGATGGCTTACAAGCGCGCCTCCTTCCCGCACTGGAGATCGCATTTGCCTGCGCGGACCCCCTGGTCGTCCCGAAGCTGACGCGGTCGCTCCTGGCCGCTCAGCTTGGTGTTCACCACTCTATGGGGTCCGGCCACCAGGTTCCACAACGGCTCGCGAACGTGTATACGGCGCTCCAGGGCTCTGAACGCGGCATTCATCTCGACGTCTATAATCGTCTCAAATTTCTCGAGATGGATGTTCTGTGTCGAGCGCCGGATTGCCGTAAGCATTCGCGCGACACGCAGGCAGGGAAGCTTCAGCTCTGTGCTGGCTGCCGCGTGTTGAAGTACTGCTCGCGCGAATGTCAGAAGCGACACTGGAGCACGCAGTACTCGCCGCACAAACCCCTGTGCGTGAGGTTGAAAAAGCTGTTCGCAGTGGCGCCGTTGGCGCTCAAGTATCCCGCATTCGTCGCGGCCTGCAGGGCTTCACCTTATGCCGAGAGCTTCTTCAAGGAGATATATCACTACCTCGAGGAGGACGTCTGCTTCGAAATCACTGCTGAAGCTCTGGCACACGCCGAGGTGAGAAGTTCCGATTGCATCATGCGTCGCTGCGCTCAATGATTTCCTATCAGGCCTTGGACTAAGCGTGCTAGCCTCGCAATCAATGCCAACCCTCATGGAGATATGAGATCTGCCCGGACCACCATTATACCTTTATCTACCTTCGATAATTCTGTCGCTCGTTTGGACACGTGAACACTTCGCCTCTTTACCCGCGTTTTGAGCCGCTCGCAAGACCCTTCACGCAACCTGCTGCCATGGGAGCTCGAGGTCATCAGATCGAACCGAACTTTGCCACGAACGGGCACGATGAGTCTATGCACGACAGCGTTTGTTGGTTGTAAGAGTTACAGATGCTGGAGTTGTACAAGGGTGAAAATCTGCAAGCAATACTGGATAGATGCACACGGCGGTCACGGCGGACGTTGGTCACGACGATGGATACTCGACGACCCACTGCGCACTAACGACCTTCTCCTGGTCCTCATCGTCGTCAAATTTCAACCTATACGTAGCGGTAGCTTTCGCGGCAGGGTTATGCTGTACGTGTCCGTGGTTAGCGATCGGAGTAAAGCTGATGCGCGACCGCAACATACCCTGGAGTCTTTCGGGCCACCAGAAATGACCTGCGCGCGATAGAAACTCGTCGTTTCGGGGTAGAGTGCGAGCACCATAGTACCAGGCGAGAATATAGGGACGTCCTTGAAAGGATCCTTCGCTTCCATATCCGGTATGAGCAGTAAATTCCGCATGGTCGCCTGGTACGTCCTGATAGTGCGTGGTGCGTTAATTGCCATGCATTCCGGGCACGACGGTTACGAAAGAACACGCACACAGGTACTCCGCCTTCTGCATCTGCATCTTGAACGATGTACTCGCCGTTACCCGCGCTCTTGGTGATCGAGACGAGGATCCACTCAGCCTCGGTCGCGTCGCGGTTCTGCGTGTCGGCGGGCACGCGGAAGCCAACCATCCGTCCTTCGCGCAACGGCGGAGGAGCTTTCTTCTGGTGGCTCCGCGAGCCGTTGGCCGTGGCGCGTTGGATGAGCGGTGGCGAAGGTGCGACGCGCGCCGCAGGCGTGCCGTTCGTCACAGCAGGAGACATGCGTTGCCGCTTGTTTCGCTTCTCTGCAGGTGTAATGTTGAATAGATGTGTTGAAGATGAAGACATCCTGACCTTGTACGGGCGCGGCTTCTACAGCGGTCCGAAGCGCCTTCAGTACGGAGAGCGTCTCCAGCGCTTCCGTAATAGCTCTGTGGTCACCCGCTACATCGTCAGAACGTCGGTATAACGAGTGAAACAGCACAACGCACATGTTGTCCTTGTCCGCATGGGACTTGAGGTCTTCGAGTGCGGCCTTGAGTTTCGGCTGGACGCTCTTGAACAGCTCGTAGTCGTCGATTGCTGCAGCGTGCTCGGCCTCGGTCATGAGCTTATTAACCTTCATGACGCGCTCTGCAAGATCTTGGGACGCCATGGAATTGCCGATAAGCATCATCTTGGACGTCGCCTTGGCCCATGTGTCGTGTTCTGTGGGACGCATAGCTCAGGTTAGGCGCCGGCGTCAGAGGTAAATGGACACGAACCTTCCGACGGCGGAGGCCGTTTCTGTGCCAGTGCGCGTCGACGGTCCATGCGGCGCCGCGGGGAATAGCTCAACGAGCGCGAGACGCAGTGTTCAGCACCACGCAGCGCCGGGACGAGGCTGGCAGCTGTCAAGTGACGGGATCGGACTTCGACTCGTTTCGCATCTTGGCTCTGCTCCTTGCCGTCAAACCGTCCTGGTCCTACATAGGCGCATAAGATCAGCAATAATTCCCCACTATGTGCGCAACCAGCGATCTCCAGACGCCCGATATCAGGCTATCGAGCGCGCGCGCGCGTCCAAGTTGGGCCTCGTCTGAATCACAGCTCGCCGTCAACGCGATTACGCTGCTAACAAGTTCAACAACACCGTTGGTGTCCCTTGGAAGTTCTTTGCGATATTCGGTCTACAGCATCAGGCGTGTCCCTCGTGCTCTAATTCAGTGGTGGCCGTTCCGCGTCGCTCCCGAAAAGTCTTCATGCAACTGGCGATCTACGTGAAGTCCTCCTCAGCACACTAAACCTTTGGAATACCGCTCTGGTAGCACATATAGTCATCTTTATCTTAAGGCTATAATGAGCGGATACGCATCTCAGCGCTCGGCTCCTACACTGCTCGACGACTGGTTCAAACGCCCGACTGCCCCATAAGGAAGCTGTGAACAATGCGGCGCTTGCAGATCCGTGGATACATCTTGTGACTAGACTCTGTTCCAGCACCGTGTTTCGAATTGACAGGCGAGGCGCTCGTCCTAGGGTTTATGTAGACCGCGGGGCGTCGAGCTTTGTCCGGTGTTACTTTCTGGAGTCTTTCTCCTCCAACCATGTCTCTTCAGAGTGAATACGCCACTACGGCCGCGAAGAGACAGTATGGGGTGCGTCGAAAGACCGCTATCCTTCTCGCACCCACTCAAGCTCAGACGGACACCTTCAGCCGGCCGAACTATACGAGCCTCAGATCCTAGAGCGCTCTGCCACTATGACTCCTCCCAGCCTACACGTACTCTCGATGTGCGCCACGACACATCCGTCGAGTAACTATTCCTATAGCCGGCTTCCTTGACGGCCCAGCTGGCTGGCTTGGCTGCGCAGGACGAGCGCCTGAAGCCTTTCTTGGCCGTGGCCGTGGCGTATGAGTCCTCCGACAGGCAAAAGAGTAATCTTGCGGTCAAACAAGCGATGCACGACCTCGAAGTCGAGCGACAGACTCAGCCCGGCGTGGACCACGGCGCGACGACGAAGAAGAAGAAGACGCTGGCCATGAAGGTCCGCAGTGCAATCTACGTCGTGGCCGAGGACCTGCGGTCTGCCCTGAAGAAGACGCACGTCACGAACATCTCGTCAGGAGAGGTCAGCGCACTGGCAGCCCGGGCTGAACTCGGCATCGAAATCGTCAAAGTCGACTCTGCGTCGCCACGGTTCGAGAACTGGGGCAAGACTGTCGAATTTCAACCCGCGTATACTCTCGTCGTGACGAAGATCGCGGGTGTGCAGGAGATCGTGAAGCTGGCGGCGAGGACGAAGCAGCGAGTGCGTGTCGCTGGCTTCCGACACACTTGGACGTGAGTGCATCGCTTCTATCGAGTGCACAATCTCAGCGTCTTACTAGCGAACTATACGGGAGGTCCGGCGGCTTCCTCCTCATGTTTCTTCCTTACGCTTCCCTGACGGCACTCCCCTACCGACCGCCACCGCCGTCATTCCTGTCCGAGCTATCTGGCATAACAATCGTGGATAGCGTCAAAGGCCTCCGCGCAAAGGACGGACACTCCTTCTGCAAGATCATGGCAGGGACGACCAACGGCCAGTTTCGCGAGTGGTGCTATGCCCACAAGACGTGGTGCATTCCTTTCAACGTCATAATGCTAGAGGTGACTTTTGGCGGCACGAACGCGCCTATATGCCACGGCGCCGGGCTGTCGTCAAGTACTCTCTCGGATCTGGTCGTCGAGGTCGAGTACGTCGATGCGTATGGCAAGCTGCGCGTCGTCAACGACCCCGAACAGCTTCGTGTGGCTAGTGGAGCATTCGGTCTGCTCGGCGTTGTGATCTCGGTGACTCTGCAGTTGGACGAGATGGCCGTGGCAGAACTTCAGCCAGTCAAGCGGCTCGCCGCTCTTGCCGTTCCGCCGCCAAGGGGCTACAAGATCCCGGCACCCGTGCTCGCGCTCATGGAGGAGAACGGGATCTCTACCGACGGTCAGGAGATGGAGGCGGCTCGCGCGGACTTTATTCGGCGCTGCGAAGAAGACTACGACGTCGAGTTCTTTTGGTTCCCGTACCAGGAGAACGCGTGGATCAACACATGGAAGAGTACGCGAAAAATTGACATTCTTTCTCGTATGCGACTCACCACGATCATAGAGCGGCGGATGAGAGAGGATGATGTGAATTTGAGTACCCTGGAGATGGTGGGTTCAACGGTGAAAGTGCTCAAGAGGTGTGACTTCGTTCCGTTATTCACGATTTCGCGTTTACTCATACGGCACTTGCATAGATTCAAGAGAGCTTGGCTGAGTCTATCGTAAATAGCTGGGCGTTTAACCACTTGCTCTCTCCCAAACTCCAGGCATTCACACTTGGCATGTCAGCGATGTGGGCTCTACCAGACATTCCGGACAAGAAGGACGTGATTCAGACGTACGTCAGCGAGGCCCTCCACTTCAGGCGTGGAATCCGTACGTCGAATAATGCTCATTCCTTGTATCGTCTAATTTTTTGCTGTGCGCGACCGCTAGAGAACTTCCGTGTTTGGGACATGGAGTGGGAGATACCAATCCCCGAGACAAGCACTCGTAGCGGAACACGCAACTACGAGAAGCTACGAGACCGTCCAACGCGCTTGGTAAGTTCGTTCGCAATCCTCCCGCATGGACTGAGGTAATCACCGTCAACACTAGGTGGGACGCGATCACTGAGATTTACGACAACGGCGAGGACGCTCCCGTCAAAGTCGCCCTCGAGATGCGCCTCACGGGCTCTTCCGAAGTTATCTTAGCGCCACAGAGAGGCAACAAGTACGGTACCGCGTCTATCGAGGTCCTCACTACCCTTCCTACCGGGGAAGAGGTCTGGGGCTCGTTCTGCCAGAAGCTGACGGACCACTGGACGAGTTACACCGATTCCAATGCCACCTTGCTGAATGCTCGACCGCATTGGGCTAAGCAGTGGAAGGGCCTCGTTGTTCACAACAAGCCCGTAGAGCGCTACTTTACGGAGGACGCGTATAGGGATGCATTTATGGAGTTCAAGGTCGGCTTCAATGCTCTCGTCGGTTCGGATGAGGCTGCGAAAGACACTCTTGCTCGTTTCGCAGATCCTACCATCGCGCGTCTGGTTTTGGAGCTTAGGCCTTCGCTTGTGTATATGATCGCTCCGGCCTATCATACTTGTGCTCGCCTTTTCTTTCCTCGTCGCAATATCCATACGATTAATGTAATGAACCCAGCTTCAGATACCCTTCCATCTGTAAACATAGATTCTCCCGTGAATAACGAAGTAGACACTGTGTGGTTAGCGTTCGAAGTCGCATACAGCCCGCTTGACACGGCGCACTAACGTGCGAATCTGAACATGGGTATCGACTTGGGATTGGTATCCTGAACCTCCTCAGACATGGTAGATGTCATTCTCTTCCTCAATCTAGGGACAATTTTAGAATAGAGGGACTATGTAGGATTCCTAAGGATACAGAATATCACAGGAAACCAAGCACATGGCCGGTCCGGCGGAGCGGTGTTGTATCAGCGGCAGTAAAATTAGTTGCGGCTGTTGTGCTCTGTTCCCGCTTCGTCGTCGAGCCCATTCCCGTCCGCCCGCCACGCCGTCTGGCTCCCTTCCCTGCGCTCGCGCATTCCATTCGTTTACACGACCATGACCTCCCGTCTCCCTGTACGCTCGTCCGGGCACAAACGGACCCCCTTCACCAAGCGCCAGACAGGTCAGTCTGCGTCCAGCGCTCACTCAGAGCCCCTGAAGCTTGGAATCATTTCCTGACACCTGCGCAGCCTGCACGACCGCATCGCTGTACAAGGCCCCGCTCGCCGGCGCCGTCGTCGACTCGGCCCAGCCGCTCACCGTCTCCTGGGACACCACCTGCTTCAACAACAACCCGGAGAAGGTCGACCTCCGTCTCTACAGCGAGACCACTAGACTCCAGATCTGGAAAGAGCTCCCTTACGCTGCAGGTAGCTACAATGTGCGTCAGGTCTTGGTCGTCGCGACCGCCATCACTCGCTCAACGCTCCCGCAGGTCGAGCTTTTCCCGAGATGGTGGAACGACACCGAGACCGTCAAGCTCAAGTTCTCCATCCAGGCCTCTGGAAACCCCTTCGCGTCCGACTACGGCCCAGGTCCCGTCTTCACCGCAACCTACACCGCGCCCACAGATGGTTCCGTCGACGACAAGGCCGACATGAGCATCATCGACACCGGCTACACCTGGGTCAAGGTGCGCAGCGTGATCTCTGATTCCCACAATGTGTTGACGCTCCTCTCCAGAACTTCGTCAAGTCTCTGAGCGGCGGCGAGATTGCGGCAGCCATCATCTGCCCGCTTCTCTTTATCGCCATTGTCATCGGTGTCTTCTTCTACGTCCGTCGCAGCCGCAAGCAGGTCGAGGAGCGCCACAAGCGCTTCTCCGCCATGGTCGACAAGCGCATGTCCACCATCTCTGGCAATTGGGCATCCATGTCCGCGGCCGGCGCGCAGTACGCCATTCGGAACTCCATGGCCACCTTCGGCCGCCCCTCTGCGGATATGGCTACGGTTGGCCACGAATCTGCCGCTCCTGGCAGCACCGTCGGATCCGGTCTTCGTCCCCAGACTCGTGCACGCTCTGGCACGCGTGTGTCGTTCGCCCCGGAGAGCATGTACGGTCGCCCCTCGAATGCCGGTGAAACCGTTCGTTCAAGTGTATACTCGACTGGCCCGACCCGCTCGTTCCACTATGGTGATGCCCCGCCGATGCCGCAACGCAACAACTCGGGCTCGCCCGACAACCTGACGCTCTCGCCGACGCAGCAGACCGGCGCCTTCACTCTGTCCGCATACGAGATCGACAACCGCGCCTCTCAGTACGACGCCGCTGGTGACGTGATGCCCGCTCTTGCCATGATGCGCCAGTCGAACGACACGAACGAGCTCATGTTCTCGCCGACCAAGGAGACCCCGCTCCCGCCCGTCCCCGCCGTGACCGCCCAGGCGCCCAAGTCGCCCCTCGGCATGATGCCGATGATGGACTCGAACTTGTCGCCCGAGGAGCGTCTCCGCCAGTACGCGGCCGGCAAGAAGCAGTCGATCAGCGTCGCGAGCCCGAACAGCGCGTCGTTCTTCTCGCCCGTCACGCCCACGTTCCCATCGCCCGCCGCGCAGCGCACCGTGTACTCTGCAAACGGCTCGGAGAAGAACCCGTTCCGCAAGAGCGTCGCACACGCGGAGGATGACGGCGCGTACGACGGCGTGGACCACTTCTAAAGCGTCTCTCTCTCTCTCTCTCGACATACCCTTCCCACACCCTTGCAGCCCCAGGCTTTGGGCCCCCCTCTTCCAGTCGCATTGCATTAGTATGGCAGATGTGCCGCGCCCTCTTTCCTCGCCTTCCTCGTCATCTCTCCCCACCCCGAATGTTTGGAACGCCGGCTTAGCTCTGCCGGTACAGATCTTGGTTTGTGTGTTTGTTTGTCCGGGGAAGCTTTCTCTTCACTACTACTGTGTTTCTGTCGTATCGTACAATCCCGTGAATGCACCATTCGAGTCATTCTCTCGCTGATGATTGGCAAGGAACCAGACGACACCTGAACGGTACGACTTTTTACACTTGAAACTTGGAAGGAAATTATCGAGTATCCCGACTCAAAGCAATGTAGAGTTGTGCGGGTTATCGAGCATGCCTGAGGCAAGCATTTCCGTCCAAGTGAAGGCTTGCAGATATTTCGGTTTGCGACGCTTGACCTTCTTGACCTTCGGCGGTAGCGGTAGCTGGCACAGGATGGCAAATATGGCCCGATACTCTGCCAGGTCCCCACGATAATCCGGACACTCGGGATCCCATTCCTCCTCCTCATCTTCCCATTCCTCCTCCTCCTCATCTTCGTCTTCGTCCTCGCTAGAGTCATACGGGTGACGGTCGACATCCGGGCTGTCATCTGAACCTAGGTCACGATCTTCTGCACGTCCACCTGCGGCTCCGTCTTCGTCGGCTTTCAACCGCCGGCAGACGGAGCGTATGATGCAGTCCACCTCCCCCGTCCTGAACCAATACATCATCATCCCGCAATACGCGGTATTGACCAGCTCTGCAGGTGGAAGCAGAGCCCTGTCCCGGCGGTCAGAAGGTACCGTCTCAAGGATCTCATCGGAGACCGGTGTGGCAAGTGGCGGAGAACGTTCACGTATGCGTCCAGACGAGTTCGTCACGAGGGCGTCCATGCCCGTCAACAAGTACTCAGGCTTCACGCCCAAATGCTCCGGCGGACACGTCGCCGTCGAATAAAACACATCATGATCCTTGTCGCCGGTCTTGAAGACCAAGTCCTGGAGAAGATGCAGCGTAAACCGCCATTCCCGAACTCGGTCCTCTTCGCGTCGCGGTTCATGGTTGCGCAAGTGAACCTTGACGTCTGAGCCTTCCAGCCACATATTAGGCGTCTAAAGTTCCGAGTTCAGAGTTGCAGCAGCCTCAGCCTGAGAAGAGGCAGACGTACGGCGAGAAGCGCGTGGCGTGGCATTCCGTACTGGTTGTCGGGTTTGAATGTGCACAGGAGCAGAACGGCGTTGTAGATGCTGCACTCCCCGAACAGCTCTGGGTGCTGCCAGGGGCTCTGAACTGGGGTCCAGCTAGTGTTCTGCGTCGCCGTCGTCATTTCGAAAGCCTGCGCAAAGGCGGCTACGATGAACTGACTCGAGCGTCAGCATGTGACTAGATGGACGAAGAATGCTCCGACTCGGACTCCTTACCTTCGATCCACAAGCTGGCGGGATAAAATGCACGGCTCGTAGAGCCGAATTTCTCTCTGTTAGGACACACTGGCTGTTGTCCCGAGACCGAATCTCCGCTATAAGCTTCTTTTGCGATGACGGCTTCCAAGCGTTGTCTCCCGAGAACAACGACGCATACTGCTGCTGGTTCTTCCAGCCGTCCGATTGCCAGTTCGGTTCTTCCATGGATACCGATGGACTGCTGAGCCAGTTGGTAGCTTCTTTTATGGGTCAGTGGAAAGCGAGACAAACTATGTGGCGGAGCATCCAACGGACCATATGTAGGGTCTATGAACAGCATGTAAGCCATATGACTCCAACAGACGCACGGAGCAGGATGTAGTTTCGGACCTGATGTCATGAAAGAGTAGACGTAACGTTTTACGAACGTCCACTCAACCGGCTTGCGCCAATGCTCGGTCCACGTGGTCGTGGTGAAAGCCACATTTTCGTCGATGACCTGCACAGTCCACGAGAGGTGTTGCGGAGATCCAGATGAGCCAAATAGTCTGGTCGCAAACATGGCGAGGTATCGGCCCGCTTTGTTCTCGATATCGCCCTCGCTGAGGATTTCGCACAGTGTCACGAAGGGGAGGAGCAGAAAGGCCAGTGCTCGTTTCCCTTCGTCGAAGACAAGACGACCCTCACAGAGCGTAGTTTTGGGGTCGAGTGCTTCCTGTTGCATTGCTCTTGATGTTGCTCTCGAAGGTGGTTGCGGGAAGACAGTAGTTTCAGACTCCGCCCCAGTCCGCTCACTCCCGTCCGCGGCGCGAGTTCCGGACGTCAGTCTGCTTTCCAGTCCTCCTGCTGGTTCTGGATGCTGTTCGATAAATGTATCACCCCGGCGCAAAGGAACCCGACCTCTTTACTACCTTCGCTACGACCGCTTGACCGTTGACGACCGCACGACTAAGTACTCTGCAAACTCGGTCGCGTCTGACACTGGCGCCTGTGCGTCGTTGTTCGACTGCTGACATGGCCCTGGTTTGTGTGTAGTGCGCGCAGCTAAGTGTGAGGATGGTTTGCACGTTCTCGCGGGATGATGAGTCGCGGTGCCGGAAATCTGACAGGAATCTTTCTCGTCCTTGCTAGAAGTGCCAGGCTCAACTTACTATCTGCGTGCACCACGTCGTGTCATTGCGCCAACGACTACATCATCAGCCAGCGCGACATCCTAGTCAAACGAGACAAGGATGTCGCATTTCTGCGTTCTCTCGAACGGGAACAAGGCGTTCAGACTGTTTAGACCAATGTCCGTGAGCCTCTAGTTCCATGGTTCCCTCTCTGTGGCCTCATGTATAATTGACATTCCAACGCGAAGACGCCCGCCGTTTGATAATATTCTGTTACAGGTTGTGATCCTTCTTTGTACACCGTTACGGGAGACAGTCGTGACACATGTGCGCTTGTGAACTGGGGGAGCACGTTTGCAGCCAGCGACGGCATTGGGGTTCAACGCACGGACGTTGACTGGGAGATGTCATCCGAGTCGGAGCAAATGCTCACGTTGTGACTGAGTCTTACGAGTGCAAATGGAGATGCGCGATGACGGTTTGCAATACTGTAGAGAGAGTGAGCGCCGTCGGTAGAGAGCACGTTCTTGTGCACTGAGCGCTCGCGGGAGCAAAGCATCCTCGGCAGCGTTGCCGTGGCGTTGCTACGGCCAGCAGGAAATCGTGATTCTAGTGCCGTGGGCGATGCAGAGAACTGCTGGTGGTGGAGCTGAGAGGCGCCGTGTGCCGGAAGCACGGTACGAATCCTGCACACGCGTTCGGGCCTCCTGCCTCGTCGTTTCTGCGTAGAGAGAGGCGGAAGAGCAGCGCGGGATGGTGAAGTGTTCCCAGACGGGGTTGCAGCGATCCCTGCATTAGAGTAAAAGCGTGTTGAATGCCGGTGTGATGGGTAGATCTCGATGTTTGGTAGTTGAGTGACGTCGAGCGCGGTGGTAGTACTAGATGTTCACGAGACCTGGCTGAGGGCGTGTCGACTAGGAGCTGGAAGTAAGAAGACGCCATCGATTGGACGAATGCTCCACAGAGAGGTAAGGAAATGAAAATTGACGGCGATGTCGCACAAGTCCGGTGGCCGGTTTTCCTTGTACTGTTCGAGTTGTCGGTCCAGCATCCGGGACGCGTCAACTCCACCAGCGACAATGGCCGCCACAGACCCGTCCACGGCGACGGACCCCCATCCTTTCCTCAAACACCTCATAGCCCTCCTTTCCGTCTACGAGCTCAGCCCGCCCCATTCCGCTCCAGCACCCAAGTACAATGGCCAGAGCGACTGGCAGACCGACGCCATCGAGCGCGGGCTCGCAGCGATGGCCCGCAGAATGTACAAGGCCGAGGCGGCGCTCCAGGCCAGGCGACCCTCGTCAGGCGGCTCGGACAGCTCAAACTCGAGCAGTCCCGGCAACGGCGATGGCGACCCCAACGGCGGCGGCAGCGCTTCCCGGGGACGCAGCAAGGCGGGGACGCCCATGAGCATTTCGCTCAAGGACCTGCCCCCCGTCGCGCTCGTCGACCAGGTCACGCCCACGCCGCGGCCCGCCGCCGACCTCGAGCCGTTCCCCAGCAGCGGGAGCAGCGAGGACGTGCGTGAAAACGTCGGCCACACCAGTCGCTGTCCCGCCTGCGGTCGCCCGCGTCTGCGCACCACCTCCCACTCGCCCAACGGCTCGCCGCAGATTGTCCCGCCAGGCCCGCTCCTCGACGCCGCTGCCGAGAGCAGCATCGCAGAAGGCGGCATCTCGGCTTGGGACGAGCTTATCCTGCTCAAGGAGCAGGTCCAGGACGTCGCGCGCGTTTGCAAGGTCCGTGTCGGCGGTTACGCACGCTTTCTGTATTATCGCTCAACTCGCTTTATCGCAGGCCGTCGCTGCGGGCGACTTGTCGCAGAAGATTACCATCCCGGTGCAAAGTCTCGTCATGATACAGCTCAAGGACGTCATCAACTCTATGGTCAGTGCCCGTCGCGTTCCTGCACAATGCGCGCGCATTGAGTGCATGCTTTAGGTCGACAAACTGGGCCAATTCGCGGAAGAAGTCACACGCGTTTCACACGAGGTACGAACCTGTTCCGCCCACCCGCTTCTCGCATCGACACTTCCGCTCACTACCTCCTACAGGTCGGCACTGAAGGGTGAGCATCCCTTTTACGTTTGCAAACATGCTCCGAACTCCACGTTCTCGCACCGGCCCGGATACTGACTGGTCGCCCTGCAGGAAACTCGGCGGACAGGCCATGGTCGTCGACGTGGAGGGCACATGGCGCCACCTGACCAACGTCGTCAACAAGCTCGCTAACAACCTGACCTTACAAGTGCGCTCCATCGCCGAAGTCACCAAGGCCGTCGCCCGCGGTGACCTGTCGCGCCAAATCGAGGTCGATGTCAAGGGCGAAATGCTGGACTTGAAGAACACGGTCAACGGAATGGTTATCAAACTTCGTGCACTAGCTGCAGAGGTAACGCGCGTCACGCTCGAGGTCGGATACAAGGGCAAACTCGGAGGACAAGTCGTCGTACCAGGATTAAGCGGAGAATGGCAGGAACTAACGCACAACGTACGCGCAATCGTAGCTATTGCGACATCGTCTGACTATGAGGCCCGTAGGTCAATCGAATGTGTATGAACTTGACGAACCAAGTCCGTTCCATTGCCGTCGTCACGACCGCCGTCGCGCAGGGAGACTTGACCCGCCAGGTCGAGATCGACGCGGAGGGCGAGATTGCGACTTTGAAGGACACAATCAACTCCATGGTTGCCCAGCTCAGCACTTTCGCAAGCGAAGTTACGCGTGTCACATTGGAAGTCGGTTCCAAGGGCATGCTCGGTGGCCAAGTCCGCGTCGAGGGGCTCAGCGGCGAGTGGAAGCATCTTACGGACAACGTCAGTCTACTTTCTCCAGTCCGTGGGAAACTACTCTTCTGACTTGATCGCGCAGGTCAACCGCATGTGCATGAGCTTGACCAACCAAGTGCGCTCTATCGCTGCGGTCACCACGGCCGTCGCACAGGGCAACCTTACACGGCAAGTCGAAATCGACGCTGAAGGCGAGATCGCGGCGCTCAAGGACACGATCAACAACATGGTCGCGCAATTGAGCACGTTCGCGAGCGAAGTTACTCGTGTTACGCTCGAGGTCGGTTCCAAGGGACGTTTGGGCGGCCAGGTCCAGGTCGACGGCTTAATGGGCGAGTGGAAGCACTTGACCGACAACGTGAGGTCGCTTCATCGAAGTCTTGGAGCATTTGAGGCTGATAAAGTGAAATACGTAGGTGAACCGCATGTGCATGAACTTGACGAACCAAGTCCGGTCTATCGCTGCTGTCACGACTGCAGTCGCCCAAGGCAACTTGACGCGACAGGTCGAGATCGACGCCGAGGGAGAAATTGCCGCGCTTAAGGACACGATCAATAACATGGTGGCGCAGCTCAGCACGTTCGCGAGCGAGGTGACGCGTGTGACGCTCGAGGTCGGCTCCAAGGGGATGCTCGGCGGACAAGTGCAGGTGAACGACCTGAGCGGCGAGTGGAAGCACTTGACGGATAACGTGAGTTTGTGAATGGGGGCGGACTGGGATGCTGATGTGCGATAGGTCAACCGGATGTGCATGAACTTGACGAACCAGGTGCGGTCGATTGCTACTGTCACGACTGCCGTCGCGCAAGGCGACTTGAGTCGCACGGTCGAGATCGAGGCCGAAGGCGAGATTGCGACGCTCAAGGAGACCGTGAACCGCATGGTTACGCAGCTGAGCACGTTCGCGTCTGAGGTTACGCGTGTCGCGCTCGAGGTCGGGACGATGGGTGTGCTCGGTGGTCAGGCGCGCGTCGCAGGCGTGCAAGGCGCTTGGGCAGACTTGACCAACAACGTCAACGTATGTCCTTCTCCTTCTCCCCTTAGCAAAGTTGTGCTCAACGTACTCGCCTCGAACAGAACATGGCAAACAACTTGACGATTCAAGTGCGCTCCATTGCTGCTGTCACGAGTGCTATTGCACGCGGCGACCTCAGCAAGTTCGTCGAAGTCGATGTGCAAGGCGAGATGCTTGACTTGAAGCTCAATATCAACTCCATGGTCAAGCAGCTCTTCACGCTCGCGAGCGAAGTCACGCGTGTCTCGCTCGAAGTCGGAACGGAGGGCAAGTTGGGTGGTCAGGCGAGGGTCGAGGGCGTACAGGGAATGTGGAAGGTCTTGGCTGACAATGTACGCCGACCATGCTCCCATACAGCTGGATGCATGTTCTCACGCATTTTCTTCCGCAGGTCAACCTGATGGCGGATAACCTGACGACCCAAGTGCGGAGTATCATCGAGGTGACGAAGGCTGTCGCTGGCGGCAACTTGACCAAGAAGATTGGCGTCGACGTCAGGGGCGAGATCCTCGAACTCAAGGAGACGGTGAACGGCATGACGGACAGTTTGAGCTTATTCGCGGACGAAGTCACGCGTGTCGCGAAGGAGGTCGGAACTGATGGTATCTTGGGCGGTGTCGCCAATGTTCCCAACGTCAGCGGAACCTGGAAGTCGCTCACGGACAACGTCAATGTCATGGCCAACAACGTACGTGCTTCCCAATACGGCGAAGGATGGCTCTTAATCTCACTATCTTGGACCTGCAGTTGACGCAACAAGTGCGCGCCGTCGCAAAGGCGACTACTGCTGTGGCTCGCGGCGACTTGACGCAGAAGATCACGGACGTCAAGGTCTCTGGAGAGCTTCTCGAGCTCGTCAACACGATCAACAGCATGATAGACCAGCTTGCTATCTTTGCTGCCGAAGTCAAGAAGGTCGCGCGCGAGGTCGGCACAGAGGGCAAGCTCGGTGTGCAAGCGCAAGTCGGCAACGTCCAGGGCACATGGCAAGAGATCACGTCCGTCGTACTCGCTATACGCACCTGGGGGATGATTAACAATGTTCTTAGAATGTCTGTGAATACCATGGCGAACAACTTGACGACACAAGTCCGTGGCTTTGCGCAAATATCGGCCGCCGCAACGGACGGCGACTTCACGCGCTTCATCACAGTCGAGGCATCCGGAGAAATGGACTCGCTCAAGACGCAGATCAACCAGATGGTCGTCAACTTGCGAGAGTCTATCCAGAAGAACAGCGCTGCCCGTGAAGCTGCCGAACTTGCCAACCGGTCGAAGTCTGAATTCTTGGCGAACATGTCGCACGAGATCCGGTACGTGCCCTAGCTGTGTGCTACTTGTGCAAACCGCTCACTCGCTTTTCGACGAACAGAACCCCGATGAACGGTATCATCGGCATGACGGAGTTGACGCTTGACAGCGACCTCAATCGCTCTCAGCGCGAGAGCTTGTTACTTGTCCACAGTCTGGCACGCTCGCTGTTACTCATCATCGACGACATTTTGGATATCTCCAAGATCGAAGCAGGGCGGATGACGATGGAGCAGGTCTCGTACTCTATCCGACAGACGGTCTTCGGCATCCTTAAGACGCTCGTCGTCCGTGCGACCCAGAACAACCTCGACCTCACGTACGATGTGGACCCAGACATTCCCGACCAGCTCATTGGCGATTCGCTTCGTCTACGTCAGGTCATCACGAACCTCGTCGGGAACGCTATCAAGTTTACGCCTTCGAAGCCCGCCTCGCGCCAGAAGGGCCGAGTGTCGCTTACCTGCAGACTGCTTGCCATGGACGAGCAGAGCGTCACGCTCGAGTTCTGCGTCGCCGATACAGGTATCGGTATCGCGAAGGACAAGCTCAACCTCATTTTCGACACGTTCGCGCAGGCGGACGGCTCGACGACGCGCGAGTACGGCGGCACGGGTCTCGGCTTATCGATCTCGAAGCGGCTCGTCAGCCTCATGCAGGGCAACATGTGGGTGGACAGCGAGCTCAGCAAGGGCAGCAAGTTCTACTTCACGATCACCTCACAATTGTCAGAGATGCCAGTCGAGGCGATCCATGGCAAGATGTCGCCGTTCCACTCGCGGACGCTTCTGCTTTTCGATACTACTGGCGATACGAGTGGGCTTGCGCAGCATATTCGCGAGCTCGGTTTGAACTTGCATGTCGTTCACACTATCGCGGAAGTGGCGGATAAGGACCACTGTCCGCACGTGGATACCATTATGGCAGACTCGCTTACGATCGTGCGTCCCTGCGTTGTCGTCTCATTGCAGAGCGACTGACGTGTTTGCAGACAGAGCAATTGCGAGAATACGAGCACCTGCGCTATATACCTGTCGTTCTATCCAGCGCGGTGAGTGGAATGCTTACAAATTCGTTGATCGTATCGCTGACCATTGTATCGCTTTCGACAGAGTGCAGCGCGGTTGAACCGTACGTTCCGAGTATAATTAATGTCCTTCGCATCCGACTAACATCGCTCTTCCCAGTGAAATGGTGCCTGGACAACAGCATCATCTCTGTCATTACAACGCCCGCGACGATGCAAGATCTCTCGTCTGCCATCATCACCGCGATGGAGTCCAATACGGTCGCGCCCGTCGTAGCGCCTACGGACGTCGTATTCGACATTCTGTTGGCGGAGGACAACATGGTTAACCAGAAGCTCGCTGTGAAGATCCTGGAGAAGTACGGGCACATTGTCGAGATCGCGGAGAACGGCGCGCTTGCCGTAGATGCGTTCAAGGCGCGCGTGGCGCAGGGCAGGATGTTCGACATCGTGCTTATGGACGTGTCGATGCCGTTCATGGGTGGTATGGAGGCGACGGAGCTGATACGGTTGTACGAGCGCGAGCAGAACTTGCCAAGGACACCGATTATTGCGCTCACGGCCCATGCCAGTGCGTAACCCTTCTTTGATCATCCTTTGCGTATGCCAGGTGCTAATAATCGTTGTGTAGTGATTGGTGACCGCGAACGTTGTCTGCAAGCGGGAATGGACGACCACATCACCAGTGCGTCTTTTCAGTAGTGCCTTGTATCTTCGTATACTCACCCTTGTCCCTTTGCAGAGCCATTACGCAGACCAGACCTGTTGGCGGCGATCAACAAGCTCGCGGGCGACAAGGTGTCGTGGGGTGCACGCCGGGCGCAGCGCCATCGAGTATAATAGCTGTGGACGGTGTACCCTACCCGTGCCCGGAGACCTTGTATGCTTGGAGCGATGAACGAAACCGCTCCGTTATATCTCTCTGACGAGTTCTGATTGCCCCTCTGCTCTGCTCTGCTCATAACTTTCTGTATTTTTGTAGTCCTTTTGCAAGTACCTTCCCTCCCCCTCCCGCGTACTTTCAGTCTTATGTCACGTTTGAATATCCATCGATTTATCACGCCTGGGTTCGTGCGACTATAGATAAGCTTTTCGGTGAGGTTGAGTGCCGGAGCGGAGTGTCAAGACGCGTTGGGACTCGTGACTGCTCTTGAACCCGAACCACGTTGTGGCACTCGCTCTTGCCTCTTGACACCCACGCACTTTGCTCTGGGACATCTCGAGACTCGACCCTCTGACCTTGGACGCTCACTCTGACTCGACTTAACCCTTCCTACCGACAATGTCTCACCGCGGCGGCAAGAGCAAGCCCACGGCCGACGGCGGCAACGTGAATATCCCCGGCGTGCCCAAAGTGGTGCAGACGCGCAGCCAGAAGGCGGGCTTGCAGGTACGCGGACCAAGACAGTGCTGAAACATTCTAAATACTGTATTCTCGCTCGCAGTTCCCTGTGGGCCGTATCCACCGCTACCTCAAGCAGCGCACGCAGAACAACGTGCGCATCGGAGCGAAGGCGGCTGTGTACACGACTGCGATTCTGGAGTACCTGACGGCTGAAGTGCTCGAGCTTGCCGGTGCGTGCTTTTCGTGGCGGTTGACTTTGACTTTGGGGCTGACGGTTTGTACTACTATTAGGAAATGCGTCGAAGGACTTGCGCGTGAAGCGTATTACGCCGCGGCATCTGCAGCTCGCGATTCGCGGGGACGAGGAGCTCGACACCCTCGTGCGCGCGACGATTGCGGGCGGTGGTGTGCTGCCGTTCATCCACCGGACGCTGCAGCAGCCCAAGCAGACGATTCCAGGCGTGCAGCCTATTTGAGCGTGTCTATATGTCTGTCTGCGTCTGTCTATCTGGTCGTGCTTACTTTTTTGTCCGATGTATTATGCCTAGTTAGTATGTTCGAAATAGCAGAAGTATGCAAGAATTCGGCCGACGTCACACGTTTGTTCACGCGCCTGGACTCGAACTCTTACTCTCATTCACATTACACGATGCCCGCCAAAGTCGCCAACAAGGTCTGCCTCATGTGCGTGCTCGCTGTTCACGACGGCCATCGCGACTGATCTCCACTGGCTCGCAGCGTGCACGATGGATGGGGAATCTCGGACGCGCCGCCGGAGAAGGGCAACGCGGTCGCCGCTGGCAGCACGGTCAACATGGACTCCATCGCGGAGAAGCACTCGTACAGGAAGCTCGCTGCTCACGGCCTCGCTGTCGGCCTCAACGACGGGCTCATGGGCAACTCGGAAGTCGGGTGCGCGATCGATTTCCCAGTTACCCCGCATTTTCCAACGCGCTGAACGCGCGCTCAAAGCCATTTGAACATTGGCGCTGGTCGGATCGTGTGGCAGGATATCGTCAAGATCGACCAGAGCATCAAGAAACGCCAGTTCCACAAGAACGAGACGATTCTCGAGTCGTTCAAGCACGCAAAGGACTCCACGGGCCGTCTGCACTTGATCGGTCTCGTACGTTCTCTCTCTCCAGGGCGTCTGGCTCGTCGTCGTGTGATTAATGCTGCGCAGGTCTCGGACGGCGGCGTGCACTCGCACATCACCCACCTGTATGCGCTCATCGAGACCGCCCGCGAGGTCGGCGTCCCTCACGTCTTCGTCCACTTCATCGGCGACGGGCGCGACACCGACCCTAAGTCTGCCGTGACCTACATGCGCCAGCTGCTCGACTTTATTGCCAAGGACTCTGAGCAGCACAAGGACACGAAGGTCGAAATCGCCACCGTTGTTGGCCGCTACTACGCGATGGACCGTGACAAGCGCTGGGACCGCGTCAAGCTTGCAATCGACGGCCTCGTCCAAGGGACGGGCGAGAACATCGAGACGATCGAGGTTGCCAAGGACGGCAAGGGCGATGAACTCGTGAAGAAGATCGAGGAGCGCTACGCAAAGGACGAGAAGGACGAGTTCTTGAAGCCCATCGTCGTGAAAGGCGACGGTCGCGTCAAGGGTGAGTCATTCTCCCCGCACTCCCTCCTTCTGCTCAGCCACGAGCCAGACAAGGACACGATATTCTTCTTCAACTACCGCTCCGACCGCATGCGCGAAATCGCCTCCGTCTTCGGCATCGACCCCAAGCCGATGGAGGTCACAGTGCCCAAGGACATTGTGCGTCTACTCGCTTCGTTTCCACGCGCATATTCACATTCAGCTGATACGCATGGCATGACGTGCAGCACATTACCACGATGTCGCGCTACAACGTCGAGTTCCCCTTTAAGATCGCCTACCCGCCGCAGGCGATGACGAACGTCCTGGCAGAGACCCTGTCCAAGCAGGGCGTGAAACAAGCTCACATTGCTGGTGAGTGAATCAGCCACAGACGTCATCGACATTCGTTATCCGTCGTCGTGTCGTCTCGTGTGGCTTTCCAAACAGTCCTCGGCGGATTGACTGACTAACTGTTTTACCCTTAGAGACCGAAAAATACGCGCACGTGACGTTCTTCTTCAACGGCGGCGTGGAGAAACAATTCGAGGCGGAAGAGCGGCACATGATCTCCTCGCCCAAGGTGGCGACCTACGACCTCCAGCCGGAGATGTCCGCGCAGGGCGTCGCGGACAAGGTCGCCGAGGTCGTGCGCGCGGGCACGCACGAGTTTATCATGTGCAACTTCGCGCCGCCGGACATGGTCGGCCACACGGGCATGTACGACGCGGCGGTCAAGGCGATCAGCGCGACGGATAAAGCGGTCAAGACGGTGTACGACGCGTGCGAGGAGGCGGGATATATTCTGCTTATCACCGCGGACCATGGAAATGCGGAGCAGATGCAGAATCCGGAGGGGAAGCCGCATACGGCGCACACGACCAACCCCGTGCCGTTCATCCTCACCGGCGGGAAGGACAAGTGGAGTCTCAAGGAGGATACGAAGGGTCTGGGCGTCAGCGACGACGTGGACGCCGAGGTCGGCGCGCTGTGCGACGTGGCGCCCACCATCCTCGACATCATGGGACTCGAGATCCCGAAGGGTACGTTTACCCTTTTCCTTCCCATTCAGTCGCGCGCGCGCCCTCTCGCCGGTCGTTGTCTTGGGGCTCATGATCATCTCCTGTTTTCATTGCAGAAATGTCCGGACGGTCCCTGCTCGAGCGCAAGAAGTAAACGCCGAGAGCTCCGGGCGTGTTCCGTGACTCCCCAACCAAGACTGGATCTTCGAACTCTGTGTAAGACTGTACTCAGTACTACTGTACAACCCTCCTTCGCTGCTGACATAGATGCTATCTTCTCCTCGTGGAGTCGTTGGACCGTATCGGTTCACATGCTCCGATGAATGGCAAGTTTCAAAAGTCGAAAAAGCTATCTTTGCGACTCCCTTTCTCGTCGGCCGGCTCCCCACACGTTTACAGGATATCGTCACTGTGCAAGCCTAAGAATATTGCGTTGGGGCAAACGTTGCGGGAGTGCATTGGCCGGACTCCGTTTAAGCTTTCTGCTTCCGCACCTCCTCCTGTGCAGCTGAGGGGCGTAATAATGGACCCAATATCCTCGAGGCTGATTTGGTTGCCGGGAAGGCCATTGCCGGTGGCGTGCGAACAACGATCGCGTTGCCAGCGAGCGGGCTTTCTCCAGTCGGGAGACGAGCCGCGGCTTGCTTTCGCCAACTCCAATCTTCGACAGTTCAGTTGGCTATCCCGTCGATAATGTGGGATTGCTCCATGCTCCAGCTTGTGGGCCGCTGTCTCCGGGGAGGCCTAGTCACGGGGTTGCTTGTGCGCGCTGTAGAACGTCGACTTGCGTGTCCCTTCCAGATCGCCCGGCGTCATCGACATCGACACTCATGACCTACATACTGAGCACACGGCTCGCCGCGCCATCTCGTCCCAGCACATGACTTCATACTATGCCACCCGATCGCGGAATACGACAACCCATCGCTGGCGCCGGCTCTCCAGAGCAGGACGTTTGCAGCCCGAAGCGACTTATTACTTGCTCCCCGGACGCAAAAGCAAAGAACTGTGGGGCGTCGAATCCGGTAATTAACCCACGCGTCCCACGTGAAAGATACGATGCTACGAGCAGGATCTCGCACGCATCGGGGTCCGACAGCAGCCACATGCATGCATTATTGGCTGCTATTTATCTGTGCGAGCCTGCACGTCGGCGGTGGCCACTCGCAAGGGGATCCGGAGCTACGATTGCGTTGCTATTGACCTTGGAGCTCAGCCACTGAGCGATCCTCCTGCACATGCATCTTCCGCTAATGGTCTTGGGAAAGGCTCATTGCGACGTACAGGGCCTGTCAGATGATCATGATACCTTCTGTGCGCCAGCACATTCAACGCCGCAAGGGCATGTACCGTCGCCCAGAACCGCGCTCGTGAGCGATGGTGTGCTTCTTTCTGCGAGCGGCTCTCCCAAATTGGCGTGCGCCGCCGTTGCGAGGGGCCCCATGCCTCTCTGTTGTGTGCGTGCGATACATGTGCGCGGGGAATTTCCCCGGCATAGTTCTTTTCCACGCCAACTTCAACTCGTGGCCGTGAAGGTCCCCTGGGTATAAAGACGCGACTCGCAAGTCCCTGCACAAATTGCACCTCGCCCCTCCCCCGGTTCTTACACTCCTGCACGCAGGCACAGGCATCATGTTCGGCTCTCGCTCCCTCGCTCTTGCGCTCGCCCTCGCGTCCCCATCGCTCACGATGGCCGCGTCGTACTCCGTCTCCGACACATTCATTGGTTCTTCCTTCTTGAGCGGATTCGACTTCGAGGCTATCAGGTATGCAAGAACCCTAGGAGAGTCTCTTTGCCCTGTCTTACACATGTTCCTGCTGTTAGCGATCCGACGCATGGCCGTGTACAGTGAGTGACGTCCTCGCACATCTCTACTAGTCGCTGATGTGGCGTGGGAAGATACGTGTCGCAGAGCGCTGCTCAGAGCGCCAACCTCACTTCGACCACCAGCACCTCCTTTGTGTAGGTCTTTCCCTGCTGAACGTAGATCGATCTTGACATGTTTCCACAGCATGAGGGTAGAGTCGAAGACGGTTCTCAGCGCGAGTGGTGCAGGCCGCAAGTCTGTCCGCATCCAGTCCAAGAAGCAGGTACGACCCTGTTATGCTTGATCGACCGTTGCTAACAATGGATGCAGTGGACGACTCACGTCGCGATCATCGACGTTCGACACATGCCTCAAGGCTGCGGCACGTACGTGCTTGCCCCGATTGCCTCTATACGACAGTTGACGTTCGATGTTCCACAGCTGGCCTGCATTCTGGGAAGTTGGCGCCAACTGGCCTTTCGGCGGAGAGCTGGACATTATCGAAGGGTAAGTGAGATTCCATGCGTCGTGCAACGCATTCTCACTCATTATTACTCAGCGTGAACGACCTGACCCCGAATCTTTCGTCGTTGCACACGTCTTCGGGTTGCACGATGCCTGCCTCCCGCAGTATGAAGGGGTACGTGCCTTCGCGTCCTAGCCCGGGACGTCACCGACCCGATACTGTAGCACTGCTGTCTTCAACGACTGCAACGTAGAGAACGGCGCCAACAGGTATTACAGCTATCGTACTACGCCTTGTGCAAGGTCTGAACAACTCCTCTCACAGCAACCAGGGATGCGGCGTACATGGAGTCAGTTCCCGAGACTTCGGTCCCCCATTCAACAGCGCCGGTGGCGGCTGGTTCGCAGCGGAGAGGACGAACAGTGCCATTCGTGTCTTCTTCTGGAGCCGCCAGGACACGACTGTCCCCGCAGAGGTCAAGAACGGATCTTCCACCATAAACACGTCCAACTGGGGAAGTCCGACGGCCCTGTTCCCGTCGACGTCGTGCGATATTGCCTCGCACTTTGGTCCCCACAACATCGTCATCAACACGAGTCTGTGTGGTACGTGCACTAAGCACCGATCATGGGATGAACCATATCTCATCCGTTCTTCAGGTGATTGGGCAGGCAACCAGTATGCGTCGTCTGGATGCCCGAGCACCTGCGTTGACTACGTCAACAACAACCCTGCGGCGTTTGCTAACGCTTACTGTGAGTAGTACACGGCACCATCGCCGGACGTGGCTGACGTTGCATATAGGGGACATCGCTGCCCTGCGCGTCTACACTTAGATTTCAACATTCGACATCGACGATCTTACGACCTTTACGACTCTCGCTTACTCATTGTCTTTTTGGGGTATGAAGGTTCCGGATGACATGTATCCCTTAGCCGCGACTTGAATTGATCTGTGTGCTGTGCACACCTTTATGTTCAAACGCTCATGGTCTTTGCTTTGGACTCAGTCCGGATTGCATTGCAGTCAAGCTGGCGCTACAGCTACACAGAGAACTCGTCGGGATAGCGCATATCAAAGAATAAGACAAGACTCTCAAGACCCAAGAAAAGCGTCGACACGTCTTACGCGATGGAGAACGTCTGCAGCGGAAGTCAGTGATTGTGCGGGGAGCAAGTTTTGGGGAACGTACCTGATCTGCGCTCGGGCTCGCGGCATCACAACCTTGCAAGTCGAGCACGCCGTTGCTGTTAAACAAGCACTTGTTCTGAACGTTGGCGGGAACGAGGGGGATGTTGGCGGTAGTGCCGTCGAACGCGAACAGCTGCGAGTTGGTCACCTGACCACCGCCGTCCGCGCGACCACCGCAGGAGAAGAGGAGGACCTGGTTACCAGGCTGGCGACGCTCGTCGACGTTGAGGCAGCCTTGGGTCAAGCTGGAGACGATAAGAGTCTTGCCGGCCTGGTCGTTGTGCTTTCCTGCGGTGATGATGTCGAACTGCTGCTGCGGACTGCCGTCGCATGCCTGGACCTTCACTGCCATGAGGTTTTGGCGGAAGTCGCCCGTGTTGAGGTCGACGGTAAGGCACTGTCCATCGACCTTCACGGGAACGGCAGAGAAGGCACGCGTCGCGCCGTCATCACGCTGCTGAGCCTCAGCAGTGGCCTCTGGGTCCAGCTTCACATTGCCGGTAGGCGGCGCAGTGTTGCCGGCAGGAGGCGGAGGCGTAGCGGCAGGCTCGTCGGCAGGCGGAGGAGTGGCCACAGGCTCGTCGGCCGGAGGAGGCGCAGGCGCGCTGGCGTTTCCGCCGTCACCGAAAGAGAAGCTCTATAGCAGAGAACGCGTCAATTATATATCATCATCAAGAAGTGCAAGCAACTAACCTGGTCAGCGCTGGGGCTAGCAGCATTGCAGGCCTGGACATCAATAACGCCGTTGTTGTTGAACAGGCACTTGGCACCATCAACGTTCGCTGGGACAAGCGGGATGTTGGCCGCGTTGCCGTCGAAGGCGAAGAGTTGCGAGTTCGTCACCTGGCCGCCACCGTCGGCGCGGCCACCGCAGGAGAAGAGTAGAACCTGGTTACCCGACTGGCGACGCTCGTCGACGTTGAGGCAGCCGTTGGTAAGGCTCGACACGATGAGGGTCTTGCCAGCCTGGTCGTTGTGCTTGCCCGAAGTGATGATGTCGAACTGGAGATATGTACGACGTCAGTTGTGATCCACCGATACATTGCAATGAAACAGACCTGCTGCTGTGGGCTACCATCGCAGGCCTGGACCTTGATCTCCATAAGGTTCTGGCGGAAGTCACCCGTGTTGAGGTCGGCGGTGAGGCACTGGCCGTCGACCTTGACGGGCACAGCGGTGAAGGCACGCGTCGCGCCGTTGTCGCGCTGCTGAGCCTCGGCAGTGGCCTCCGGGTCCAGCTTCACATTGCCGGTAGGCGGCGCAGGGTTACCAGCAGGAGGAGGAGTAGCGGCAGGCTCATCGGCAGGCGGCGGAGGCGGCGGCGCCGCGCCAGCGTTTCCACCATCACCGAGCGTAAACAGCTGTCGGAAAGCGAACTAGTGTCAATGTCGCTCCCGAAGAACAATAGCGAGACGCTCGAACCTGGTCGCCACTTGCTTGCGCAGGGTTGCAGCCAGACTGGTCAAGCGTGTTGCCATTGAGCTTCAGGCAGACGGTGCCGTCGCGGTTGCTGTTCAACGGGACAAGCGGGATGCCCGCAGCGTTCCCGGTGAACGCAAAGAGCTGGGAGTCGGTGACCTGGCCACCACCGTCCGCGCGGCCGCCGCAGCTGAACATGAGGACTTGGTTGCCGGGCTGACGGCGCGGATCGAAGTTGAGGCAGTTGTTGAGGGACGAGGAGACAATGAGGGCCTGTCCCGCAATGTTGTTGTGTGCCCCTTGGGTGATGACATCGAACTGCTGGTTCGAGCTGCCGTCACAGTTGGCGACGACGACGTTCATGAGGTTGTGTCTGAAGTCTCCGCTGTTGAGGTCGACGGAGAGGCATTGACCGTTGGAGGTCTACGAATGCATGAGACTACAGTCAACAACATTCAGAGAGCTCACCTTGATGGGAACAGCGCTAAGGGCGCGCGTTGCTCCGTTGTCGCGTTGCTGGGCTTCGGCAGTCGCAGCATCGTCGATGTTCACGCGACGCCAAACCGGGGCGGCCGCTGCCAGAGTCGCAGAGACGAGAATCGTAGGGAAGATCGAGTGACGCATGTTGTACGAGGCGTAGACGTAGAGAGCGCAAAAATTGAGTCAAAGAGAGCGTTAACGAGAGTGCGCGTTTGAGATGGGGAGTGTGTAGAAGGCTCGACTGAAGCGAGTAAAAGCGACGATGAGGAAGTCCTCGTCAAGAGAACAAGAGCAAGACTGCAAGCAGAACTGGGGGGATGGAACAAGAACCGACCACAGAGGCACATGTTCACCGAGGCCGGGCCTTTATACAGTTCGCGCGTTTGACTGCGGATGCAGACGCCAGGTTCGAACTTCGGTCCCCCTGGCAACGGCGTTGAGGATCTACCAACGCCTAAAACGGCCAAGAGATGGTCGAGAACGCTTCCGGTGGACTCTCGAGTCCGTGGCTGCCCGATACCGGCGGACCAGAGTGCGGTATAGTCCAGTTCGAGAGTGCTTTGTCGCCAGCGAAGTGCAGGGTACAGAGTCCGTTTGTCCTTCGGTTGACGGTCCCGCTCGCGAACAGTTGGTCTACTGATTGCGCAGCTCAGGCGATCTTATCACGCAGAATATCAATCCATGAACGCATTCAGGAAGATAAGGTACGAACCGGGGCACTGCTTTGACTACCCTGTATGGACAGAGTAGGACTTGGTTCCCTGAACGCGACCGACCGGGGCTTGGGCACGGTGCGCTGTCAGCATAAACAGGTCAAGTTCTACATACACACGAACACGAGCTGCTCGAGCAGGACAATCCGTGGAGCAGCGCCACAGGTATCCATCACGAGCTGAATGAAACCGTCAACAGCCCTGCGAGACGATCATGATGTCGCGGAATCGGGGAGTTGGCGACGTCCCGTCCTTCGTCAGCCTGCGAATAATCACGCTGCGCAGCGCCAGAGACAACAGCACGCGCGAGCTTGACGAGTCAGGTTATGTAGGCAAAATAGCAATAGATAGTTGGGTTCAAGGGTGGGTAAGTGGAATACAAATGGATGGTACGCGGCTTCAGTAGTTCCAGTTGCTGCGACCCGTTCTTCACTCGATAATGGCGGCGGAGACGTCCGCAAACCAGGCAGACTGGTCGTCGGGCGAACCCCACTCTGCCGTCGAGCCGCCGAAGAAAGTCTGGAAGTGGTATCCGCGGAACGTCGTCTCGTTGTGCTGGCGGATGACGAGCCCCTCCGCCTTGATCTTGGACTCGCCGTTCACGAACAGCTCGATTTCGCCGTCCGCGCTCCCGACAGTGTTGAGCTTGACGCGTTCTGCGACGACGGTCCATTCGCCCGTCGGGAACGTGAACGCGCCGCGCGCGATGCTGAAGCCGTAAGTCGTGTCCTTCACCGAGCCAGGGATGTCGAGCAGGACGTCGTTGCTGTCCACCTCGGGCAGGTACGCGTATACCTCGCCCATGCCATCCTTGCGGAACATGAGACGCAGGTCGAAGCATTTGTCACGATCCTCTTGACGCCCGCCGCTGCACCGGAACGACGTGTCGGCGTCCGAGCCGCCGTAGGGTCCAGGCAGCTAAACATCGCGTCAGCATGAACATGCATACAGAACCATCGCAGCGCGTCTGACCTTCCCGCCCTTGTTGAACTGCATGCAGTGCATAAGTATGTGTCTGAGGGAGAGGAAGAATGCTGGAAGGAACGCACCTGGAAGCCAGGCTGGAAGTACACAGCGTACGACGCAAGCAAATGGCTCGCGTCCTCGAACTTGAAACCCTCCGGATCGCCGATGTAGAATCCAAACCCTCCGCGCGGTGTGCCAGACGGGTTGTACGACCCCTTGGGATAGTTGGACTGGTAGGCAAGGGTTCCCTCCGGCGCGTCGCCAGGCGCAGGAACGACGTCGTGCGAGGTACCGCCGGTCACCTTCTGCACAGCAAGTGCGTCGTCACTGAGTTCGATGCGCACGACGTCCGACTCTTGCGGTACGGTCTGGTCCTTGGGAAGCGTCGTGAACGCCTTCTTGAACGGCACGGGGAAGAAATGCGCAGGGTTAATGCCGCCAGAAGGTGCACCACCAGTCTGCGTGGGCTCAGGCGTTTCCGTAGACTCCGTGCTGGTGGGCACAGGCGGCTCTGTAGAAGTCTCGACAGGCGTCTCGGTCGAAGTCGGCAAGCTGGTTGAAGAAGAAGAAGCCGTGCAGCGCTTGCCAACTGCGCGGGCGTTGGCGGCGGCGAGGCAGAGCGTGGATGCGGCGAGTAACGAAGAGAAACGCATAACCGAAATAAGAAAACCGAACGCGAAGAAGAAGAAGGATGAGCACAATTGCTAGCACCGACGCGCCGCTTATAAGTAGGGCCCGTAATAGCAAGGCGCTGAGATCGGCGAGCCACGACCGTGCAGGCGATGCACCTGGATGCCCGAGAGATTCGCCTAACGTTATATCCCCTTTAAGAAATGATCCCTGAGGTATGACACGTCCTGAGATTCAGATACGGCGATACATGGCGATGAGTAGACATGGTTCGTGGTCGAGAACAACGAGCAACGCGGTCCTGTCCCGAAGCGATCAGGGTCCGCTCAGAACGGATAATCCGGCACCCTTCCTCTGAGGGACTGGCTTGTCAATGTCATGATACAAGCTGAATGAGGTGGAGAGAGGAGGCGAAAGCAGTCACTCACCAAGTTACCGCTTGATCCGCGGGTTTCTCAAGTCCCTGCGGAAGTCTCAACTCGCTTACGCCGGGGAATTTCTAAGCGTGTAGATTTTGCACAAGAGAGGACAGGACAGCAGGAAACAGCTACTAATAATGCACACAGATGAGGAGCCAGGAGAGCGAAACAATGCGTTTTCGTTCGGACATCACTCGTCCCCTATCTTCGGGGCGAGGTAGTAGTGGATGTGGCCCTGCCCGAAGCCGTACGCGACCAAGAGCGGGACCTCGTTGCTCATCCGGAGCTCGACGGTGCTCGAGAGCGCCGCGGACTTGGAGAACGTAACGAGGTACTTGAGCGAGAAGGTGAGCGTGACGGCCTGCGTCATCTCGATGGACACGCCGTTCTGCGCGTCACCGTCGTCGCCCTTTTTGGCCTTTTTCGATGCTGCGAGCGGGTGTGAGTGTGCGCCACAGGATGAACGAGCGTGCTTACGCTTCGATGAGCTCGACTTCTTGCGCTTCTTGCCAACTTCCTCCTCTTCGTCTTCCTCCTCCTCATCTTCCTCTTTGTCGTCATCCTCCTCCTCCTTCTCGGCCTTGAACTCGCCGCCATCGTCCTCCTCCTTGTCCTCGTCCATCGCCTCCTCGTCGTCACCCTCCTCCTTCTTGACCTTCTCCTTCCCGTTCGCCTTCTTCTTCGCTTCGGGCTTCTTCTTGTTCGCAAACGCCTTTTGCGCGCTGTCAGTCTGCTTGAGGAGAACGCTGCCGTTCGCGGCCTCGCCGTCCGCCGCGAAACGCACGCCGTCCTTGTTGACTTCTATGCGCACGCTCTCGCCGAGATTGGAGAGGTCGCGGACGATGCGCTGGAACTCGGACGAGCTCATGGTGACGCACGCGTCGTAGTCTGTCTCGGGGATGCCGAGCTCGTCCATGTCGATGTCCATGAGCTTCATCTGGTACTCGGATACGCGTGCCTCCCCTGGAAAGTGTCAGATACAGCGCGGCAAGACTGTGAAAGGCGCACTTGGAGACTCAAAGCGCATTTCGAGCACATCAGCCGAGTCGGCCGCTTTGAGCGTGACCTGGTCGTCGTCCTTGGCACACTTGAGCACCTTTGTGAACGAGGCGAGGTTGACGCCGAGCGGCATGGGTCTGTCACATCTGAAGTGCTGGAAGCCGCTCTGCTCGAGGATGACGGAGACGAGGGCGACGTGGGAGTTGTCCATCGCTTGTAATTTCTACAGAACGCGTCCAGCGTGGCGTCAGAGTCGATCCAGACCCCATAGTTGGCACGCACGAGTCCTTCCTCATTACATTCGAAGTTGGCGTCGGTGACGAGCTCTTTGATGGCTGGCAACGACGACAAAGTTAGTTTGGCCCGCCATAAAGCGCGTGCTCGTCGTGCGCACCGTCGAGGAGCTTCTTGAGCGTGGACGCGGCTTCGAGCTTTGCTTCGAGCATGGCGATCGAGTAGATTGAGCGAGATGATGGGGAGACGCGAAGAGACGGTGACACGGTTTGAGCTCCGAAAGCACGATATTTTTCTTCCGAGCGGGACTTACTTCGTCGGCTTGTTCCGGTGGATTCGTGTCTCTTTCCCTCTTACTTTTCACTTTGTCCCCTCAGGTGAGTTACCCTGCCCTCGTCTCGGCTCGTTGTGCATGATGTTACCCCATATAACCATACTTTACCACATTCCGAATTTGCTGTGGAGTACTACAAACGATTTCAGCCTTGTCTGATCTTTTTTCTCGCTGCCTCCTTTCGCTCTACGCAGCGCGCTGATGCAATTGCTCGACAGATCCTGTCCAACCCCGTCCAGCACCCCAAGCTGTGAGTCGCCTCTCCCTGATTTTTTTTTTCCTGTGATGCAATTTTTCCGATGGGCGGACAGAGCCAGTCCGCTATGTCCCCTGTGTACAATTAATGGGGATGGGCTGGCGTTTGTTGATTTACATCGCTTATCTGACTCGTCGCCTTCTCTCGTTATGCGTGCGCGTGCTGACTCTTTTTCTCTCAGTTTTCGTACGTGCCTCCGTCATTTATGTATCAGTCTGTCCGCCCAATACACATCCTATTTCCCATCTCTATCCCGTCTCTATTGCACTCTGCGCGCTCCACGTGGCTCTGCGATCGTTCTGCCCACCTCAGTTGGCCTGTGCCCAGGTGCATGAGCACATTCTAGAAACTCCGCGAATAGTCTTTGTCTTCCGTTACCCTCAAAACCCTGAAACGCTTGCCCTTGAAGCCGCACCTTTCTTGACTCAACTTCCAACTGACGCGCACCAAAGCATGGAGTCACTTTTGCGCTGGGGCGTCGAGAATTCCAATCCAGAGGACTTGCATCAGGCGCAGACCGCACCGCGCCAGCCACTCGATCCCGGTATCATCGACCATATCCTCGGCAAGCCAGATGCTGTCCAGATGAAGGTGCGCCCGCAAGTGCACTGAAACAACGATGTGCGCGATGATGCTGATACGCGAAAGGAAGCACTCGAGATCGCGCTCGATGACGCGAGGGACGAGGACGAGCGTGTTGCGGCGCTCGACAACTTCGAAATGGTTCGCGCATAAGCTGCTTGCGCGCGCCTGCTCAGCTGACTCGTGATGCTTGTCCAACAGTTGATCGAGTCGATGGATAACGCAAACGGTACGCTTGCGGCGACTTGCCATCGCGCTCAACGCTCATACCTGCTATTAGACATGACTAAACTCAACATGTGGACGCCCCTGCTATCGCTCCTGACATCACCCTCCGGCCCTGTGGTCCTCAACACGCTTTGGATTCTCGGGACAGCAGTCCAGAACAACCCTAAAGCGCAGGCAGACGTACGTCCCACCAACTCGCGCTTTCCGTGCGCCTCAGGCTCACCTCCTATACTAGTTCCTCGCGCGCGACCCTATCCCGCTATTACTGTCCGCGCTGGCAAATGACAAGTCTCCCGAGATCCGGTCCAAGGCTCTGTACGCCCTTTCGGGCGCGCTGAAGCATTCAGAGCCAGCGGTGGCCCGGCTTGAGGAGCTAGATGGATGGTCCGCTCTGCGCACCTGCTTGGGCGGTGCGTCCATGTTTATCTCGTCCTCTATCTCCTCTAACTGAAGTCCTGCTTGGGTCAACAGACGCGAATCTGCCGATCCGCCGGAAAGCCGCGTTCCTCTTCAACTCGCTCCTCCTACCTTCGGCGCCGTCGGACGATCCGACTTCCCCGCACGTCCTGCGGCTCAGCTCGACCCTTGTGCCCACGCGATCCGCACTGGTCAAGCATGGGCTGCTCGACGCTTTATTGGAGGCGATGATTTCCAGCAACGATGAGGATCTTTCAGAAAAGGGAGCACGAGTTCTCCTGATGTTCGCGCAGTCAGGTGGCAAGTTCGAGGGTAGTACGAGGGATCGTGTGAAAGCGCTCGTTCAACAGAACGCGCCGGCGTCTACTGCGGGTCTCTCGTCCGAGACGTGGGGCATGTCGCTGAGCGAGTGGAACGAGCTTCGGAAGAGCGTACAAACGTAAACTGCGAGCAATCTGTGTGTACGCTTGATCTTCGGGCGGGAGTTGAGGATGCCGACGGCTCGTAACAGACTTCTTGTAACTGTACCCATGGCCATCCGCGCCGCCACCAGGCGGTGAACACTGTGATCCTGTGATCCCATTACAAGACAATCCCTGAAGCTAGTATCCCGCAGGCCGGAGCGACTTTCGGTCATAGTATGACTGCACCTAGCTGCCATGCGAACCCGCGCAGGCATCTCGACAATGCTTCTAGACTTCTAGACGAGGGCTACAAAAATAATACCGGACCATGCCATGCTGGCTGCAGTGTTTGACGGTCTTATCGAAGTGGGAATCTCCGCGTACCATTCATTCGGCGAATCGTGAACAACACGAGGTCGCCGGGTCAGTATGTAGGGGCAGATTCCGCTTTGACTATTACCGGCAACGTTGTACGAGTCGACGTTGATAATGCCTGGACAGTTTCGCAAAGTTCATCGCCTATCGCAGACGTCCGCCTGTTGCGGCTCTCATCGCACTTCGGATGCAGTAATGACTCTATAATCCCGGGCGCCATCGGCAGCACAAGAACTCACCTCACAACGGCAGTGCCCCAAAGAATCCGATGCGAAACAACCAGGCGTGGTCATTTTGTTGTCCGCCTGGTATATAAAGCGCGATGTTCCTGTACCGTATCCTTCACCACCCCCGGACAAGCCACAAAGTATGAGTCCCATTCTCCCAAACATCGCCATCTTCCAGACCTTGCTTCCGCGCAAGGGTGGAGGCGGCGGCGGACGCGGTGGAGGTGGAGGTGGACGGTCCAGCTCGGGCGGTGGTAAATCCTCTTCTGGCGGCTCGTCCGGCGCCCGGACTTCCGTCTCGCAGTCCGGCCGCAGCTCATCAACATTCTCCAAAGGAGGAGGAAACCCGACTACTGTCTCTTCTGGACCATTTACGGGTCGCGAGGTAGGCGGGGGGACAAGGGATCAGGTGCGCTTCGCGGACCACGCATTGTGTGGCTGGCCGCTGAACTACGGCAGGTATATGGGACATCAACATATGGATCTGGCTACCCGTACGGTGTCTCATCAGCAGACACCGTTGCGGGAAGGCCATTTCCATTTGGATACTGGCCCTTGTTCCTCGCCCCTGGTCTGCACGACAGCAATGAGGTACGGAAACACAAGTGCATCTGGGCACCTCAACTCACTTTGATGAGCAGTACGGCCCTGCGAATAATGCATCTCGCCCAGGAGGTGTCATGACCACTGCCCAAGTCACAAGCACGTCCGCGCCCGAGACGTATCACATCGTCGGCGATCAAGAATCCGTCACGGGCGTGCTCAGCGCTCTCGAGAGCCAATGTGGTGTCACGGCGGCCTCCGTCGTACCCTACAACGCAACTACTACTGGCGACTCTGCAGACGTCGTGCAGTATTATCGCGCGTCCAGCTTCGCGCTCGCCTTAGATTCTTATAACAACACAAGCACTAACTCCTCGTCCTCCTCACCCTCTCCATTACCCACGACTATCGACATGAAATTCCTCACCTGCTTGAACACGACGATTGCCGCCGCTGTCCCGATTCTCGACCCCCCGAAGCCTCGTCTCACGACCACGCAGATTACATGGATTGTCTTGGGCTCCATCGAGGCAATCCTCATCCTCCTGGTCATTATCTCGTGCTGCTGCGGCCCAACGCGCAAGTCCCGATCTTCGTCGTACGTAGCGACGAAGAGGTCCCCGCCTGCCTTCGTCCTCTCTCCGCCAAGTTCCGGTCCTCCGCCCGCGTCGCCGTGTATGCCTCTGAAAATGACCCAGTTTGGTAACAGCAGCTCGACTCTTGTACCTCCGTCGCCGTCGAGTCCCCGTAGCCCTAAACACCTCCCACTCTATTTCGCAGCCTCGAAGGAATCTTGTTCATACTATCCTCATTTCAAGGAGCAGCCCCATCTCTCTCCCTAATGGAACGCTCTCGGACTTTCGCCGGACTCCGGGTTCCTTGTCAATGTTCTGACAATGTGTCAATAGGAAGTTGTAGCATACAAAGTATAGATTCTAGGTCTTGTATTATTAGCTACCAGTAGTTCGTGGGAATGCACCCCTTTCAGTCAGGGACACGGGAATAGACTTCGCGACACAAACCATTTTAGCATGCGGGATCACCGCCGTCCCTGACAGTACGTACTTCGCAGAAGGTCTAGGCGATGGCGAAGACCCCGCTCGCTTAGCAGAGACCACTTCAAGACTCGCTTGCGCTCTTTTTCTCCGTTTCTCATCTGCCCTCTCCCACATCTGCGGCCATGCAGACCCGTCACTCCTTTATTCTCGCGCTCCTTACAGGCTTCGGCCTCCTCAGCAGTACCCACGGTTTGTGAGCGTTCTTCGCACCTGGTAGAGGATGCTGACGCCAACTAAGCCGGTGTTATCAACGTCGAGCGCGCCACCGTCTCGCGTGCGCCGAGCAAATGCCCCGGAAACAACCACCTGGCCAAGAATCCCAGTGTAAGGCCGTTTCCTGTTTCCTGTTACCTGTCTAGAACGCACTCTCACGTTCTTCGTATAGTGCTGCGTATGGTACGACGTGCTGGATGATATTCAGGAAAATTTGTGCGTCCATCTGAATCTCGTTCGGGCGTGATCCACGGATCGACGTTCTTCTTGCGCTGCAGATTTGATGGCGGCGAATGCGGCGAGGAAGCCCACGAGTCAATCAGACTCGCATTCCACGACGCGGTCGGATATTCGTTGTCCTCCAAGTGGGCCAACTTCGGCCGGAATAGGTACGACCCCGCCTAGCCCAAGGTCGAGTACTAAGCCTTCCACTTAGCGCCGGTGGTGCGGACGGCTCCATCATGAAATTCGACGACATCGAGCTTGCATATTGTGCGCATTACGCCTTTCCGTGGGATCTTTAGGCCCTTCTTACCATGTCATGCAGCGGGAAACGCGGGACTCGACGAGATTGTCGAGTCGCAAAAGTACTTCGCAAACACGCACAAGGTATCCTACGGCGACATCATACAGTTCACGTCCTCCGTCGCGCTCTCGAACTGCCCGGGATCTCCGCGTGTCCAGTTCTTAGCGGGTCGGGGCAACGCTACTGTCCCTGCCCCTGAGAGCACCCTCCCGTCTCCCTGGGACTCGGTTCCAAAGATTCTCATGCGCATGGCGGACGCCGGTTTCACTCCAGATGAAGTGGTAGCTTTGATGGCCAGCCACTCCCTCGGAGGTCAGGTTAGTGGTCATCATGATATGCCGGCGTGGCGGCGAAAAACTGTCCGTCGTCGACTGACGTATCGTGCAGGACAATGTCGACAAGAAGAAGGCCGGTTGGACGTTCGACACTACTCCCAACAAGCTCGACTCGCAGTTCTTCCTTGAAACGCTCTTGAAGGGTACGGATAAGGGACGTCAAGTGACAGGGTCGAGCCCGTCTCCTGGGTTGGAACATCAGTTCCGTCTGCAAAGCGACTATGCGCTCGCTCGATCTCCCATCACGAGCTGCACGTGGCAGTCTTTCGTAGGCACGTCGGTATCGACTCAAAACGTATACCACTCGCTGATCTGGGACACATCGAGCAGGAAACCCCGCCCTTATGTCGAAGGAGTTCGGCAAGGCAATGGAGAAGCTGGCCCTCGTTGGTCAAACCGCCGCGTCTCTCACCGACTGCAGCGAGGTCATCCCGACTCCTGAAGTGTTCACCGATGCGCCTATGTATCCTGCCGGCAAGTCTCGGCGCGATGTTGAGGTTTCGGTACGTTACATACGTCGTCGCATCCCATCGAAGTGCCGGCCTGACAGTCTCCCAGTGTGCTTGGCGGGCGTTCCCTACTCTTGATACTTCCGTTGAGGACAAGTCGAATGAGACGTATGTTCAATGCACCATATACGTTTGAGAGAGACTCACATCGACCCTACTCGCAGGACAGCGAAGTCGTCCTGGGACTCGGATCGGACGTAACCGTAGGCGCGTCATTGCGATGGCGGTGGATGGACACTACGGACTTGACATACGGACAGCACATCATAGTACACCTCGATTTAATAGCCGATATCGGTCATCCGATCGGTTGAATGAGAACGATGCAAACTTGAACATCCTCAGACACTCGAACCGAAGTATCGAAATCTCTGACGGCGCGGCTTTGTATGTGCCTGAGTCGCATGCTTTCGCGGAGACAGAAGACAGGCTGGAGTCCGCTGGACAGCACTTGTTTGGCACGCGCCTCGTACGGTCACGCGGTCCGATTCGCGAAGCATCTTCAACTTCAAACCGCTGAAAGACATATTGCTGGCGCTGCCACGCCTATCAGAGGTCCAATCGCCTCTCAGCTGACGAAAATCTAACATGAGGAAGCCCAGTCTTTGTAACCGGAAGGAATGCGGCGCCAATTCCCAGCAGGGCTATATATGTTCTCTCGGGGAGACTTTGCTTGTCTAAACGCCTCTCCGATAAGACCATGACGGAGGTCGAATATCAAGGCACGCCTGTATCTCAGCTCTTTCCAGATGAGAAACCCGGGTGGGGAGGGTGTGTCTTTCTTGCACCCGGGTCATCCGAGTCCTACTAGACGCTAACGGGGCTTAGATACGTCGAATGGGAGAAGTATCCGGAGCGAAAGCAGATCGCAGCTGAGCTCATGAAGCAAGTGAAGCTAAGTGCTCCGCCTGGTACGTCTCCTCTGCTGTGCGACGCTGCAAATGATGATACTTTGCAGAGTTCCAATTCGCCCCATTGCCAAATACCAACCCCGTCCTCGTCGGCCACCGCTGGAAGGAGGAGCATGAGGTATATGAGACGTTGAGAAGGACTAGACAATGGCTGACGCTGTGATCGTAGTACTTGGGCCTGAAGCGCATCGTCGACTTCAGCTGGGAGACCGTCCTTAAAGGTGAGCGCTCACGGTGAGATAAGCACGCGGCATCCGAACACTGACTTTTGATAGAGAAAGACAATATGCTTCACATCCTCGACTTCCCTTATAACGGAGAGACACGACCTGAAGACTTGAAGACGAAGATCACGGAGAACAAGCATCACTTGTGCGCACACCGGAAATTTCCGATATTTACGGCGCAGCACTGATGACGGCCTACGACGCAGTGTGCGCAATCATGGAGGAGTTCCAGACATCGACGAAGACGCATTTAGACTTGAAATTGGTAAGCAACGCCCTTTGTCTGATGAACGAGGAGATTTGACTGGATTTAGGCGGCTTGGTCAATCAGTCTGTCGAATTGAAGCTCTCGGACTTGAAGGATCCAAGCAAGTTTCCGTACGTTTCTTCGCGTGGTCCAGACCAAAACTAACATTACTCTAGTCAGGTGGAGGTAACCGTCACGTTGCAGTGCAGCGGCACCCGCAGAATTGAACAGATCGCCGAGTATCCCGGAGATGGTTGTCTTCGCAGCTTCGGCTTCTGGACCACGTCTGACAGTATGCATTGCAGGAGACGAGCTTATCAATGCACCCTGGGGAGAAGGCGCTATGTCAGTCCTCGTGCTACCGATCTTAAACATAGGCTGATCTCTTTCCAGTGGCACAGCTGTTTATCGCGGCGTTTCGCTCAAGAAGGTCCTGAAGGCTGCTTGCGGTGGCGTTAAGCCTGAGTGTGAGCACCTGGAGTTTATTGGTGCAGATACATACTTCAAGTAAGCGGCTATGAACGTCTGAGCACCGACGGACTGAGGAGTCTCTGAAGGAAAGGCCACCTCTTTAACTACGCCGTCTCCGCCCCGTGAGTTCCTTATCATCTTACAAGCGTGCAAAATCCTGATATATCATCCATAGGCTGCGAAAAGTCCGCGCCAATAGCGGAGAGGAGGTCCGTAGATTGCAGCGTGATCGTGGGCGGTCTTCATCTTACACACCCCACCAGGTGATCCTCGCCTGGGAGATGAATGGGCAGCCTCTGCCCAAGATACACGGTGGGCCATTGCGTGTCGTCGTTACTGGCTACATAGGTGCTCGATCCACCAAATGGGTATATAGGATCAACGCGCTACCAGTAAGCCCATCCAACCGACTCGAGACGTCGAGATGACGAACGTAACCAGGTGCCATCGTATGGTCCAGTGCAACGCCAAGAATACCTGTATTACACATCCCAGGTTCGTCTGAATCGTATGATTCGTAGCACGAACGACAGCTTATGCTGGTGCAGATCGGGAAACAGAACGCGAAGGTTGGTCGGAAATGAAGATTGAAACCATTGTCTGACTCCCTATAGTATTCGAACGGGTTCTCCATTGGCCAGATGCCAGTCTCGTAAGCTCAACGCAAAGATTGATGCTCGTTGCTGACTCAATAGCTCCACAGGAGCGCAATTCTGTGCGGCGTCCATTGGGAGATTCGAATAACGGCCTGATAAAGCTGCAGCGAGCCAAAGACAAAGACGGTCGTCATCCATGACGGCAAGGTCAAGCTTTCCGGATGGGCCTACTCCGGTGGAGGAAACTGGGTCGAGCGCGTCGAAGTATCTCCGGACGGGTGAGCAAAGAACGGCAGATAGCGCCACAGCAGGGCCTCATGACCTGCAGCGGCCACGTCTGGTACCAGGTGCCCGAAGAGAACCTGACAGAGAAGGTGCGGACGGCATGTTGTCCCCGCGCAACGACCGCTGACATGGACGCCCGCTGTGAAGCACTATCATGCGTGGAGACTCTGGAACGTTGAAGTCCCGGTGGAAGCTGAAGGATGGCTCGAGTTCTGCGTTCGCACCTGGGACTCGTCGTGCAACACCGAGCCGACCTACGTTCGGTCTGCCTGGAAGTGCGTCGTCGCCACGATGTCTTGCCTGACAAGCGCTCATATTGCCCGTTCTGTAGCTGGGACCTTCACGTCACGTCTTCTGCCCACCGCATCAAGATCTATAGCGTCAACACGACGCGCGCTGCGACGAAGGAACGTTTCGAGCTCATGCGCAAGCATGGCCTCGAGTTCGAGCCTCTGACGTTGCCGCTGCCTATCAGTCTGGAGGGCGAAGACGAGTACAATGCTGCCGTCGAGAAGCGTCCGCGCGAGCCCCGTTCTTGAAGCTTGAACGATCGTGAGTCCCAACAATGTACTGGTCGAAGTCCATGTACGCCGTATGCCAGTATCCCAATATGCCATGACTGTTGCCCAAGTGGACGTGCATGCCTGGGATCCAAAACATAGATGAGCGCAAGCAAGTTTTATACTGCAGCCTCTGCCTGACGCAGGGATGTCATGGTCTAATGAGTGCGCAACTCGTAAAGGGATTCCGAGATTTTACATAACCTCATCGATCATCCGGATACCCTCCTTCTCCAGGATCTCGCGAATAGGGTCGCACACCGTGCGGTCGTACGGCGCCAGCACGCCCGGCGTCTTGAATACACCGTCAAGAACGAGCTGCACGGCAATGCCGCACGGTACGCCGACGAGGAGCGCCATTGCAGAGTGGCCGGTGGGGTCACCGAGACGCTCGAGGGTGCTCGTGATGGTCTCCTTCTTGCCGTCCGCGTACTCGACGATGAACTTGTGCTGGAGCATGACGAGATCGCGTTCGCCCGGACCGTACGCCATGCGCGCCTCGAGCACGGCGCAGAGTGTGTCGAGCAGGTTGCCCGCACGCGGCTGTACCTTCTCAGACGAGAAAAGGCCGATCCACTTTAAGCCAGAGAGGATGCGCTCCTTCTCCGCTGGAGAGGGGAACTGGCAGAGCTCCTCGATCTTGGCGGAGAGTGTACTAAGCGAGATATCAGTTTCTATTTATCCGTGCAACCATAAAAGCACGTACGCATAGGTTGCGTCCGCCGCACCAGTTGCCTTCTGGGTAACTTCAGCCCAGGTGAGCTTGTCCGTCAGCCATGTCTTCGCCGCCGCGTCCATGTATCCCATCTTCACGAGCGCGCGAACGAACTCCGGGAAGCCCTGGTAACGCAGGGTTCCGCGCACGACGTTCTGCGCTTCCGGAATACGGTACGATGCCCGGAAGGGCGTCGAGTCGCGGTTCGGGTACGCCACGAACGCGTAGGCAGGCGAAATGTAATACGGCGCAGCAACACCCATGAGCTCGACACCCGGCACGTCGACGACCTTGCCGTCCCGGAAGAAGGCTGCCGAGTTGAGGAGCGCGAGTAGCACGCCGCGCGAGCTCCACGAGAACTTGTACCCGAGCGGGTTGCCGGAGCACTCAGCCGCGGGAAGACCGCCGCAGTAGGAGTAAAACTCCTTGACCTTGCCACCCTTGGCATGGATCTCGTCGATGATCTTGACAGCGTACAGATGGTCGATACCCGGGTCGAGTCCGATCTCGTTCATGCAGACGATGCCAGCGGCCTTGCACTCGGCGTCGAGCTCGCGCATCGCAGGCGAGACATACGACGTCGTGACGACGTGAGTCTTGCCCTTGATAGCGGACTTGATGACCGTGGCGTGGTAGGTGTACGGGATGAGCGAGATGACGAGGTCGGCTGCCGCCACTGCCGGGTCAAGCTGCGCGGGGTTGTTCGCGTCGATGGAGACGGCAGTCGTACGCGCCAAGCCGTCCGCGAGTGCCTCAGCGGTCGCAAGGGTCCGACAAGCGATGGTGAGCTCGTTCGACGGGTCGCGCACAACGTACTCCGCGCATGGACGCGCGACGAAACCGCTTCCGAGAAGAAGAACCTTCCGCTTGGGCTTGCCCTTCGACTGCTGCTCCTGCAGAGCAGCACCAAATACGGGCCGCTTGTCCACACCTTCCGTGATGTACGCACGAGCGAACTCGGGGAGTATGAACGCTGCACGGTGCACGTCCGGGTTCCAGTAGCGCGTGCCCTTGAGCGGCCTCAACGGCGTGCGCATATCGCGTCCGGCCTCCTTCGAGCAGATCACGAACCCGATGTGTCCGCTCGGGTACGTGGGAATGGTCGTGAACGCGTACTCGGTCACGGGGAAGATTTTGGAAGTGATCTCGCGGAGCTCCTTGATGAGCGGGAGGTGCAGCCACATCGCCTCGCCCTGCGTCGAGATGTGACCGCCAGGGGCGAGCGCATCATGTAGAAGCTGGAAGTACGGCTTCTGGAAAAGCGAGGCCGCGGGACCCACGGGATCGGACGAGTCGGTAATGATCACGTCGTACGTCGAGGTGTTGTCGCTGAGGAACTTGAAACCGTCCCCGACGAATACGCGCACTCGCGGCGACTCGAGCAAGCCCGACATGTGCGGAAGGAATGTCTTCGACACGCGTATGACCGCCTGCGCAGGGGGTTTAGTGTCGAGAGCAGCGGAGACGGTGCGATCAATACCTCATCGATGTCGCAGAGCACGACCTCCTCGACCGAGTCGTGCTTGAGAACCTCGCGCACGACACCGCCATCGCCACCGCCGATGACGAGAACCTTCTTAGGGTTCGGGTGACTGCTGAGGGGGAGATGCGCGATCATCTCCTGGTAGCTGCGAGCGCGATTTGAGCGATATGTATGCCGCCAGGGAGTCTGGCGACGCACGAGAATTCGTCGCGCTCCGTGCACTGGATGACGCCGTCGAGCACGAGAACATTGCCGTATGTCTCGCTCTCAAAGACGAGAACATCCTGGTACAGCGATTTTTCGATGTGCAGGATGCGGTTGACCTTGAGAGTCATCGCCTGGCCCGGCCACTGCGACGAGATCTCGCGAAACCAGCCATCTTGACATCCCAGTCAGCGTGTAGGACGGCGTAGACAAGCAGCTACTCGCCCTTGATAGACGGGTGAGTCAATCCAGACATCGCAGCGCTCGGATCGTAGACTTTTTGGTGGTTGGTGGCAGAGGAACACAGCGGCCGATACGGACCTGCAAGCCGAAAATTTATTGGACCCTATTGGAAATGACTCGCAGCGACGCGAGCGCTTCGCGTGAGTACTTGAGGGAGTCTGTAGTTCCTGCAAATATCGATATATACTCAAATACTCTCGTATGAATTGGCCATTCAAGCTGGACGACGAGCGCATCACTTTCCGCCCGGCCCAGAGTCCACAGAAGAGAGGACGCGGCATTGAAATATCGCGAAAGAGAGTTGTTACTTAAATATAAGATAACTTGGGATACACAAGTGTCATAGAATTGACGGCAGATAAGTAGCCAAGGTCGAACGTACGAGCACAACGGTGACAACATGACCGTAGCGGAAAGAGGAGCGAACGCAATTCGGCCCGTTCCGCCTCTTGACCTCGTCCATGATCCATAACACGCATGAATCCTATATGCGGAGCCAATCCTGGTGCTAAACAGAAAAGGACCGATTGCCATGCATTTCGAGCCAGCAGCGACGCCTCGGACCCGTTGCGTGGGTCAATTTCGCACCCCTGCTACTCTCGGTGACAGCACCCGCCTGTCATCCTTCTTCTATCGTGCAGATGTCGCCTTTGGATGTCATGACAGGCGTGTCAGCCCGCGTATAGCCAGCCAGTTATATTGTTTTCGTGGTTACTAGCCAGCTCTTGACCTTTGCCCGATGACTACCTCCTTCGGCTTAACCGCTCTCGCCCGTGCGCTCGATGCAGCGGACCAGGATATCGCCCAGATTGTATTTTCCAGCGTCTCGCTGCTAGCTGAGACTGCCGAGGTACGGTCTCTCTGCACCTTGGTAGAGTTGAGCTGATTCCAGTCGCTTCGACACGCAGGCAATAAGAGTGAATAGGGAAGCTGCACGCCGCCTCTCCCGTCGCGTCAACGAGCTTAGCGTGACTGCTGCGAACGAATTGCAACATTCAGGCGTTGCAGGGGGCTCGGAGGGATGGGAGGCTGGTCTTGCTGACTTCCAAAGGTGCGTAATTACCCGTCCACGCTACGTGCTCTAACCTGACACGCAGCTCCATCGACACCGCGAAAGATATCCTCGTCTCAGTGAGCCAGCGCTCGTATCTGTCCCAGCTTCTACACCAGAAGCGGGACGCCGATGCACTTGACGTTGCATCCGAGCATGTCAAAATGGCCTTCGACAGGCTCCAGGTAATACTTCCACGACGGTCAGATCTACTTCCTGATTGAGCAATATTCCAGATCCGTAATCTCATGGAACTGTACTCTCTGAGCACGGCAGTGGCCGCTCCGCTGGAACATGGGGCAGGGTTACGCGCTCTCGAGTCGCAGGCAGCGGATTTCGACGAGTGCTCTGGTCCAGCTCATCAGACTAGCCCCGCCCCTTCTCTGCCTCCTGCTCCGCAGCTCTTTTTCGGCCGCGATTACGAAACGGAAACTGTCGTTGGTTCTATCAGTGCCGTGGCCGGTGGGAACGTTGCGATTCTCGGCGGCCCAGGAATGGGCAAGACCTCAATCGCCGTTGCCGCCATGCATCATCCCAGCGTTGTCGCGCGTTTCAAAGACCGTCGCTACTTTGTTGCGTGCGACGCTGTCGACGGAGACTCTGGCCTTCTCACGACGATATGCTTGTCTCTAGGCATCACGTGCGACGGCAAGGCTGCGCGTGCGAAGCTCGTGAAGGCACTCGAGCCTTTCCCATCGTTGCTTGTCCTGGACAACTTCGAGACCGTGTGGGAGGCCCCGCAGCAGCGAGCCAGTGCAGAGGACATCCTTCAGCTTCTGTCTTCCATCAGCGGGCTATCATTAATCCTCACTGCACGCGGCGCGGAACGGCCTGTCGGCATCCCGTGGACGCAGCCAATGCTGGCACCTCTAGGCCCTCTTTCCATTGAGTCTGCGAAGCAAATCTTTGTCGCCATCGCCGCGATCGACGAGAGCGACCAGGCTTTCAGCAAGCTCATACACGAGCTTGACAGCATACCACTCGCGGTGACGCTGCTCGCATCTCAGGCTCAATTTGAGCCAATTGATTCCCTGTTCGCGCGATGGACTCAGTTCCGAACGGGAATGCTCCAACGTGGGGATGGCCAATCTAGACTGACCAGTTTGGACGTTTCCATCGGTTTGTCGCTGCAGTCGCCTAGAATGTTGGCTACACCACAGGCCAGGAACGTTCTCTCTCTCCTTTCCATGCTGCCACTCGGTGCCGCCAGCTCTGACTTTGCGGTATGGAGCTCCCACATTCCAAGTGCCGACCGCGCACTCGCCGCAGTGCTACAGAATTCGCTTGCCTTTCGAACGCCCGATGAACGTGTTCGCGTACTTTGTCCGATTCGAGAGTATATGCTCGTGCATCATCCGCCATCCTACGATGATGTTCATCCGCTATACGCTCATTACTTCGGCTTCGCTGACCCTGATGGGACTGTGGACGAAATCCGTCCAGACGTGGTTACTGCCATCTCGCACGAGATCGAAAATCTGGACTACGTCATTCGATACGCCCTTTGCGCCGGACAAGATGTCGTGCTTGCTCTTCAGGCTGCTTGTTCGATGCTCGAAGTCTTCTGCTATCGAGGAATAGGTTCTTACGACCTCCTCCCTGTTGCGCTATCGGTCTCCCGGTCGTCTCGTTTGGACGACCTGACAGCCCGACTCTTGGCCGCTGCGGCCGAACTATCTATCTATGGATATCTAGATGACTGGCCTACGTCTCCACTTGGACTCCTTCAGGAGGCCCGATCACTGTACATTGGTGTCGGCAACAAGCGGGGTGCTGTCGAAGCTATGCTTGGCGAATCTGAGCACTTGTCTCCACGCGAAGCTATTCGCACGTGCGAGGAAGCACGCGACATAGTCAGGCAACATGGGTCGCAGCTTCCAGGATCTCTTGTGGTTCAGGTACTGGAGTCCCTTGCTCTTGCGCATCGGCGCGTCGGTGAGGCGACTTTGGCGCGTCTTTACTATCGGGAAGGAATCGCTGCTGCACGCGCACTGCAGCCCCCGCGTCCCAACGTACTCGCAGGGATCATTTTTCAATCCGCGGTTCATTCGCTGAACTCGGATGTCGACATCAATGCCGGTATTGCTGCTTTGCAGGAGGCTATACCTCTCTTCAAAGCGCTGCAGGACGTCCGGACCCTAGCGTGGGCTCACTATCAGCTTGGAATAGCGCTCCTGTGGCAAGGTTTCTGTACCGAGGCTATTGACCAGTGGTCCGCTACAATCGCGCTCGCCAAAACCTGTGACGATGTCAATCTCGAGGTTACCTCCTGGCGGTCACTCGTTGAGGCCTATCTGCACAAATCCAATGATATCCACGCCAGCCATGCGCTTGAGATGGCTGGTCAATGCCGTCTAAGACGTAGCAATAATTGGCCGTATGGAGACTGCGCGCTGCTCCGTGCTCAGGCGGCGCTATTACAGCGGCAAGGGGACTTCTCGGCATGCCGCACTACGCTACTCTCTGCACTGCAGTGCAACGAGCAGGATCCTGGAATGGGTCGCCGAGTGATCAAATTGCACCTCATGTGTGGGCTTGGCGAGGTCGATATGGAGGCCGGTCATTCTGCCGACGCTCGCAACTGGTTCATCACCCTGCTCGCGGCGCTGTTATACCGAGCAGCACAACGACGCACGGACGTAATCATCGTTCTCACCCTTCTCGCCCAAGTCGTAGAGGATACAACGTCGGAGAGTATCCTCGAGGCTGTGATGCTCCCTCTTCTACATTGCGGCCTTCCCAAGCATCTTGCCCTTTGCCTTCGTCTGTCCGCAGGTATTGCGCAGCGGCGTGGCCAACGGGAGCTGGCATTGCATCGTGCGCGCAGCTCGAGTCGGGTCTATACCGTTGCCGAGAGTGGCAAGGATAAAACGCCGAACCTTTGACACTCAACACACCGTTTTGCCCTCTACTGGAGTTAGCCCCCGGAGTATCCAGAGTAAATATTTCTGAGCATAACGATACCCTTAACACAATAATAGCGTGCTAATACGGTGCCCACTCGCTGGAGACCCGGATGATCTAAGTATAGCCTACTTCCGTTATCTCCGGAAACCCCGAATGAACATAACACTCTGTCAATAACACCCACCCCTGCCATGTGCATGCTGAGGCAGCTGCGAAAGCGTGCGCGAGAGCTGCAACGGGCAGCTCGGCCGTTTTCCGGGCGACGGATGCATTTACAATCTCCGATGCTCCTCCTCGTACCCGTCTCGTCGGACTGCAATATCATCATTTGAAAAGCCTCCCGTGACAGTAAAGGCTCTCAAGTACGGGCATACGCTCAAAACAGGTTCTAGTACTCACTGTAGTAGGGAATTGAGAGCGTAGAGACCGTCAAACTCAAGTGAACAGAATCTCGGGTGTTGGGATAGAACGTAGTCCTTTACAACCCAATTAGGACGTCGAGTACATGGTAATAGTATCTATATACAAAAGAGAACGTCCGAGACGATTGGAGCCAGCGGCAGAGCTAGTAGCTGAACTACTCGGTCGTTGAATGATTGCAGCGTGCATCCGAGCCCACGTAATGAGAAGAAAACTACTACAGCAGTATAAACGTACTATAGACTATGTTAAATGGCTGTATATAAAGAGTGGGATGAACTGGAACTATCGCGGTGGTCAGCGTGCGGATGCTTAGTTCGCACGCGCAGAGTCTGACACCATAGCCTTAAACCCGGCGATAAGTGAGATAACCAGCTCCTCAGCACGTAAATAATCTCTGAGATACATACTCAGCTCTTACTAATACCTGTGAGAACAGAGCTGAGCTCTATCAACGGGCTGGACGATGGTAAAGTTAGTGGAAATGCCAGTGAACATACCACACCAGGTCTCTCCTTTAGGTAGAGACATTCAACAGCACTATATTACGTGCATATATCAAGCTCTATATGCCCGTCAACCAATTGCTGAAGTGTGAGATGACCCAGCGAGAGCGTAGTGCGCCCATCGGTGCGTTGCGCCCTTCTATCACCATCATGATCGTCTCGACACCGCGTGAACGGATTCAGGGATAAATTTACGTGCACTACGGATGACTCAGTGTGTATTGAGTACATGTGTACTTGTACTCGCCATTTGCCCCAGAGAACGCCCGTCGCTGCAACTTAATGGTGCAGGCGGCGACAATACCCTTATATCCACTCAAACATGTTGCTGATGCGCCTCGCAGCCCGTCAACGCCCACAGGCGTGCGTATTAGTGCCCTTCTTGTAGCTGAGTTGCGGGGAACCACCTTTAGGAACCACCAGAAGCCCGGTACGACGAGGAGGGTCGGAGATTGAACATGACGCACCCGCCCGGAAAAGGGCCGAGCTGCCCGTCGCAGCTCTCCCGCAGGCCCTCACAGCTGCCTGAGTAGGTTCCTACGGCAGGAGGGTGTGATATTGCCCCTTTATAGAGTCTTATGTTCTTCCGAGGTTTCGGTGATAATGGAAGTACGCTATATTTAGATCTTCCGGGTCACCAGCAAGTGTGTGCCGTATTTACACGCTATTATTGTGTTAGGGCTACCGTTCTGCTCAGAAATATTCATACTAGATATTCCGGGGGCTATCTCTGAGAGGGGGTGGAACGGGGTGTTGAGTGTCGAAGGTTCACCGTTTTATCCTTGCCACTCTCGGCAACGGTAGGTCTATGACTCCATTGATGCACCGTACGATCGTCAGCAGTCGGTCGTGGCCTTGCGCTCTCTCGGCATCGATCTAGAATGTTGAATCTTTCCGAACTCGAGCCCCATGTAGTATTTTGTCACTATACTGAGATATAACACTATCCAGCCGCTTTAGCCGCCGCCAGCGAGCGTGACCGGAGCTTGTCAATTGTTCAGCGGTGTTGGCATTCTCAACAATGGCGTCTACCTACTGCATCACTGTTCGCATAAAAGGACGAGAACTTTTCGAGAAGGATTCTCGCGCCGCAGCTCCTCGAGCGCTCCTCTCCAGTCGGGCTTCCTCGGAGTGGCTGCGCCCCTACCTGTTTTAGAAATCTCCGGACTCGAAAACGAACATATATGAAGTATCTGTGAGGCACTGTTTGACACTACTCTTCTTCCTTCCTGCCCCGCCCTGATGGCCAGCTCACTCGGCTTGTCCACTATGGCTCATATGCTTGGAGCAGCGGACTCAGGCATCCCTCAGGCCATTCTCTCCACCGCATCGGTCATAACTGAAATAGCTGAGGTACGAAATTCGTCGCGTCAACTTGAGATCACTAGACCCTTTACAGAAAGTACAAGTGAACAGCGATGCGGCACGTCGCCTCTCCAGGAGAGTCAATGAGCTGGGCATAATCGCTACCACCGAGATGGAACAGAGTAGCGATGAAGGCTCGAGTGAGAGCTGGAAAGCCGGGTTTGATGACTTCCAAAAGTGCGTCTCATTTTTGTCAGTTGCGCTTTGATCGCTTACAAGAATACAGAGCCATCGACGCCGCAAAAGACAGACTCGTCTCTCTCAGCCGGCGCTCGTACCTATCACAGCTTCTCAACCAAAAGCGGGATGCTGATGCACTTGACGCTGCATCTGAGCATGTTCAACAAGCCTTCGATAGGCTCAAGGTACGACCTTCTCCCGCAGTTTATTCCACGAGTAACCAAAATCGCAGATTAGCACGCTCGTCGACCTTCATTCTCTCAGTATGACCGTGACTCAGCCGCTTGAACGTGGTTCAGCGTTGCGGGCACTAGAGGATACGTTCGGCGAGTTCGGCGCTCTTGCCTCCGCCACTTCGCTACCTCCCGCACCACAACTCTTTTTCGGCCGCGACCATGAAACGGAATCGCTCGTTGGCGCTATCACGGCACAGGCGGGTGGTAACGTTGCGATTCTAGGCGGCCCGGGAATGGGCAAGACCTCGCTCGCCGTTACCGCGCTCCATGATGCCCGTGTCATCGCGCGCTTCGCAGACCGTCGTTACTTCGTTGCCTGCGATGCAGTCGATGGGGAGTCAGGCATGATTACCGCGATATGCTCGTCCTTGGGCATTGCGACGGGCGATGGCAAGGCTGCGCGTGCTAAGCTCGTGAAGGCACTAGAAATCCGGCCATCGCTGCTCGTTCTGGACAACTTCGAGACCGTATGGGAAGCCGCGCAGCAGCGGACCTCAGCAGAGGATAACCTACAGCTTCTGTCGTCAGTCAACGGACTATCTTTGATCCTCACTGCACGGGGTGCGGAACGACCAGCGGGCATCCCGTGGACGCAGCCGATGCTTCCCCCACTTTCTCCTGTGTCCGAAGACTCCGCGAAGCAGATTTTCGCCTCCATCGCCAGTATCGATGAAAGCCAACCAGTCTTTGATCAGCTGATTAGGGAGCTCGACAACATACCGCTTGCGGTGACGCTGCTCGCATCCCAGGCTCAGTTCGAGCCCATCGATTCTCTCTTCGCACGATGGACGCAGTTCCGAACCGCGATTCTTCAACGCGGAGATGGCGGGTCAAGACTGACTAGCTTGGACGTATCCATCGGCTTGTCATTGCAGTCGCCTCGGATGTTGGCTTCACCAGAGGCCAAGACCGTTCTCTCTCTTCTTTCGTTGCTACCTCTCGGCGCCGCTAGGTCCGACTTTGCGGTCTGGGCGTCCCACATCCCAGGCGCTGATCGTGCGCTCGCCACAGTGCTGCAGAATTCGCTTGCCTTTCGTACACCCGACGACCGCGTCCGCGTGCTCTGTCCGATCCGAGAGTACATGTTAGCACACCATCCAGTCGACACCGCCGCTCTGCGCCCATTATTTGCCCATTATTTTGGCCTCGCCGACTCAGACCCTGAGAGGAACCTGCTAAATTCCTCGCCTGACATCATCACCGCTGTCTCGCGCGAGGTCGAGAATCTGGACAGCATCATCCGATATGCTCTTGCAGCAGAAGTGGACCTTGCGGCTACACTTGAAGCAGCAGCATGGTCAATCGAACTGTTCTGCTACAAGGGCTTGGGATCGTGCGACCTGCTTCCACTGGCTCTTTCGGTCGCTCGGTCATCGCATTTCCAGGACCTTACAGCGAGACTGTTGATGGTTTCAGCTGAATTGTCCGTCAGCGGGTCTCTCTCGCTCGGTTCCTCCCCAATTGAGCTCTTGGAGGAGGCTCGATCTCTATCTCTAGCCGCGGGCAATTACGAGCGCGGTGCTGAGGCAATGCTCTTCATGTCTCAGTTTCTGCCCCCCGACGAGGCTGTAAAGACATGTGAAGAAGCCCGCAGCGTGTTGAAACAGCATCACTTCGCGGAATTGGAGGCTCAAGTCCACCACTTTCTGGCTACAGCATATTGGCGTCTCGGACAGATAGCCGCGGCGCGCTCGAGCTTCCGGGAAGCGATTATTACTGCGCGGTCGCTGCAACCTCCTCGTCTCGGTCTCTTGGGAGATATCACATTCCAGTCTACCACCGTAGACCTAAACGACTGCCGTGTGCTTGACGGTATCGCTACTTTGCGAGACGCGATCTCTATTCTCGAAGAGGCGGGAGACGTACTGTTACTCCCGTGGGCTCATTTCCATCTCGGTGCAGCGTTACTCTGGCAGGGCTTCAGTACCGAGGCTCTCGATCAATTTTCTACTGCATTGAAGCTCTCCAAATCGGGACCCGACGATGCAACTCTCGAGATGACCTGTACGCGGTCGCTGATTGAAGCACACGTTCTGCGCCTCGATGATGAAGGGGCAAACAGCGCTCTTCAGGGTGGCAGGCTGCGTCGGCAAAGCCGCCCTGAAGTTTGGCCACACGGAGACTGTGCGATGCTACGTGCGCAAGCCGAGCTACTGCGTTTACAACGAGACTTCACGGGATGCCGGATGGCCCTCTTTTCCGCTCTCAACTGCATCAAACACGACGACAGTATCCCCTCGCGAAATAACAGGGTGCACACTATATGCTCGATCGGCGAAGTCGAGGAGGAATCCGGAAATTTAGCAGACGCGCGCAACTGGTTTATCCTTTCCGTAATTCTTTACGCTAATGGACAACGGCGTACGGATTCACTTCGAGCTCTTACGCTGCTCGCCCAGGTGGTGGACGATGCGACAGCCGAGAATCTCTTGCAGTCCGTCATGCTGCCTCTTCTGCGTTGCGGGCTTCCTCGATATCTCGCCCTTGCGCTCCGTCTGTCCGCAGGAATCGCAGAACGGCGTGGTGAACGGGACCTCGCTATACACCGTGCACGGAGCTCGCTTCGTATGTACGACTCTATCGATGCGTCGTACGAACGCAAGAAGTCGGTGGCGTCCTTGCGCGCTCTCGGCATCGATCTGGGTTCTTGAACATTGTTCCTCCCATCTCCTCAGCATGCTGCAAGTCAGAACTGTAGCCATTTCTATGGACGAAATCTACAAACCCTTTTTCTCCATGCGGAATGGCGTTCGAAATATTAATGGTGTTATCCCGCTCAACAATCGCGCTTTTCCCACAGGCAATATGACTCGACAAGTGCATATTTCTCAATCAGTTTATACTGTAACATGCTTCGATTGATGTGTACCGTACCACGCGAATTGGGCCAGCTAACAGCAAGCAGCTCACAACCTTTGCCAGTGAGCATGGTACGACACGCCCTTCACCACGCACAGTACTCCTCGCTCAAAACCCCACCGCACGACACATTGAGACGTATGTCATCGCATTTGAGGAGACCCAGGAAGGATTTGCAGGGCTCTCCACGCAGATTGTAGGCCAAATACGTTGCACATTCATCACTGTCATTTGTTGCGTATACGCCGGCTTCTGCACAAGCGAGTAAGTAGATACACCGCTCAGCAGAACAAGCGCCCGTTGATGTTCCCAATGCATGTATCTGCAGTACCAGACGCGCATGAGTTAAAGCGTTTTGCCAGGAACGCGCAATGAGAGCTTACTGAGGTCGAAGCTGGTCAAAACAGCCGGCCCGCTCACGGGCGAACATGAGCAGGTCAGCACCGTGGTGTTGGACAGTGCGCAGCCGCTGCAAGAGTTCATCGCGTTCCCGCTTCGAACGTCTTCAATCATCACAGTAGACGTATGCGAAGAAGGGCGCTCACTTGACCTGACACCCCAGCTTGCCATTCTGGTTGGTCAAGCATGTGCTGAGCGGGATGACCTGCGCGCCAGCATTCCCGCCGCTCCCATTGCCGCACGTCGCTTCGAGCTCCTCTGTCGGGCCGGTACCAACGAGCGAGATGTTGGAACACGAGAGCCCGAAGTTGACGAACTGGGCGTGCGCGACGGCAGCGAGAGCCAGTGCGGCGAGGACGAGACGCATGGTGTCGGCGGGCAACAGACACAGACAACACGGCCAACGGGCTACTTATAACTTCCCGGTGACTGGGAAGCGCGCTGCGCATCTGTCCCGCTGGTGGCCATGCGGAACGTGGGTCACGGTGTCGCGTCCCCGTTCAATGGGCGGCGTGGGCCGTGAACTTCGCGCTCGCCGGAGCGCGCGACGAGGGGAGGCTGAAGCGCGCGGTCTGCAGATCAGGCGATTAGTCGTCAGAGTGACCGTGTTGAATGGAATGCATGCATGCAGGGACGGCAACGGTGTCTTCGGGCCGGGCCACCGGAAACGCCCTTGAGCAGAACGCGGGACCACGATGCCGGCTGTGGACTATTACGAGCTGCTCGGCGTCGACGCGCGCGCGACATCTGACGAGATCAAGGCGGCGTACCACCGCACGCTGCTCGCGCACCATCCAGACAAGCTCCAGTCGCCGTCCACAGCGAGCGCGATGGACTTTGCGCAACTCAAGGAGGCATACAGCACGCTGTCGTCTCCGGCGCTGCGACGGGCGTACGACGACTCACGACGAGAAGCTGGGACGCGGCAGCAGCGACCGGCGGAGGTGGTCTCGTTGGACGAGTTCGTGGAGAGTTCGGAGGGCGAGTGGCGGTATCCGTGTCGGTGCGGGCGCGAGTTTGTGCTGCGTGAGGGGGACCTGGAGCGCGGGGTGCATCTGATTGGGTGCGATGGATGCTCAGAGCTCATATGGGCTGGGTATGAGCCTGCACAGGATTAAGCGCCGGAATACCATGTACTACTGTAAAATATGTGGAGTGGCCTCGGCCAAAAGAGACTCTGTTTGCAAGTCCGGTCCCTCGCTGCTCGCCGCGCGTCTCGCACAGTCCGCCAGGTACGCTCTCTCGTGTGCCCGCCGCCGTCCCCCACGACGAGCTCACCCCCGCCAGCGATGGAACTCGGGCTGGAGAGAATGTCGCGCCTCATGGCCGGCCTGCCCGTCTACGCGCGCCCGACCATCCACGTCGCTGGCACCAACGGCAAGGGCTCCACGACCGCCATCCTCTCCTCCATCTTCGTCACCTCCAACATCACCTCCGGCCGCTTCAACAGCCCGCACCTCGTCAGCGAGTGGGACTGCATCTCGCTCAACGGCGCTCCCATCTCAGAGACCTTCTATCTCGAGGCCCGCGACAAGGTCGAGCGCGTCAACACCGACCTCGCCATCGGCGCAACCAACTTTGAGATCCTCACCGCAACCGCAATGCAGATATTCGAGCACGTCCGCGTCGACGTCGCCATCTTCGAGGTCGGCATGGGCGGCCGCCTCGACGCGACTAACGCGCTCCCGGACGACTGCATAATCCTCTCCGCCATCACTGCGATAGAGCTCGACCACCAGGCCTGGCTCGGCCACACGCGCGAGGAGATCGCGCGCGAAAAGGCCGGCATCGCGCGCAACAAGAAGGTCTGCGTCGTCGCCGACTCTATCACTGGCTCCGTCAAGCAGGCCATCAAGGAGGTTCTCGAGGCCGCCAAGGCAGACCTCTTCCCGGCCTCGCCGTGCGATAAGCGGCCCTGGGACGACCACGTCGACGGCTCCCGGCCACCGCCATTCTCCTACCAGCCCCGCTTCGTCCCGCCGCCGCCCCAACCGGTCCAGGTCACGCTCCCGCAGGCCCAGATGAGCATCAAGGCGCTGCTCAGCATGCAGGGAGACCACCAGCGCGAGAACCTCGCCACCGCATTGTCCATCGTCACCGCGTTGCTCTCGCACGCGTCCACGACAACCTACCGCACGACAATTGCGAACCGTATCATCCAGGCGTCCATAGTCTCTGGCATCAAGTCCGCACGTCTGCACGGACGTCTGCACTGGCTGCACATGACCTGCCCTCCGCTCTCGCCCACCGTATCCCCGCGCGCCCACCGGTTGAATCATAATCTGAACCTGAACATGATGCTCCAGCTCGAGCTCACCGTACTTGTCGACGGCGCACATAACCGCGCGGGATGCGCCGCGCTCGGCACGTACCTCGACTCGTTGCGCCTCTCCGAGCGCCGCTGCTTCGTGCTTGGTGTGTCCGAGCAGAAGGGCAAGGACCCGCGCGACACGCTCGCCCCGCTGCTTCGACGCGGGGACAACGTCGCCGTCGTGCCATTCTCGCCCGTGGACGGGATGCCGTGGGTACATCCCGTGTCCCCGTACGAAGTGACGCGCGCCGTGCGCGAGGCGATCGGCGAGGAAGGCTCGTTGTTCTGTGCGAACGCGGGCGGACAGGACGCGGCTGCGTGGGACGAGGTGAAGCCGGGCGAGTACCCACGACGGCAGCTTCAAGCCGCGCTGCAGTGGATCGCAGAGCGCTCCAAGGTCGCCATCGTCACCGGCAGTCTGTACCTCGCGGCGGACTTCTATCGCATCCTCAAGGACAATAAGCAGGACCGCTTAACGACCACCTCTACACTAAGCAAGACTGCGTAATGACTACCTTGTCCTTTGAGGCTTTCGTCTTTCGTGTTTTCAGCGTCGTCGTCGTTGTCGTCTGTCGGTGTGTCGTGTCGTGTGGCATATCTGTTTGTGTTGGCGTGCTCTCGGTCCTGTCTCAATGCTCTCGTCCTCTATCCGCTCCTCCTCACTGCCTGCTACTTACTGTCTTCCGTTCCACTTCCTGTGCAATCTTGTCCACTTCCTGTGCAATCTTGTTCACTCATCTTTCCCCCTCGTCGTCGGGCTCGCGTTCTTGTTCGGTCGGTGCGTCATTCTCTCTGGGCTTTCCCCCACCCTCTTGGTTGTGCAATTAATTTACATTACCGTCGCCGTCTTTCCTACGTCGCAGTATCCCGTCATTACTCCACGAACATTCATGCCATGTCTGCTTCATATGGTACGACCACCCGCCGACGCCTGCATATCTTGAACCCCTCCCACTAAACGAATACCCCATGGCCCGTACGCTGTGGCTCTCTCCCCCCTACCTCACATGTATCATATGTTCCGCATGCTCTCTCCTTCCGTTCCGCAACGCATCGAAAACTCAAAAACTTGGATCTTCGCCTCATGATCAGGCGACGGGATACGGCGAGTACTTCCAGTACCTGCGTCCAATCGTCAGCGGTGGGGCAGGTACCCCGACCTGAGTTGGACGTATGCGCACCCTCTGTAGCGGAAGGCAAAGACGGGCACCATGAGCTTGCGCACGACCCACGGCATCTCGGGGAACGTCCCGTGGTACGGCGGCGCGATGTGGCTGACGCGAACGACTGAGCGAAGACCCGGCGAGGCGAGGCGAGACGAGATCAAGACGCACCTGAGCATGTACGGCACCTCCGTCCACGGGTTTCCGTGCGCCTGCGCGTACTTGTCGAGTTGTACGCATATATCCTCGACCTCTGCGCGGTCGAAGACTTGCACGTTCTCGCGCCCGATGTGCGACACTTCCTCGTCGAGATGCGTGAACTGTATGCGTATGAGCCGACCTAGGAAGATGTGATGCGCGGGAATTGGACGCACAAGTGGGTCCTTGAGCGCGACCAGCTTCGTGCGCATCGCGTCCGCGTCGAAGGTGTCCGGTTGCACATTGCGCGGGTCATGCAGGAACGCGATAAAGTCGTCCAGCGCGGCGTGCATCACTTTGTGCTGCTCGATCTCGCCGTCCATGTTCAGATGCTTCGAGAGGAACGGGAACAGTAGTGCCTCTGTAGGACATGTCAGCCTGAGTGTCCGCGGAGAATATTCGAAGCGAGGACGCACCCTCCGTATCATGGTGGTCGACGATATTCTGCGCCCACGCCGTACTGTAGCCTATGAAGTTCGGCAGGTCGTCCAGCGGTGGGGTGTCCAGGTGCTGTAGAATGTTATGGTACCCCAGCTTGAACGCGTCGTGCACTACAACATAAACCCTACGCTTAGGACGGCGCGACAAATGCATGCGCCTGTGATGCGTACCGCGAACCATGAGGAACTTGAGCTTGTCATACGTGTCCAATTCGTGGAACAGAGGGACAGTCGAAGTCGACATTGCGGACGATGCGAATGGAGGGGGAGGATGATGATCACTGGATCATCCCAAAGTATCCCATCATCTTTTTATACTCTGCCCCTGTTGTCCGGCGTTGCCTTCTTGGTCCATGTGTACGCAGCGTTTCGGGGTCGCGAGGCCGTGTACCACGCCTACGACGGCCGTTCGTAAAGACAAACACAGGTACTCCGCACCTTCACAGAGCCAGTATCGCAACCGTCCAAAGGAGGAAGAGAGAACGATATGTATGATCCTCATTGCGTCAGATATACATTGAGCCTAAGGCCCAGAACATGCAGGTCAAAAACAAGTCGTGAAAGGTACGTGCTACACATGAACGATGAGGACTGAGGACCGGAAGACTGCAGAGAGCGCGGGACAGAGTGAGGGAGAGAGAGGAGGACAAATGACGATAATAAATGAGATGCGCAGAGCACGACGAGGGAGATTGCAAAACGAGCGAGCGAGCGACGGGGCAAGGCAAAGCGAGCAGGAGGACAAAGCGACGCAAACGCAAATGATACAGGGAAATGTGTAGACTTCACCTACAGACAAAAGCGACGCCGAGTCCATCAAACCGTGACCACACGGAAACCCCTTCAAGAAGGTAGAGATCCAGAGCCGATATCTGGCGTTGGACTATTCCGTTGACCAAGAACAGTGCGCAGCTCAATCACGCATTCGCTTAAACGAGCGCTGACCTCCCTTGCGTAGTCCAGCAACGGCCCCAGATTCTCCGGCGTGAGCGCGACCTTCGGGTCTGGCAAAGACGGCAAGGGGTCGGTGTGTGGAACCGGAGGGATGTGGTTGGCCGAGACGGAACGAGAGCCCACAGGGCGACGCGACGGAGTCGTCGCACTGCGCTCTCGGCCCTGTTGACGCTGATTCTCGGTCTCCTGCGTAGGGGTTACGTGGTTGCTCGCAGCTGCGCCGGCGAGCGCTTGAGCGAATCCGTGGGAGGGTGCTGCTGGTGGAGGACCGTCTCGCGAGCCTGGACGCGTCGAGCGGAACATGCGGCTGGTAAGCGCCTTCCCTTTGCTGGGCGAAGGAGTCGACGGTATAGCGAGGTTAACAGAAGACCGCGAAGCCGATGCGCCACGGGTGCGAGACGCAGAACGCGATCGCGTGCGACGAACGGTGGCTGGTGGTGTTGCCTGCAGCGCGCTATACCGTGAACGCTTGCTGCCCCGAATCGTCTCCGGTACGGGAGGCACAGCGATGCCGTTGGGAAGATCCAGATCCGAAGCTGACTCCATACGATCCCAATCGCTGTAATCCGCGTCTTCACTACGGCGAGTTTCCGTCTGCGACGCTTGTCGTGAGATCTTGCTCTTGCTACCAGCAAGGCGGAACAGCGATGCGAGGGACGGTCTACGAGGAGTCTTCGCCGTCGGGACAGCGCCAACAGTACCGTAAGGCGAGTTGGGATGGACCTCGCGTTTGCGTTTCGCCTCCTGCTCGCTGACAACCGTCTGAGCGCCTGTGCTGGACCGCGGCTTGCGTTGGCGGGCAGTTGCCTGTGTCGATGCCGGAGGATCCTCGCGTGCGGAAACTGAAGCAGAGGACGTTGTCGCTGAACCAGTTTGCGGAAGATCGCTACGGCTAGTCGCGGCATTGGAGACTGAGCTGGAGGCAGCAGTGCCATGGCGCTTGAAAGACTTCAAGAGCTCACGCAGACCCGTGATACCTCTGCTCCCCCGCCGAGCTTTGCTCAGCGGCGAGCTGGGCCCGTGAGATGGGACTGGCGACGATGAGAGGGCACGAGTGTCGAGCTCGGGCAACTCCAATCCTAATCCAACGCGTGACTCTGACGAGGTCGAGTTTCCCGCAGCAGACGCGAAACTTGAATCTGCCACGGATATCGTACCAGAGGGTTCGCGTGCCCGGGCTCGCGTTACAGCCACGACGTTGCCGACGACGAATGTAGCGGGGTCAGGCGAGTTAAGCATCTGCTTGAGCAGTACAAGTTGGCGCTGGCTGAGGTCGTGGCGACCGGTCGATGCACGCCAATGACTGGGCGGACTGGCCTGTGGCGGACCCGACGATGAGGGCGTACTTGGTGCCTCGCCGCTGAGAAGCGTCACTGCGCGCTCTCGTCGCTTGCCAGACCGTTCCTTCTCCTCCGCGGCTCCCATATTCCTGGGCTCAGAGGCGCTGGACGTAGGACCGTTCGCGCCAGTGCCGCCGAGCTCGATGAGGACCTCGGCGCATTCCCACCAGATGCTATACTCGTGCTCGATATGCTGAAGCTTCCGAGCGGGTTCTCCCTCGGACGGACGCGCAAGCGGTGCACGAGGAAGATGGAACAGCCTTGTCGACGTCGAAGATGGAGAAGTTGGCGATGCCGGAGACTCGAGCAGTATGCGAAGCTCGCCCAGAAGAATCAGATACGCTTGTTGTAACTGTTTCAGCTCTGCAACATATGTTAGGGCATGTCTAAATGAAAGAGAGTAGATGGAGGACTCACGGTCGACGCAAGTCGCAAATTCGCGAACGAGTCCGAGATCGCGCTTCAAGCCGACCTGCGCGCGGCTTATGCGTGCAGGAATCTTCAGTCCACCGTCCAGAGTCTTCAAGTCGCCGAGGGAGTTGCGCCGCAAAGCCACTTCGCGCTGCGCCTCCAACGTCGGCGTGCCGTTGCGACCAAGCGAGGCTGCTTGTGACGACAGCGCAAACTTGACAGACGACGGCGATGTGTCGAGTTGTACAATCGGTTCCGAGGTGTGCGCAACAAGCTTCGCGCCCTTGCGCGGGGGAGATGGCGATGGCGGGGACAGGGCAATTGGAGGCAAAAGGTCTGGTTCCGTAGGCGAACGCTGCAATGAAGATAAGTAACCGGATCTCAAAGCTGAAGGAAAAGTCGAGTGCGTACCTGCTCGTTTGGAAACGAAAAGCCGGCCAGTTGGCCTGCAAAGCTCGTCTCCGTGGGTGAAGTAGGCGCAATGTTGCCCTCGGCGCCCGATCGATGGCGTTTATGCCCACCACCACCGAGCAGCGAGATGCGTCGCAGACCCAGGATACCTCTGCGCTCCTTCGCCTCATTATCCTTCTCCTTCTCCTGCTCCTGCTCAAGACCGGCTGCCGACCCGCGCCGTGGGAAGCCGACAGGGTTAGGAGGACACTGCTCAAGGTCTGCGCTGGTGGTCGTGGTCGTGCTGGTATTCGCGCCGTTGCCGGGTGGGTCCTTCATGCGGTCGCGAGATTTACGACCACGCAGCGGGCCACCACCATCGTGCCGAAAAAACCACGACTTGCTCGTCTTGGAGTTTTCGTCCTGATGCAACGTGTTTGTCGACTTCTTGGACTGCAACGCGGACGCGCCGAGCGGTTGCAACTCTGCGCAACGGAGGGCAAGTAAGTCAGGTGGTCTATGCGGGCTGACAGGGAGAGACTGACCGTGAACACCGGGATTGAGAGGCTCGCCCAGTGGGCTACGTGCTCGTTCCCTTTGTTGTGCGAACGCCATGCTTGCGGGGCGTGATGCGGGCGACGACTCTGGGTCCGCGGCAGGCGGAGAGGTGGTCGACACGTCAGACGGTGCGGTCGACAATCGTCGTGCGCCCTTCGCCCATCGCTTGACGGATCCCAAGCGCGAGAGTATTGGAGACCGCACCGGCGAAGACGGAGCCATACTGGACGACGGAGTCCCTGCAGGCACGGGAATCGCAGAAGACGGAGTCGCACCAGGCGCGAAGCTGACGACCGAATGATTCCCATGCACAGCGCCAGACGCAGAGGAATGTGGTCGTGAGGAGGTCTGGTGGTAGTATCCGCGTGGTTCGGGCGTGACAGGCGGGATGTAGCTCGCGTCATCGTCCTCAGGCTCCTCGTCCAGGTCGGTCTCGGTGGAGGTCATCCCACTGACATGCTCAGCAAGGCGGGCAAGTCGTGCAGCGCGTGCCTCTTCGTCGGTGAGCTCGTATCCACCGCGGTCTTCCAGCTCGAAAATGTCAGCGTCGACGCGTGACGGGCGCGACTTCTTCCGCAGCCGTCGTCGCGCCCTGTTCGCGTTGTTAGACGCTGCAGGGGGTGGCTTGCGCAGGACACCCGGTTGGTGGCTGATGAAGGCGCGACCCTGTCCGTCAATGGAGGAGCCGGCGGACTGGGTCGGACGCAACGCGAGGTGCGCGGTCGACGAGTAGTGCGAAGGCGCGTACGAAACCGTCGCAGAGAAGCTGGACATTGTGGGGGAGGCGGGCAGCGGCATCGGACGCGTCGGGGAGAGTCTGCTATGCGCGGGCAGCGGCGGGACTTCGGGGACGGATTCCATTGTGAAGGGGCGGTTCCGGGTGCTCGACGTGACGGTCCTGTCGTCGTCGTGGTGCGCGTTGAGGCCGAACTCTGCGTGATCGTCCTCGTCGTCGGAACTGAAGGAGGCCTCGTTGCGATGCTGGGCCGGTAGGCGAGATTGCAATTGATGGCTGGCTCCTCGTTCCGGGTGCTCATCGCCAGAGTCCCACGCGGCGACCTCGCGCACGGGCGACGCGGCGGCGGACTTGTCCTCGAAGTCGTCGTCCCAGTTCTCAGTCGTCGTGCGCGTCGAGCCCTTGGAGTGTCGCGGGGTGTGGCTGGGACGGCGCTGTGTCGAGGGGCCGGGCTGCTGGTCGTCGTGCAGATAGTCGTCGTCCCAGTTCTCGGTCTCGCTCAGGGCCACCGACGCGCGTTTCCTGGGTCCGCGGTGCGAGTCGGCGGCGAGATGGGCGGCGCTGCCCTGGGTGCTCGCGCTCGCACCGAACTCAAAGTCGTCGTCCCAGTTCTCGCTCGGCGCTGCGCCCAGACGCGTCAATAGACCATTAAAAAGAGATATAAAAAAGAATACCGTTAATAGTGGGTGCCTGGAGGACGGCTGCAGCAGACATGTCGTGGTCTTGGTTGGTTGGTTGTGTAGCGGGCGTCGTTTCTGTCGTGAGTGTCGTCTTGCGGGCCGGCTCGTGCGACGGCGGCGGCGGCGGGGGGTCCTGGGCGTTGCCAGCTGGGCCGTGGTCGTTGTGGGTTTTGTGCCGTTGTCGCTGGCGGAGGACAAGGCCCGTTGCGAGCGCTGTTCGCACGAAAACAACGCTCAGCCGACGGAGCCTCCAAATACTTCCGAGAAGGCGCATAACAACTCGAAACTGCACCCGTGCCTCGCCCGCTCCGTTTTATGCGTCCACCGTGCTGCACAGCGACCACATCGCACAATAGAGCAGAGAGCAGAGCAGAGGTAATGCGCAGTGGTCTCCGGGCCTAAGCTCGTGATAAGGCCAATGCGTCTCAGCTGCTCCCCCTGCTTATTAGCGTCAAATTTTCTTCCACACGTCGCGACCACACGTCACCCGTCGACCACAACTCTATGCCGCCTCAGATGCTGCTAACACAGGGCACCTACTTTCATGTCGCCCCCAGAGGCTTGAAGTTGTCCCTGAGAGGGGAACGGTCAGTGGCTTTCTGGCACGGAGGAACATCGAAGCCCCAATTCATTGCGCACGTGGCAACCCGTTTCGCCGAGCGCTTCGGAGCCTTCTTGCCTCGGTCTCACCGGTCCAAACGGTTGAGAAGGAGGCTCCCAGGACCGCGTTGATCTTCTTGGTCTTCTGTGTTCGTTTGCAGAACTTGCAGACTGCAGAGGACATAAACTGCAGAAGCAGGCCGATCAGGGCACTGCACGCACCGCATGCTTCACCACCTCGGAGGCGAGGATCTAGGTGGCAATGCTTTGCAGCAGGCCATTCCCTTCTCGCTTTAGCTGCTGAACTCGTACGTCACCACGCGCAAGAGTTCTCCAGGCCAGAAGACTTGACTTGCGCTTGACGTCGACGCGTGACATAGCGCGTTGCCGTCACGCCTCAGGGTACAGTTCGGAAGTACTGTGAGTTTACAGCTCTCGTTGACGATTGACGAGGTCCGTGTGGGCGGGTGCAGACATGATGCCACAGCATTGCGACGATGCGCATCAGTTCCGACTTCCGAGTCGTTGCATTCTGAGGCACTGCACAAGCCGTCGGCGACGGTGGTGACTGCCTCGGCGATTGCGTGTCTTCATGAGTCTTCTCCAGACAGGAAAGTATGCACGCGACTTGTCGACTGCATGGGGGGAAGAAGAACAGCTGTAGAAACCCGTCGGAAGACTGTGACGGTCACTGGAGCCCGCTTGACATTCGGCGCGGAAGAGACTAGCAGCGTCGTTGAACGGGAACTGCAGGGGGGATGGTATTAATTTGCCAGCGTGTTATTCAACAGGTCTCGAAGAGCGTTGAGGTAATGAACTGGCAAATAGGTGAACAATTGAGTCGAAGAGATCAAACGGAATCCTACGACACACCCAGGACCAAACTGGTACTTGAATATGTGTGACAACAGATGCCATGGCTTGCGGTCATGAGGAGCGCTTTTCAATTCCGTCGCTAATGCTGCTACGTTGACCCATATGCCAAGATTGCGGCTACGGACCAGAAGAGAGGACAACGGACGGGCATGCTCTATCCTGTCGCATGGAAAGAACAGCAAACTCGCCAGCACCAAGAGAAGAAGGGGCTTGTCGTTCGATTCATGGCGTCTGCGTAGCGAGCAGGTCAAGAGCAGGGACGTATTCGGGAAATTGGAACACGCCGCCACATTCATGTTCTCGAGGAAGCAGGACCTGCACGCGCTAACAGGCTCTCTGACTGGGCAGCAGCTCGCAGGTTTTGAGTCAGAACTTGTCGCACAGAGCAGGGATTCGGTAGTCGGGTTGAGGACAAGATCGAGCCGGCTCTCCCCGACGAAACTTGCCACCAACCCATTAGGTTGACGACGACGAGCACAGTGATACGGCCAACATGTACTATTCTGCTCCCTCGCCAGTGGAGTCTTATAGCTCTAGTACAGACGACGACGAAGATGAAGACGATTTTCCCACGCATCAGCCCAGGTTTATGGAAGACCTCTGTCTCCCGTCCGTCCGACTAACCCTTATGCGTACAACAAGACATCATCGTGTCATCGTGGCGCTCAGTTTACGCCTTCGGTTACGACCTCCCACTCAACATCGAGTCGCGCCTCGAGTTGTTCAAGCAGGTATTCGAAGTACTTAGGAGGTTTGCTGAAGGGGGAGGACCGTGTACTTTAGTGTCGGTATGGTACGCTCTGCGTGTATCATTTGCGCGGTCTCGAACTTGTATTCCACTGTAACCTGTATGTCTGTAATTGTCGTTGTTCCGCGGAAGCGAACCCAGCCGGCCCGCGTATACCGGGATGCAACCGTGGCTGTGCTTCACCCCTTGAACTCCTCGGCCTCCGTAGGATCAGAAGCGCTTGGACCACGGCCCATGCACAATCGGCAGCGCATTGTGCATCGCGCGTGCGTAATGAAAGAGCGCCATTGTAGCGATTCGCGGCGGTGATGCGGTCGCAAAGCGCTTTGGCAAGACAAGCCTCGTCGTCGCCGTCCGTGTTGTCCTCGCACGCGGGATCTGACCGTCTTGACGTTTTGTTGTGTTTCGTGCAACAAGAAGCGGCCAAAGAACAAGACGGGTCGCATTGACAACGTTGCTTCGCGGGACTCAGGTCCAAGCACGACTGCCGGATTAGGAAGACTCGTTGTATTCTCGCCTGTCTCAAATTCGCCGGTTCGCATGGGCCTTCCTTCCTCGCTCTCTCTCCTGCTCCCACAACTGCCAACTCTCACCGTCGACCGCTCCGATGGCAAAGAACTCCAGACTCCTCCAGGATCTCCTCGCCGAGATGGTCCTCCCCGAGGTCGTCCACCACCACAATGCACCGAAAATGCCCCCGGACGAGCACACTGGCAGCATCATGCCCTGTCTCCCCTTCGTGCCGCGCAGCCACCGCTTCCTAGAGACTATCCACCCGATAGCCCATGACGAATTCAAGCAAGCACTTAACAACTGTACGTCCACAGTTCTCGCACCGTACTCTTGAGACATGTGGCCAAGCGGCTGACCGTCTGCACAACAGACCTCGCATCCCTGCCCGAGCTTGCTATCAGTGGCAGAGAAGCACGACGCTTCATGCTCCCCGAGCCTGGCCTTATGGGTACGTGCCCCAGCTCCTTCTGGCTCGGAATATGTCGCTGAACTTCTCACTCGATTAGCCTGGCCACACCACATGAAGATGGACGACCACTTCCGCAAGTTTTCAGACGACGTCCTCGGCTGTGTATACAGCATCATGAACTACGTCGACCGCGGTGTCGATCTGCACGACTTCGGCGCCGAGAAGGGCGGCGCCATGCACTGCGGCTGGACCAACAACAACTGGGGACTGTGCAACCCCGTACTCCACCGCTTGACGGACGTAAAGGTCGTCACGGTCACAATGCCCGCTTGGTGCTTCGCGCCCAAGGACATGGCCGACTTCGTCAACATGAAAACAGTACGTGATTTTCCAGATTACATCGACGAGCCACGCGACTGATGTCCGTTTGCCAGTTTATGAACCCGGCGACGCTCATGCACGATAGCCCGACCGTCCCGACCGCCGTGAAACTCTGGGCACGCGTATGTACCTCCCTTTTCAGCTGCATTGGCCTTGACCTTACGTTCCCGCAGTTGCACGACTTCTGCTACCTTCACGACGCGCACTACTTCATTGTCTCGACATACGAGCAATGGGCCTTTGGCGCATTCTCCGATCGTGCGTCGTTCACCCGCTCTCTCGTTGGAATGCCTTGTGCTGACGCCGCTTCGGATCGCACAGAGTACAGCACAGGCTTTGTCTCGTCGCCGATGAACTACAGCGCGTCGATCCCGACCGTCTTCGAGGCGGCCATGTTCTGGATGCACTCGGCGCACGGGCACCCATCGGGCTACAAAGTCAAACCGGTTCGTGAACAGCCCGATTACGTCGAGACGCCGGTCCGCTACTCCCACCAAGCCGTCCCGCATCCACGCGCAGCGTACTACCTCACATGCTGCTCGTAACCCCCGCCGCCCCATGTCAGACCGCGCGCTCTCGTCCTGGTGACACCGCCTTCCCCTCTCCTCTTCGTCCTTCGCCCTTCTTCCTCTTTGTGCGCGTTTTTGGAGACACGAGATTGATGCCCCCTTTTGTATTTTTTAGGTATATTCGGAAATGCACAATTCGACTAATGCTGCCACGAACGCGAGCACGAGCAAGCAGAAAGGAAAGCGCAAGGACATGGACGACGGGGAAGAGCATACCGATGTGCGCGGTCGACCCGTGCGCCGCATCTTCTCGTCAGTCCCATGGCTCGTGAGTTCGCCTTCGTCGTTCTCTGACGCAGTGCTAACGTGGGTCCGGGATCCTTATAGCGTACGCAATTCCGTCCGACGAACCGCGCGGACGAGAACGGTGTTTCGTACACGTCCGATTACATGCTCTTCACGGCCATGGGAGCGAACGCTTCCTCGTCACCTGCTGCGGGCCAGCCTTCACAAGACGTCCCCGAGATGGGCGGTCCGGACTTCTCGTTCGCGGCCTTCCCAGAGACCACCACCACCGGCCGCCGTGTCGCAGGAGCACCAGCCCGTCGCGGCAACGGCGGGTTCTTCTCGCAAGTCGCGCCTCGCCCCGTAGCTGGTCCAAGCAACTTCCAAGCCTCCACCTCGAGCTCAAGCTCTGGCTCCGACTCTGGGTTATCCGGCTCATTCACAGGCTCGACCGACAGCAACATGAACCTCAGCGTCAACCTCGGCGCGCCACTCGCCACGCCGAGCAACTCGCCCTTCGCTACTCCCCGTCCGTCCATCGTTGGCGACAGCGCGATGGCCATGGACGCCGTCTTCACGCCCATCACTGAGTTCCAAGACTTCGATAACGCGGCGGGGCTGAAGGTCGCCAAGCCCACTTCCCTCCCTACTTTTAGCACCTCCATGCTCTTCCAACAGCAACACACCGCCGCTGCCGAGCCCACGGACGCCACCATGGACCCGTCGCAGGTCTTCTCTACGTACCAGGACCCGCTCGCCACTTGGGGCGACTACAGCATGGATACTTCTGGCAGCTCCGCGTGAGAGCGCCCACTCGACCCCCGTACTCTCGTTTCCCTTTGGCTTACCTAGACAGGACTCTCTTCTTCTGGCTGACTGACTTTCTTCAATTGTGTTGTACCATTATGCCATGCCCCATTACAGTAGACCTCACTTGTTTCGTCGCGGTCCTCGCGCAACCCCCTCCCCTCACATCCCCTGTCATTTACTCTCGCCCGCCTCTGTATTTCCGCGCTCTTTACACAGTTACACTTGGCTACGTATATCAGTTCCTGGATTTCTCTCAGACTCTGTTTCAATGCTTGGATCTGCGCGAGCGAGGACGGGTCAGCCACTGCTGTTTCAACATTGGTGAATGCACCATGGGTGGAGAGTACGGGTGCCGGTTGGTCGTCGCCGTGGAATGGTGCGGACTAAGGCAAGGAACATCAGGGGTAAAGGTATCGCGTACTTGGTGGTTAGACGACGACGCAAGACGTGTGTCGATCTCGATAGGGCGCCGGTTGGCGGAGTCCGAGGAACGGTCCACATTCGCATCCGCGCGCCCGCCTCTCCTAACACGGTGACGTTTGGCTATATAAATTCATTCCTAGATTCAAATCTGGTGGATCTATGCCTACAACTGCGCGAGCGGGGTGTGAGGATGAGCGGAGGTACTGTAAACTACGGTACAAGGAATTGAATCAAAGCGAGTGGGGGTGAGAATGAGCGGGATAGCGAGATTACTACTCTAAGGGACTTCCGCGTTACGTGCAGGGGATACCGTTCTTCGATATTATCAAACCAGCGTCGTCTGTAGCTAGACGCTGTACATATGGGCAGCGTTCGCAGCGGAGGCCCGCAGAACGGCGTCCGTCGAAAGACTCTGGAAGTCCTTCACGACGTTGCTCACGAACTCGGCCGTCCAAGGGATCATGCCAGGATGGCACAACGGCAAACGCGGGTTCTTCGCGCCAAGCTCGGGAAGTGAAGGATAGATGTTGGAGGGCGTCATGTACGGCGCGTCCGTCTCGAGCAGTATGCGTAGCGGCTTGCCAGTCTCTGACGAAGTGGCAGACTTAGCGAGACGGCGCAGAATCTCGGAGGTGTTGAGGTTGGATGTGTATGTCACGACGCCTGCGCGGACGAGGTTAAGGATGGATGATGATTCGAGCGAAGTCGAGGGCGCACCTGTTATGCCGATGTACAGATTGGGGAAGTGGTCAAGTAAACGCTCTGCGAAGTCAGGCGAGTCGGTGAAGCAGTGAATGTGGATCTGAGTTGCACTGTGAATAAGCGCGTTCTGAAAGTGAACAACGAGGATGCTGACCTTCCAATCCCGTGGTATGACTTCCTTCATAATCCTCTCCGTGTCCTCCTCGGCCTCGCGCGTATGAATCGTTATCGGCTTTTCGAGACTCACAGCAAGCTGCAGTTGTCTTCTGAACACCCGTTGTTGAACGTCGTGCTCGGAGAAAGAGTAGTGGTAGTCGAGGCTGATGGAAACGTCAGATCTTGCGTATGAGCGGAATGCATGACAAGTACTCGCCCTATTTCACCCCAACTGACGCTTCTAGGATGCTTCATGGCCTCTAATCTGCGACCCGTCAGTATTAAGGTTATCAAATGGTTGTGGACGAACATTTGTCCCTCGACCTTGTCGTCGTAGTGCTTAGCTTCGTGTCTGGTATCGCTCGGTGAGCATTGCTGGAGCTGCAATAGAGATCGCATGGCCTACGGGTGAACACCTGCATTGATGATGAGTAAAGGCCCTGATTCTGTCCAGCAGCAGAACGTACCCATCGCGAACCAATACTCGCAGCCTCCCCAGTCTGCTTTCTGAGGACTGCCCTCCACAGCAGAATCCGCGATCTCGCGCCAGTTCAGCCAGGACGCAGGTTCGCACCATACGTCGACCATCGAAGTGACTTTGTGTCGCCGGGTTCGCTGCTTGGCCGCATCTGCCTCGACATCGCTGGCGGGTGGCATGCACATCGTGCGCACGAAATCCCAAATGGTCTGGCACGCGGCATCGTCCTTATACTTGGACTTGTACCAGCCGTACGTAGACAGCAGGTGCGTGTGGGTGTCGATTACAGGCGCGGGTTCCTGGTCGGCGGCGAGCTCGAGCGCAGACGCGTGAGCTGGGAGCGAGAGAACGCTCTCTGGGATGGCGTTGGCGGCCTTCTGCTTCTTACTTTTGGCCATGGGTTGGAATTTGCGTGCACCGGCGTATTTGGAGGCAGTAGAACAAGGTCGAGCGATGAGTCGAACGGGAAGAGAGACGAGCGCGGGTCGACAGCGAAGCATGAGCTCGGAGTCAGTAGCGGGACCGGGACCGATCCCGCGCTTTCCTCCCGCCACAACACATCCTGACCGGCCTGACCTCACGCCTAGCTACGGCAGCTCTTCGACTCTGCTCACAGGCTTGCTCGGCAGCAACCATTCTATGTGCGGTAGATCCAGTCAGTGCGATATGTCCAGGCGCGGCTTGCGTCCTCGCCAACGGATCGACGACTGCCTGTGGCTCACATATCGTTTCTGTCTCTGGCACCACTGCTGTCTACGCTGCGCAACAGTATGCATTTTCATGGACCCTTGCATGGCACAGCCCACAGCCTGCACATCAGCGATGCAGATAGCGTCGCAGGCTCCGGCACATTCGGGACGCTCTGAACCGACAATCTCTCACCCATGGAAGCCTGTCTGCAAACCACTACGTGCAAGATGTCTGTCCTTACTGCTACAATCTCGCGTAAAGCTCGCGTAGATCCTCATCCCGTCTTGGCCTCCGCGGAAATTGCACGGCCTGCTTACTGTAACGCCTTTTCGCGTGCACGTAATTCTCGGCGCACGTTTCAAGTGTTCGCAGCTCTGACTGGATTGTCCTCGACTCCGAGTATTCAGGAGGAACCAGGTTCCCATTTTCTCCTCGGCCTCGAACAAATCGCGGTCTACAACGCAAGAAAGGAACGAGAGTGGCGACGAGCTCTACAATTTCTTCTTCCTCCTCCACATCACGCATGGGTTGAACTTTGGGAGGGTCTCAAGCGGACCTCCTGTAGATCGACTTTATGGCATTCGTCAGCTTGCATCTTCATGTCGTGACTATTGCCGAATACTCACCGAAGGAGACGGCTTGGGGGCCCTCGCGGTGAGGCTGCCACGCTTCTTGATCTGAGGCGCCGGGGCCCATCCTTCGCCGCCGCGCTTCATGGGACTCGCGGCGTTCACGGCCCTCGCATCGTGCTCAACCACGGGAGTGGGAAGCGCCGCCGCGAGCAGCGGCAGGAGGGCGAATGTAGCGAGAGAGATGAACTTCATGCTGGCACTGGCGCTGCTGCTGCTGGCTGTCACCGACTCAAAGGCGAGGGGGACACAACCCCGCCGTGGACTCGCGCCGTACTTTTTTATGCTTGGACGGGAGGTATTGATCTCGCTACGCGGCCGTCGCAACATCTTCTTCTGACACCCCGGAACTATGCCTTGACGCGCGTCTGCGCGCGAAGAAAACAAGCCCGCGGGTGGGATTGTGCGGCTTCGAATAGTTTAACAAGCAGTCACTTCCCTTTCGTGACCGTTACACTCGCACTAAGCAGTTCCTTATACGCCGTTACGTGGGGACATCGGGTCAGTTTCGCTGCGGGGACAGGGTTCTCTGTCAATTCTCTGCACTGCGTTCGCGGTTTTTTCGCGATAACCTGTTATCTCGCCTGCTGGATCACGTCAGCCCGCCCTTGCTTCTCGCTCGTCAATCATGATGGCCGCTCTCACTGCAGTGGTTGCTCTCCTTGAACTTGGCGAGATTTGCCCTGGAAGGCATCACATCGGACAGTCTTGCAGTCCTGCGAAGTTGTATGTATGGTGCAATGTGGATGAAGCCCAAGTTGGACTATTTTCCGGACCGTCTTCGACTCCTGACTTCGGCGGTGTACTGTCTTTGGCTGGTGAAGCGGGTTTGCCGGCAACGGCGTGCATGGACGCTCACAACAATGATGCTAGCTTGTTTGCTGTACACCATGTCTTGTCTTTGACCACCTGTCGTCGCTGCAGCTTGGACGTCGTATTGCGTGGAACTCAGCGCTAGGCCTCGCTTCTCGTCCCTCTGAGCCACAGCCATTCAATGCAGTATCGGAGATATACGCGTCCGGGGGGGAGGCGGAGGGAGGTAGCTCAGGATCGTACATGGTTCTGACGAGCGGGTGAAGAACGCTGGACTAAACTATCACTTCACCGCCAATGACACCATCCGTGACGGCCTTTGCGCGCTTTCTTGCACGATACGAGACTCGGACGCTCTTTCTTGCAGGTTGACAGTGGTATCGATGTCCAGTGCAGGCGAGCCGCGACTACTTGTGCACAATCTGGCTTGTACTTCTTGCATCTCTCAGGATCAGAATGGATCCACTGCGGATCGGGCGCACTGGAACGACGGCGCGAACGTGCTGTGTGCAGTGTACTGGGCCAGGTCAGCCTGGACATGGATAGGCACCGACGGGTGCGCGCTACAGCGTCAGGGAGCACCTTCGTCGTTGATGGCATCCGCATGGATCCCCCTGTCTGTCGTTCTGCATTGGGCAGTCCCGCCCAATGCGATCTGGGATCTGTTACATGACGCCTGCCCTACGTCTATAGGCATGTTTACGAAGCAACACGGCGCGCTGCGAAGTGCACCCGGCTACCGCGGGGGTGGCGTTTCCTCGGCGCGCGACCTATAATCTCAGCGCGGTGAAGTTCGTGTCCCTCGTTCTGCGCGTTGCAGAAGCACTCGTACTATCTCTCCGTCGTCTGATTTACCGTGCCGCAGTAATCTGCCCTTCGGTCACAGTAGGGACGGTTTGGCGATTCCCTGAATGCCCCGGGCCGCCAGCGTCCGTATCGGGGCGATGTAGCAAATCTTGCTTGTTCACCTACTGTCAATGACGAGATGGAGAGTCGTCTTGCCTTGCGAAATGACTCAATGATTATGCTTTGCCAACGGTGAAACACAGCCTACGACTCGGACTCGGAGGGCAGTACTGGAGCAAGAACAGATCAGGAAAGTTCTGGAGGGCAATATTGCGTCTTTGGAAGCAGCAGCCAGGGCCTGCCAAGTACACCGCTGCATTGCAATCTAGAACAGAGGTGATACCCTGAGTCAAGAGGGCGTGAGAGTAGGGGTCTAGCCGCTGGCGAGATTACGGGCTGCACTGAGTCAGGCAGAACATACTTTTGGAACTCGATTGCGCAAACGTAGTCATCCATGCTTGCTTACTGATTTCCCGCTTTGACAAGCGATAGTATAGAGCTCCTGAGCGCGAGCATCTCACAAGTACAGTGCCTCGCGTTGTTACGTGAATACAGTACATGTCGCAAGCCGCGCACCTGAGACCCTTCAAGTTTAGATGTCAGTAACTGGGGCGTCACGCTGTGTTGAAGTCAGACATACCGACTGACTGAAGACGGACGTATGCTATCTGGTATTGCTTCAGAGCGCTGCTTGCGTGAGAAGAGAAAGATAACCCATGGGAACCGACTCACAGGCCCGATCCGCCACCTCACTCTCAGGGACACATTGACAAGTCCTGCGGTCTTTCAGGTACACACCTGGCGGATGCATGCTGCAAGAAGTTGCTACTCCTGTCACAAGCCGAAATGACTACACGCAGACTCGCAGGGGGTCTCAGCCTGTGCGTTGAAACTCATGAATAGGCCGCCCTCACCCCGAGTTCTGACTCGCGGGAAATTGCACATAACTCCGTCCCCTGGGCCAGTACCAGCAAACCAATGAGATCGAAGGTGCGAGTCTATGCATCACGTGCAATCTATCTCCCAGGCATCGCAGATCGTCATAGCACGTTTAGAGCGTTCGTGTGTCGCTAAAGCAAGAGGAGAAGGGCACGAAACAGATGGCGCTGCAAAAGCCAGAGATACAGCGAGCAAGACTCCCAAGACACCACACACCCGCTCATTCCAGTAGAAGCTCGTTCACACCCCGCACCAAACCGTCCCAGAACGACTCGATGACACTGCGGTCAAAGCCGTTCGCGTCCCACGGTAGGTTCAACCAGAGCTTGCCCGCGAAGGTGTACCTGCGCAGACGGCTTAGGCTCAATCAAACGCGAACTCGAACTGGAAACGTACCCAAAGAGCAGCGTGCCACCTCCACGTACGCGCGAGCCGGGAGTGAGGGCGTGCAGACGGACGGACGGATAGCGGTCGTGATGGAACACACGGTCCAGGTCGCCCAAAAGCGAAAGGCCCACGAGCGCAACAGAGGGAGGCTTCTTCGGCGCAGGTGCGGGAGCAGGCACGGGCTTCGCATCTCCCGCGGGCGTAACGCTCACCGCCGGGACTGTCGGCGCCTTCGGTTGCACAGCGGCGTTCCCGAGCCCATTGAACACCGCGTCGTCCTCCTTCGCCCACGTCTTGGCCCGCTTCGCGCGTTCCGTGCCCATCTGTCTGCTGCGTCCGAGCAGGAAGGGACTGCCGACGTACTTGCTCGTCTGCCTCTTCGCCTGCAACGCGCGGTGCCAGAAGATGCGACGCTCGGCGTCGGGGAGGTCGCGCGGGAAGAACGATGGGAGGACGACGTTGAAGTAGCCGATGGAGAGGAACCAGTAGCTGAGCGACTCGGACGGTGGGAGGTACGGACGCAGGTTCAACGCCGAGTACATCATCATCGGCTGCTCGACATTCTCGCCACGCTTGATGCGCGCCCACGCGAGGTTGCAGAGCGCGAACAGCGCATGAGAGAAGGATACCCCGTGAGCTTTACACGTCTTGATAACCTGTAGCAGATGTGTAAACGCCAAGCAGCAACCTGACGTTTGGGCACGGACCTTCTTAGACTTCTCCGCAGAGAATGCATATGTAGGAAAGACGATGTGGCGCGGACCCAGTTTCGACTTCGGACGCGGGAAAGAGTGGCCTCCAATCAACCGATCCTGGCTGCGAACATAATCTACCTTCTCGAACGCGCTTGCCAGTCGACTCGAAGGCTCTGGCATGCGCGCTTCGAGGGGCTCGGGAATCGGACACGTCGCTTCCTGCCGTCGTTGCTCAAAACTTGCGATAGATGCAATGCGTGGTAGAAACGCACCTCAGCACCAGCAACGGCACGCTCCCACTCGAGATGCACGAGCTCCTTCAACTGCGCGTCGGTCTTGTCGGAGGCCAACATCTCGAAGAACTCGTCCGACATGCGATAGAGCGCCATACCGTCACCCAAGCAATGTGGTGCAGCCAGGAGGAAGTGGAATTCTTGCCCAGGCCCGTCTACAGTGTTTTGGAGGCTGGGCATGGGCGGGAGGAGAGTAAGGTTTGCGAGGGAGGGCGCGAAGGAGTTGTTGGGGGCCGCGTAGGGAAAATCGGGTGTGTCGTGTGGAGTAGCAACGACAACGTATGAGAGACGGTCGTTGGAGAGTGTACGAGGGCCGTTGAGGTAGGTGTTGACAAGATCTGAAGAGAGAACGCGTCAGACGTTTATGTATAAACCAGAAGTGGTAAACTCGTACCGTCTTTGGATTGAACACGGAACTCCATGTTGTCTCTCGCAGACGCGATCGCCGCCGCTGCAGACTTTGGAGGAGAGTACCTGAGAGTCAATCAGCGTCGTGTCAACGTCAAAAGATTCACGGCATCGCGATCTGCAGGGCTGCCGGTGGCGTCGAGAAGAAGCACAATATCCGCTCAAGCAAGATCGTCAAGTAGATATAAAGATAGAGTGCCAATATGATCTCACGCGGGCGCAAACGCGTGTGCATGAGCACGACGCGCAGCGCAGTGATCCGCGCACACAATTGACGTCAAAGTCGTCGATCCTCGAGCGACAAACGGCGAGCGTGCGTCGGGACAGCGGCGACCTGTGTCGCGTGTGCCCACAAAGGCCGGGACCGCGTGCGCGCCAAACCGCGAATGGAAGCGAGGGAGCGGGCTAGTCGAGACGCGAAGAACTCACACGAAACGCACGTCGTCGTACGAGCGGGGGTCGATGCGCGCGCCCAGCAGGGGATGGCGCGTCCGGAGCACGGCCCACACGGCCGCGACGCGGTCTGGCGTGAACAGCGCGGGCGGCGCGTGGAACCCGATGTGCACGAACCTGTAGAACGCGCGATGAGCACCAGCACAAGCCCAGTTCTCGCGCCAGCCAACGCACATATCGTTGATACCCTCATGGCGGCTGGGGAGGAAATAGGAGAGCTCGCTGTCGCCCAGCGGGCGCTCCCAGACAGGCGACTGGGCCTTGTCGCCTTTGGCGGCGACGGGGCTGGTGAGCTCGCCGGTCGCGTGGGGCATGGCGGTGGAGGTCTTGAGCGAGAGCCGCTTGGGGAGAACGTCTAGCGCATCCGCCTGGAAAGCCGACGGTGTGAGGGGCGCGATCTGGCCGGGCGTCGAGGGGCTCAGTGCTCCGCTCGTCCCTGCCATAGATCTCTCGCTCGTCGTCAGGCCCAGCATCCCCGGCGGCGCCAGACGCCCCTCGTTGTGCTCGCGCGAGACCGTCATGGCGCAGAACCAAGTGGCACTGACAAGCCCGCCCTCCTTGATGCCGCAAAGCACCGTGACAATGCCGGCCGAGCGCGTCTCACCGACATCCGCGCCAATCTCCAAATGTAGAACTTCCGCCTCTCGCATACAGGTCCCAGCAATTCCTCACCGCGCAGGGCACGCCCTCGGCTTCACTCTCGACGGCTCGCAGACATCACACAGCGCATCTTCCTCTCCAGCAGCCCCTCTTCGGTCCATCGAAGATGTGATTCTAAAAGGAACAACCAACAGCAATTACGCACAGGATGAATATCTCCAGATCTCGCACAGACCACGTCAGTACGTGGCCAAGTCCAAGACAGACGGCGCCTAATCGCGCCGCTGTTCCCGCTTCTTGGTCTCCTCGTCCTCGTCCGCGTCGAATTCGACAGCAAGCAGACCCTCCTCCTCGGCGCGCTGCACCATCTCCTGCTCCTTGTTTGGCGGTGGTGGCGACGGCTGTTGCGCCTTGACCCACGTGTAGTAAAGAGTGCCGATGAGAATGACGAGAATTGAGCTCGCACGGCCCGTCGTCATCAAATCGTGGAAGAGCCACACGCCAAGCACGGTCTGCAACACCGACTTGGCGGCGCTCGAGAACATGTGCGTGACGGGCGACGTCGCCTTCACGCTCAGCATGGACGCGAGCCCGAGCAGCGCGCCGAAGATGCCTGTAACGACGGAGCCCCACGCGAACGTCGACCACTGCCATTCAGACTCGACGCCCGCCGCGGCGGCTTCGCGTGTCGAGGCGACGAGACGCAAGAACTCGGTGGCCTCGCCCGAAATGACAACTATGGGCGCGAGCGCTAGCGACGAGACGAGGTTAGTCCAGTACGACAGTGCGAGCGCCGAACCGCCGAGGTGTGGCAGCGACTCCTTGATGAGGCATGAGTGTACTGCGATAAACACAGACGAGAGAATGCCGTAGAAGAGGCCCATCGTGCTGCTATTCGATGTAAGCGGCGTCGCTGCTACAGGAGCAACAGGTTCAGCATCGTAAAGCAACGAGCGCGTGAGGAAAGGGTACGAACGTGGTTGGCTTACAGCGGGCTCATCGCCGACCGGAACCGCGGCGTCTATGTGCAGGGAAGTGGGCGCGACGCCCATGAGGAAGCCGAGCGTGACCATGAGTGCGGCGAGGAAGACGGGAATGGTCGGCGTGGGAAGCGAGCGTGTGAAGAGCGCCGAGACGACGATCGTCAGAGGCAGCAGGAGTCCACGCGCAATCTGCGTGCAGAATCGTCGCAGGTCAGCGCTCCGTTTCCGCGGCGTAGAACTAGACCGCGCACCTGGAAGAATGCGGCCTCGACGGCGCGCAGACAGAGCGTGTTGAATACGAGGCCGCCGAGCGAGACGGTCATGACGGGTGCAAGCTTCTTGAGCGTCCCGAGTTCGAGCTTGGGGAGCTGGACATGGCGGGGCAGGGCCCATGCGAAAGCGTGCAGTAGTAATACGGCCATGATGAGCTGCAGCAGCAGGAATAGAAGCGGCACTGTGGGCGCTGAGAGGAGAACGGCCTTGTTTCTGTGCGCTGTGAGCGTCTCAACTCGCTCAAAGCGGGCGCGGCTTACACGAAGACCATCTACCGAGATTAGAAGTAAGCAATCCAGTAAGAATAGAGCGCAGGCTGACGCACCGTGAGGGCAGCGACCATGTAGAATGTCACGACGCCCGCGACCTCAAACTGCTCGCGCGTGAGGCCGACCTTGCGCCCCCAACGCGCGGCGAACGATGCTTGCGACGAGCTCATGGTAGAAATTCTAGGATCGTGAAAGCTGGTAGAGAGCGTGGAAGGGCTAGGTCCTGTACGTAGGTTATCGGCACGAGTCTGAGAGGTCGAAAGCGACCGCAGCGGCCGGCGCCGAACACACTGCCGCTTGTTTGAGAACCCTGTGCGCAGTCGGACCTGCATCTCAGGACAACATATTCCTTATTACATCCTAATGACATACTGCAACAGCATCGATAACATCGAAAGCGCGTGGGAAACGTACAAAGCGTCTGGAAAGTTCGACATCTAGTCCGCTCAGGCAGCGTCTAGGAATTCCTTCGTGCATGCAACGAACTCGTTCCAGAAGCCCTCCACTGCCGCCTGGTCAAAGCCGTGCATATCCCACCCCAAGCTCAGCCACAGCTTCCCGACGAAAGTGTACCTGTGCAATATGCGGTGAGCATAAAACTCAAATTACGACGGTACCGACGCACCCGAAGATGAGCATTCCGCCTGAGCGCTGCCGACTTCCTGTAGTCAGGCTGTGCAGCTTGAGCGGTCCGTAAGACGCGTGCTTGTACATTCCATCGAGGTTCCCAAGGAGAGAGAGACCAACTAGTGCGCGACTGGGCGTAGACTCGGCGCCAGTAACTAGTTTGACGTCGGCGTCGGTCTCGTCAGCGGGCTGCCCGTCGTCCTCCCTCGCCCATCGTCTCGCGCGTCTCCCTCTCTCTTCCGCCATCTGCTGGGCGCGAGAGCGTAGCATGAGACCGTTGGCTTTCGCGCTCTGGGCCTTCGCAGAACGCGCCCGATGCCAGAAGATCCGCTCCTCGGGGAGAGAGCTCGGGAGGAACGCGGGGAGGATGACGTTGAAGTATCCGACGGCTAGGAACCAGTACGACTCCGCCTGAGAGGTGAGCTGCGGTCTCAGGTTGATAGCTGAGTACGCCATCCTGCAAGAGCCTGTGAGAAATTGGAATCGGAACAGTAGCACGGACATACATAGGCAACTCCGGACTCTGCTTGATGGCTTGAGTCCGTAACGCCGCGATGTTGCATACCGCGAACAGGGCAGCAGAGATGCTGACACCCTGCGACTTGCATTTCTTCAGCATCCGCTTCGTGGTGTCCGGATCGAATGACACAGTAGATACGACCGTATGACGAGGACGCTTTGTCGCAGGCTTCAGGAAACTGTGTCCGCCCTGAGTCATATACTTGTGAGTATGAGGGAAATACGCAGATACTTAAAGAGCTCACAATGCACCGCTGCTGATCGCGGAGGAAATCAACACGAGCGAAGGTCCTCCGAAGGCGCGTCGGGGGCGTCGGAAGGCCATCCTCCAAAGCACATGGCAGAGAGAAAGTGGACGACGCCTTAGCGCTGTCACCCCAGCGAGTCTCCCACTCATCGGTCAGGAGACTCAAGAGCTCCTCATCGGTACGGGAGGATGTGCTCGCTCCGTCGCTCCCGGCTAGAAGCTGGAGCAAGTCGTTCGCAAACATGTGCAGGGCCATGCCGTCGCCGATGAAGTGTGCCGCGGCGATGAGAATGTCCACCTGGTCGTCATCCTGGCACAAGGGTGCTGATTCACCGCCATCCGCCTCCGTCTCCGAAGACGGCGATCCCGGCCTTGAGAGGGAGGGAGTTGGCGGCGGCGTTGCGGGAGCGCCGTGAGACGTGGAAGATCCGGACCTGGAAACGATGAGAGCCGAGAGACGGTCATTCGAGAGCGTGCGAGGTCCGTTGAGATAGTCGTTGATCATCTCTGAAGAAGTATGAGGAACGGTGTTGTACTTCCGAGTAGTTGGTCGGGCACCCTCACCGTCTTTGGTGCCGCGTCTCCATGTAAGTGCTGCGTGTGCGTCATTGAGAGCACTCTTGACGCTTGTCGGCGGGGCGTAGCTATAGCGTAACGCTGAAGTTCAGAAGCCTCGCTGATTTGGACTGGGACGGACTTACACAAAGCGCACGTTCTCGTATTCCCCGTGCCTCATTTCGACAGCGCTTGCCAGCAACGGGTGTCGCAGTCTCAAGAGCGCCCAGACAGTTTCGAGCCGGGCAGGCGTGAGAAGCTTTGAAGCCGAGCTCATGCCGAGGTGCAAGTACCTACCGGAAACGACGTCAGCAATGGAGAACCAAAGAGACGCAGCGGAAGAGCCGTATGCGTACATGTCATTCACGCCGTCCGCGCGGGAAGGTAGGAAGTAGCTGAGCTCGCTGTTGCCCATGGCGCGCTCGAACCGGTACCACGCTGGCTGCGGCGACACCGATCGCGCCTCCGAGGCGTCGGCCCCGAAGACATATGCGTCGGCATCGACATCGGGAGGCGGGGTGGGAAGTGCGCCCCCGTTGCGGAGGACGTCGTCCAGCGACAATTTGGGGAGGACGTTGTGAAGGTCAAGCGTCGAAGTCACAGTGGCCGCGTCCATAGCGGTGTCTCAGATTCCGCGAGAGGTCCAGACGCGACGTGCACTGCCGATGGTAAAGAACGTGTAACGGCCTTTATACGACAATACTTAGTTACGCGTCCGGACGCACGCGTCACTCGTTAAGATGCGGAGATGTGAGGTCAGTCGAAGGACGGGGTTTGTGCGCGCGCATATGCCAGTCACTCAAGCCAAGCGGACAGTTTGGAGCAGTCACAGAGCACGCGATACTTGGGCTCTCCCGGGGCAATGCCACAGCCTGCTTGGCGCCCTGCTGGCGTCTTCCGAAATCAGACCATCTCAGGTGCATCGGGAGCGATATGTGGTCGAGAAGAATTGACAGTACCCGAAATTCCCTTACGGCCAGGCTTTGCGCCGCAGCACCCGATTCGTCAATTGCAATTACCCATGATTATCTACTGCGACTCTTTCCTGTGCTGGACACGTTCATCTTCCTCTTCCGAACTCTCCGATCCAGCTTCTAAGTCCCATTTCGACCGCGCCTCCGCAAGCCGCGGCTCCGCCACTTTCTCTATCTTGACCGCTCCCGAAGCCTTGATCCAGGTGTAGTACCTGCGCAGATGGCGTTAGACTCTCTGCCCCGCGGAACTGCAGATACGCACAGTGTGCCAGAAGTGATTGTCAAGATCGACACCGCACGATTGCTGGTTAACTGTCAGATGGTCTCCATGCACCAGGGGTAGAGACCCGTACACTGTCATCACGTCGTTGAAGAGCCAAACACCAAAAAGGGTCTGCAAGACGGACTTCGCCGCCTATGATAATGAATGCATCAGGCACTACTCCTCGCGCTAGCGCGGAAAAAACAGGGACTTACGCTGGAGAACATGTGCGTAACTGGGCTTGTCACCTTGACACTTAGGAGACCAGCTACGCAGAGCAAGAAGCCGAATAAACCGGTGATGACGGTTCCCGAGAGGAACACGCTCCAGTTCCAGTGCGATTCGCCATTCAGCGTTCCATGCACAAGGTCATTGAGTGCTATGTGTTCTCCGGTGAGAAACACAAACGGAGCGAGGATCAGTGCAGAGCCGGCGTTCGACCAGTACGCGAGCTCCAGTGTGGAGTTGTTGGCGTGGGGGAGCGACGACTTGATCAGCACGACGTGGATGGCGATGAAGAGGGCTGAGAGAAGGCCGTAGAAGAGCGAGAGAGACGAAGGGATAGCGGATGCCGGTAGGATCGTAGCCTCCGCTGACGAGAATGGAGTGCTCATTGACGGCGGGACGATCCCGAGGATGAAACCCGCAGTGACTATTCCGGAGGCCCAAAGCACCTGAGATGCCGGGGCCTCATCAGAGTGCAGCGCTTGAACCGCAATAGTCATCGGGAGGACAAGGCCACGCGCAATCTAAGCCGCAAGCAACGGCGGTTGCGACTTCGTCAGCGAGAGTCAGATAAAATGCGCTGCAGCCTCACTTGGAAGAATGCCGCCTCTACGCCCCGAAGACACAGGGTGTTGAAAATCAAGCCGACCGCGTTTACAATGACGACAGGCGCGAGCTGAGAAACTCGTCAGAACGTCATTCGAGCGGCACACGGTACTGCTCACTTTCTTGATCTTCTCAAGGTCTACCAGGGACTCAGGTAGCTTGACTTTGTCGGACCACAGCAGGGCAGATACGTGCAAAAGAATCACCGCGATGACGAGCTGCGCGAAGAGGAAGAGCAGCGGAATTTCAGGCGACGATATCAGCACGGCCTTGTTCACGAAGACCATCTAGTACATAAGAGATCAGTTACCGCATCTTGCAAAACGATATAGGTACGCACGACCAATGCAGCGACCATGTAGAAGACGACGACGGCAGCAACCTCGACCTGCCCTCTCCTGAGCCCGACACCGTGAAAGAGAAACATCTTGCAGCAGGGAACAGGTCAACAGTGGACTGGCGCGCGAGACAGAACGGTTCACGCTCTCGCCACAAGGGGTCGCTAATTTAACACGATTCAGACCTCGAGACCCAGTTTCCCTGTGGTCGTCTGGATGCGTCGATGAAGCCTACAAACCCCGAGGCGGCCGACCGCAACGTTCTAACGCCCTCTGCAAGCGCGTGACGGTGATCTGTTTGAGCTTTGTGCGCGTCCGCCTAACTTGGGACACGATGACACCGCGACAGGCAAGCTTGCTCTTGCGCCCCTCTCCGAGCGCGGCAAGGTGACACCTTGACGTGTACCGGGTGCAAAAGGCGTCCCCAGTATCTTGCGCGAATGCAGCCGAAATTTCGCGCGCACCCCGGGCGTCGTATGCAGGGTCGATGATGATGCAACCGTCATTGTACAACGAGGGGTTTTGCACGGAGTGCCTTGAACGTCGAAGCCCTGAGTCCGGGACACCGCGACAGGCTGCCCTATTGTTAAGACAGACGCTTAGGGTGCAAGACCTCGCGCTCCTGTCCACAGCAGTACAGCACAACATACCGAGCAAGGAGCACGAGGACTAGTTCCATTCGCGCGGCCGTGCGCGCCGTCTGGCCTCTGTTTGCTGCGGGGAGGAGTAAACATTGGCGCGCTCGTTTAACTGGACCGCTATCTCATGCCCCGAGATCCCTGGGCGCCGCGAGAGGTGAATTGATTTCAGGACGCCCTCGCGCCGTGTATCCCAGTTTGGTGCGCGATAAATGGAGACCTCCGTGCATGTAGTGTACATAGATACTGTTATTTCGATCGTGTTAGCAACTCGAACGAACGATTCGAAGGAGTTTCACACCTTCAACAAATCGCACTACGTCACGCTTCGTAAGAAACGATAGCCTTCGCCTCGCCAGCCTCTTCGATCAACTCAAGCGCCTTTTCCTTCTCGCCCGCAAACGCAAGTGGAACCAGAACAGCCTTCGGTTGCGAACTATCCGCAGGCTCCGCGAAGTCCTTCTCCCCCCAATGGCCTGTCAGATTCTCGTAAAACTCCGTACTTAACCCAGCCTGCGCGCGGTCCGTAACGTTGAACGGCCCCTTGAGGGCTCCCGCAAAATGTCGCTGCACGTTGCTTCTGAACGTCGCCACAGGATCCAGAGGCTGCGCGTTGGGCGCGGGGTGCTCGCCCCCGCGAGCACAGAGCCAGGTGAACCAGCGATGTCCGGCCGTGACGTGCGTGATCTCGTCCGAATGTATGATATTCAGGACACGCGCGCTCTCATCGTCGCCTACGAAAAGCGCAGATGGTCATGGTCAGTCGCAACCACGAGCGCGAGAGAAGTAATAACACTCACCAGCGTTCTTAAACTTCGCGATCGTAACGGGGTTAACATCTAGCCCGCGCGCCTCGTGCACGAGATGGATGATAGCCAGGCGGGCGAGTAACGAGTCCCGTGTTTCCCATGCAGAGTCCCACAGGCCCGCGTGTACGCTCAAGGCGCCGTAATGTGAGCCCATCTGCTCCAGCCGCGCCGACAGCAGCGAGAAGTGCTTCGATTCGTCCAGTGCAACTCTCGCGAAATCGCTGAAGAACGCAGTTGGCATGTACGGGTACGCCTGGCCATGGCGCGCGATAATGTCCCATCTACAACCGCCGTCAGTGCACGGCTCCTATAGAGGATAGCAGAACTTGCGCAAGATCGATTCTGCACGGATCGTCAGAACTGAGCACTGTCTCTTGAATTGGACACGTACGCCCACTGTTCGATATTCGCAAGCGCATGCAGCATGGAAATGCGACTCTTCACGCTGCCTCCCTTTCCTCGCCGGCCAGTCTTGCCGGGGTCGACGCTCTGTGCTGTCCCGTCCCTAGGTGGCGTATCTGGTGGCTTGGGCGCGTTCTCTAGACGGATATGTCAACCTTGTTGGGATGTCGACGGTGATACTACAGACTTGAATTTTGCCCGACTGACTTGATCTTTCCTGTGCGGTAAAGGTGTACGGCATGTCGTGTGCGTGCGACCTTCAAAACGGGATTGGATGTGTTCAGTATGAGGACCGCCCATTCTACGAGCGTTTTGGGAGCGTCGGCCTCAGGAACAACTGGCTCTAGATCCATAGTTGTTGTTGAAGGCGGACATTGAGGTAAGTCTGCAGCAGACTGGCCGTTCTGCCCGTTCGTCACGGCGAATTCTGGATTCATTGCATTAGCAGTCACTGAGGAGCAGTGAACCACGCAAGACACACCTTCTGAAACTGGTCTGCGCTCAACAAGCTCCCAGCCACCCGCAGCAGGTTCGGGGGATTCAATCCATACGCTGCGCGAGGTAGGATCCTCGGTGGCGCTAGGCCGCAGCTCGACGGCGAAGACGCACGCGCGCAGACCCGTTTCACTATGCCCCGTAGTAAGATCAAAGTCATATCTGCGGTTTCACGTCAGTCCGTGGTAGGTACGACGCGTGTGGACGCGCTCACCGACCTGTGCCACGGACAGACGGCTACCAAGCTCCCGTGCTCGTCGTCGCCGAAATCTTCTATGTCTGCGTGGGACATATCTGCGCCAAGATGCGGGCATGCCGACTCCATAGCATAGAGCTGCTCATGGCCGTCTTCTGCAGCGGCCAGACGGAACAAGATGAGCGACTTGTACGCGCTGGCGTCTGCCTTCGAGCGCAGGGTGATTGTATATCGTGAATGTGACTGCAAGTCGTTCAGGTTGCCCACACTGAAGAGTAAGCAATCGTATTAGCATTCTGTGACTCGTGCGGCCAAGAAACGCTGCGCACTGAGTGAAGTCCATGTCGAAGCCGGGTGCCGCGGACTTGAACTCAGGCTCTAACCCCTTCCGCAGCCCACAACCCGCTGCGACTCTGCCTGCGCCCGATTGAAACTGGGAATCGGACGACTCGTGCGCAGTACCCACGCGACGCCATGCGCAGGTCGCAGCAGCGGTAGACCTGCATAAATACGCCCTTAGGAACTTCCTACGAGCTCTACAATGGACACCAGTCTCCCACCAGCCTGTGAGCGCACACCAGAAGAGGTCTGGAACGTCGTGCACGCGTTCGTCGCCGACTACGCGCTCGACACGCATCTCAGCGTTCCGTGGCGACACGACGAGCCGCGCGACCAGCTGCGAGATATCATGTCCAGCTCTGATCTCCTCGATCGGCTGCATCAGTCCAGGCGCGATGTTCTGTCTGTCATGCGCGTCTGCAAGTCCTGGCGCGACCTTGCTCTGCCTCATCTTCACACCACGCTCGCGTTCTCCACGCAGTCATCCGTCGAGCTCCTTGCAGACCATCTCGAGGCGTCTCGCAAAGTGCGGAAACACGGCCTGGGGTGGTACACGCGCGAGGTTCTCGTGTTCTTGCCATCGTATACCGACTCGGAGGGGTTACGTGACCGCACCGCACGATCCCTCACGCGCGTCGTGCGCTGCTGCCGCAGACTGGAAACATACGTCACCTACGCCGCGGGCATGCTCGCAGAGCCGCGCGAAGTCATGCTCGCCATTCCCGATACGCTCCGCCATTTGCACTGGATCTCCTCGGGCCCGGGATTCGGCTCGTGGTCGCAGGTCCTTTCGCGCGCGCACGGACTGCGCACGCTCGGCATGACGACGCTCTACGCGCCCAGCGACGCGCTCGAATCCCCTCCTCCTGATCTTAGCAACTTGCACTCGCTCGTGCTCAACGGCGGCGCACCGGGCTCCGACGGTCTCTTCAAGGCGCTGGCGACGTGGGACCTTCCCGCCCTCCGCGCCGTCTCCATCTCGATGCCCTTCTGGCCACGTTCGAGTGCTACGACGCTCGAGTTTCTTGAGCGTCACGGCGCTCAGGTGCAGTCGCTCTGCGTACCCGGCGGCCTCGGTATGCGTGGGAACGTCGTAGAACGCATCCTCCAGCTCTGTCCCAACATCACCACCCTCTCCTTCACACCCAACCACCGCTACGCGCAAGGCGTCACACCGCGTCCCGCGCATGCGAACGTCACCAGCGTTGGCATACGCAGCGCGTTCGACAACATGGCCGGCGTTCGTGTCGACACCATACCTTTGTGGACCGAAGTATTCGAACACTTTGACGCCGTTCGGTTTCCGCGCCTGCGACAATTGCGCATGACCACTATCACTGAGGGCCTATTGAAGCACGACTCCGGCGCGGATGAGGCGGTCGTTGCGTTCTGGAGGGACCGAATTAGGGAGGCAGAGGCGCGCGGTATCGCGCTCGAGGATGGACAAGGACATCCACTGCGGGTCGATCCGCCATGGCCTTCGTCTCCCTTAACATAAACGGTATATAGCACTCTTCAATCCTAATTTGTCTCCCTCAATGTCGCCCGATATCACGAGTAGAAATAATATCACGATTTCTGTTAGCATTGGTTCGATCGACGATAACCCCAAGGTCAAGATGTGGACATACGCGCACAACGACACGAGATGGTAGGATATACTGTAGGACATGCCATGCTATGCTCAGTGCGATAAAGATACAAATGTGCCGAGAACGAGACCAAGGGGGAAAATGCGAATGAAAGAGCCGAAGGGGACAGTCGAGCTAGTAGTGGTCGTCATACCTTCTCCGCTATGGTCTCTAAAGTCGCAGACCATTCTATCACGCGGGGATGCGCCATGACCTGGAGAAACAAGATGCGTCAACATTCATCGGCCGTTCAGAACGGGACAGAAAGCGCGTACCCTTGCAGGATCGAAGTGGTAGACCTGAAGCCCGTGAAGACTCGTAGCTCGCGACAGTGCGACATAGGCTTGTCCTAGAATGCACGATGAGCTCCACTTCCCACATGGCAGAGGAAACCGACCTTTCTCGAAGACTTTCCCCAAGTCGACACGTACGCGATCGAGTGTCTGTCCCTGACTCTTATGGATGCTCATAGCCCACGCAAGGATCAACGGGACCTGAAGAAGCGCCCCGTATCATCAGCAAAAACACACACCGATGGAGGCGCAACAACAAATACTGACCTGAGTGCGCGAGACGACAACCTCGCCATTCGGCCCCTCCACTTTCCATGACTCCGGCTGGACGAGCACGTCGCGGTACGTCGTCTTATTATGCATCGCGTCGAACACGGCGAACCGCACGACGGGGTACGCAGTCTTGTTGACCGTCTTCTTCTTCCCGTCGCTTGCGGGACTGTCCTCGGCGGGTGTACCGGTCACGATGGAATGGTGCTCCGTAGCCGTGCGGAACGCGATGACCTTTCCCATAGAGCCGTTCACGAGCGTCTCGTCCGTATTCTTGATGAGCATAACCTGCAACCTGATCAGCGCAATGAAAAAGAAGGTCGGTTGCATAGCACCATACCTGACAGTTCACTTTAAGGTTCAGCTCCTTGGGCGCCATGAAGTTGCCCAGCATCTTCTCGCGCTGTGTCGCGTCCGTCAGCGAGCCGCCGTCGACGGACACGAAAGTCATCATGCGACCCGATAACTCTCGGAGGCGGGCCATGTTCGCGTTATCAACGTTCTGTCGTAACGGGAACCTGAGTAGGGATATCAACATGGGCGACAATGGTTGAAAAGCGTACGACGTACAGTTCGGTTGGCTCGATGCCGTCGCCCCAGTCAATGGGACGCGAAAGTGCGCGGAACTGCTTGATGCTCTCGTCCGACAGAGCACCGAAGCGCATCTCGTTGAGCATATCAACGAAAGCTATCGAGAAACGTTAATATCGAAACGGGCAGACGCATAGATGCCACGCACTCTGGTCTTTCTGGCGAAACACCTTCGTAAGGTTGAATGTGTGCTGGATGACCTCATCCCAGGTCTCGCTCTCGAATGCAAAGACCATATTAGTGCCGCCCTTGGCGACCGGCGGGAGCTGGAAGAAGTCGCCAGTAACGACGAGCTGCATGCGTACAAAAACGCGTCAAGCTCGGGTTACGAGACACGTAGCATAAATGCGCACCTGGAGACCGCCCATCCCATTGGGATTCTTCCGCATAAGACGCGCAATGCGTACGATCTTGTCGAATAGTTCGCCATCGACCATAGAGACTGCAGGAGCCACGTCAAATTCAGTTCGCGCTGCAACGGAAGAGACACGCACTCTCATCAATAATCAGCACCTTGGTCCGCGTCCACTTCTGCACCGTCTTCTTGTTGCGCTTGATATACTTGACAAGCTGCTCGACCGTGCCCGTGCCCAAGCCGAACCCGGCGAACGAGTGCAGGGTGACGCCGCCGATGTTGCACGCCGCGATGCCCGTGCTCGCTGTGACGGCGACGGCGTCGACGGCCTTGTTGTACTTGACTTTGAGGGAACGGATGATCTCGCGTAGCAGAACAGACTTTCCAGTCCCTACGCGACGCGTTAGGAACCTAGCGCAGAAAGAGGAGATACGCACCAGCGGAACCGGTAAAGAACACGCTCTTGCCCTGCATGACGAGCTGGAGAACATGCTGCTGCTCGTCGCTCAGCTTCACCTTGTGGCGAATGTTGAGTTTCGAGTCGGGCTTCTGCTGCTGGATCGGTTCGGGCGCCGGCGAGGGCGCAGGTGCAGCTTGGGCCTGGTGCTTCTCTGCGAATGGATTCGAACGGCGCGGTTTCTTGGGTTTAGGCTCGTCGGCTGCAGGGACGGGAGCCGCGGCGGGCGGTGGCGGGGCGTTCTCGTCGTGTAAGGACGCGTCGGACGAGCGTTTCGTCCCGCGCGTCGTCGACGAGGACAGTTTCGGTTGCGGCAGCGGCGATGGCTGGGACTCTGCCATGGCTTCCTCGATCTTGCGCAGTCGCAGCTGCCTGCGCTCTTCGGCGGACAGCACGGGCGTCGACCTGCGCGACGGGGGCGCTGGTGCCGGGGAGAGGTATGACTGGTCCGCGAGCTGGCGCTGGCTGGCGTCGACCGAGTCGCGCAGGGCCTCTTCTATTTTGCGGAGACGCTGCTGCTTCTTCTCGAGCTCGCTAAGAATCTTCGGCTTCTCTGGCGACGGCGGCCACGGGATGAAGACCTCGGGCGACTTGGTGCGGGCACGCGACGGGTACTGTGTGGGCTCCCAGCCAGGGATGGGCTGAGAGCTGAAGAGAATCGGGCCGTCGTCGTCGTCCATGGTGGCGGGAAGGGTTGGGTCGGAGTTTGCAGCGTGTTTCATCCGCCCGTGACCTTGCTTCTTCCCGGCGTTTGTACATAGGGGCACCCATGGACGTCCCATTCTCACAGTTAAGCGCTCGTACTCTTCATGCACGCTCACTAACTCTCGCTCAGCTTCACAGATCTGGTCAAGACATTAAGCGCCGTCCCGCCCAAGCCAGTTGGTCAACGCGCACCAGACAAAGCCCACACCTATCTGCACAAGTGGATCCAGTCCGTTCAGACCCACCGCGATGGACTCGCGCCCGGCACAGCGCTCGCGTTCTTTCGTCTGTTGTTTCCCGAGGACGACCGGAGGCGCTATAGCATGCAGGAAACGGCCCTAGCTCAATGTCTCGTCGACGTTCTCGCTATCCCCTCCAGCGGTCGCGGCGCCGGGCTCGTTGGCTGGGGTGACTGGTCACGAGCACAGGCGAAAGCAGGCTGTCTCGGACTTGAGCTCGAAGCAGTCCTTCAACCGTCGTTCTCGGTATAAACGTTTGGCTCGTGTTGCTCTTACTTTGCTCACCATTGCTCAGCGACTCGACGGTGACGGATTGACTCTGCGCCAAGTTGACAACATGCTCACCGAGCTCGCCGCCTTGTCTCCGTTCTCCCAAGTCCTCGCCGCACCGCTGGCAGCACCACGCAGAAGTCGGAAAGTGATCATGCGCGATTTGTTCATGTACGTCTTCATGGCACACTCTTCGTCTCCTCATACTGATACTAGTGCGTATTCTGCAGAAAACTCACGCCGTACGAGGCAGCCGTCGTCACTCAGGTTATCCTCCGCGACATGCGACCGCTGTTATATCCCGGAACGGCCCAGCTTCACACCACACTCGCCTTGACGGGGTACAACTCTCTCTCGTATCACGTCTTGACCAAGTGGGAGGCGATGAAGCTCTGGGACTCAAATCTGCCTCGAGCATACCGGGCACGCGGGTCGTGGGAGGAAGCTTGTACCGCATGGGACGAAGGCCGACTCGCACAGGCCTGCACTCCACGTATGGGGGTACCGGTCGAGGTTGGTGTTCATTGAAACAGCTATGCGTCGGAGTCCCTAATATGCATTCGTCCAGATCCCGAAGAGCGTCAAGGCTACTTCTTGCGAGCATGTCGCCAAGCTGTACGCACGGTCGGACGTCATCTACGCCGAAACGAAATACGATGGCGAACGGATGCAAATCCACGTCGACATGTCTCTCCCTTTCGACCAGCAGATCCGCATCTTCAGCAAGTCGAAACGAGACTCGACGGGTGACCGGGATGCGACGATCCCGTCAGTCCCCACTTCCTTCTCTACTGGCCAACAAACCCTCATATATACTTCGTTTTCAGGCTCATCAGGGACGCTCTGCGCGATAACGACACTATGACAGCCATCCTGGAAGCGGAGATGGTCGCGTTCTCCGACGAGTTGGGTCGCGTTGACGAGTTCTGGCGCATTCGCTCTCTGGTCGAATCGACGGCACGCAGCGTCCGCAGGCGTGTCATCCCCAAAGAAGCACATGTACAGAACACACAGAGTCAAGTACAAGGGTTCGTCAATAAGCTGCCCGTTGTCATGTAGGCTGACGAATGCATAGCGCGACGCAGAGCTCTATGATTTCCAACGCGTCTGCGAGCGGCACGCGTCATCTGGCTGTGGTGTTCTTCGACGTCCTCACGCTGAATGGCGAGTGTATGCTGGACGCGTGCTATGATACGCGCAGGGAGTGCTTGGAGCGGATCGTACGATGTTCGCCGGGCTATGTGATGCTCGCGGAGCGCATCCGCATCGACATGAAGTCGAGCCCGGTAGAACAGATCGCGGCAGTATTCGCGCGACGCTGCGCAGAGTTCGAGGGTACGTTTCTCTCTCATGGTCGGCTGTCGATTCGCTGAGCCTTTGGCGCAGAGGGGCTCGTATTCAAGGCCGCCGAGGGCGGTTACAACGACCATTGGTCGCCGTGGGTGAAACTCAAGAAAGGTGCACAACTTGTCGTAACTGTGCGACGCTCCGCTGACAATCAGCCGACTTGACCAGATTATATTCCTGGTCTGGGAGACACACTTGATCTCGCCATCGTCGGAGCGGCCTGGGATAAGGATCGCGGACGAGAGCTGGGTGGTATGTCATACTAAAGCTGCGTAGATGACTATATATGCTAATGACAACCGCAGTTGGTCCAGGGACATTCACCACCTTCTGGCTCGGTTGCCCGAGCGGACACGAGATGGTGCGGCTGCGGACTCTCTTCATCGCCCTCTTCTGACACAAAACGAATGTAGGCGAACCCAAAGTTCACCTTCTTATGCACGGCCTCGTACGGCCTGGATCGCGCTGCTCTCGACGAACTCAACTTCGTTGTCAACGCGCAAGATATCGTGCAATGGGACAAAGCGGTACGTCCTCGTTATCCGTCACCATTAGCATCATCGACCAACGCGTACTGTAGAACCCTGAGAAAACAGTCAACGCTCTGAAATACACTTGCGATTTTGGTTCGGCCGTCGCCCGTCCGCAGGTTCTGCTACACACTCCTTTACTTGCGGAGGTCATGGGTGCTGGCTTCACGAAGGCGCGCGGTGCGCTGGTGCGATTGCTAAAATCACTCAAGCTTGAAGCGGGACGCTTACCGACCCATCGTTAGGTTTACGAACTCAGGTTCCCTCGAATACTCAAGGTCCATCGCCAGTCAGATCGTCATTGGACCGAAGGTATTACAGCTCACCCTACCCTCTTCCATTGCTCAATACGATGATCGCTGACCTCTGTAGGAATCAATATCGAGGATTACCAGCTCATCGCACGCCACTGCGTGGGCCGTGAGAAGAAGGACAAAGACGTGGATGACGAAGTCAAGTCTATGTGGGGGCTCGAATCGTCGCCCAAGGTGCGGTCGGACCTCAAGCGCAAAGAGCGGGAAGAGGCATTGCTTGACAAGCTGTGTGGTGGCAACGCAACAAAGCGCCGCAAGGTCGCGCCACTCCTTTGTCCTCCCGCGGCGCATAAAACTCCGGACGTCCAGCCTCTCGTTGTCCCGCCATCTTCTGGTAATCCCGCCACGCCAGAATCTTCATCTCGCCACCCTCTCCGCAACTCCAATCGTCCGGACGAACCAGATATGCATCCTGTCGAACCTCAGACTACCAGACCTCTTACGCCACCAATGACCCGCGAGAGACGCAGCTCTCCAACGCCTGCGGCGCCTTCTTTACCTCGTGCACAGCAGGACTTCTCGCACGTTATGAACTATCTCCAGGCGACCTTCGTATGCATCCTTCAGCCCCGCGGGACCGCGATGGCCAAGACTTGCATCACAGACCGACCACGCTCGCATCTTCTCATCCCTCAAGGCCGCCTCTTCCACTCTGTGCAAGCGCTCCTCGTCGCCATCGGTTGGCACCCCAGCGGCGGCGGCGCTCGATACTCAGAACGAGGCATTATCTTCGTGGACGCGAAGGAGGAAGAGCTCGTGCAAGATCTCAAAGATGTGTTGTCTGAATACTGGCGCCCCGGGCTGAAGGAGTGCCGCGTCGTCGATGCGGCCATCTTGAACTGGGACGCTTTGCCACATTTTACTACGAACGTCGAGGAACGGGTGCTGCATATCTGGAACTCTTCATGTACCTGATACTGGTGTTACATCTATCCTTATGTTGTCCTCTTGCTCGTCAATATCAATGTACAAGTACTTTGCCCCTCGGCGTCCTACGATATTCAACCTCGGACGAGGCTGAACGAGTGCCCATGGTACGCGTGTGCTGGACGGATGCACGTGTGGCATACTGTGTTGTCAGGGCAGAGGTTGCCTGTGGAGATCAAGTCAACCGCGATACGGGTTTGTAGAAACTATAACCACTTACAGACCCACCACTCGCCAACGGTAAACCGCCTGCACATTCCGCAAGTGATGCCACGAGGATAGTACGGCGCTGGTGGCGGTGCTGGAGCAGGGTACGTCTGGGCGTGGTGCGGAACGTTTGGACGGGGAGGTCCATTAGTTTCTGGTCCCGGGTGAGAGTACGAATGAGATGGATGCGGCGGGACAGGAGGACCAGCGGGTGACGCCGGATGAAGTGGGGAGGTTGGCGAGTACGGTGGTTGCATCGCAGGACCCCCTCCAGTTGGCGGCGGCGCAGGGCGCCCGGGCGGCACGTTGTAGAAATCGCAACCGAACGTGCTCTCGAAGCGATGCTGAGGATGGAGTTCCATCCAGCGGGGGTAGCAACCGGAGCACAGGCCATAAACGTCGTCGCCAGCGCACGTTGTGCCTAGACATCATCAGCGCATTACAGGTCAAGTGCATGAGTGGGTACGTACATTTCATCCAGGGGAGGTCCGACACATCTTTCTGGCACCCGTCGCAGTAGAAGCCCCAACGGACGGTGTTGATAAAGAGATGGCTGGGACATTGCGCGATGTGCGCCTTCTCCTTGTTCTGGGTAAAGCATGGCGTGCAGTAGTTGAGCTGTCCTGGGCACGACAGGCCTGCAGAAACGCGTTCATAGTCGTGCAGTACTTGAAGGAGCAGACTTACAGCTCCAATACTTCTTGCCTGAAATGCCCGTTCGACAGCCCGCGCAGAATGCACTCATTGCCTGATCTTTGACCACGACGAAGTTGCCAGCGGTGGGCAAGATGAGGAACGAATGACCGCGTGTATGTTTATGGTCGACGAGCGCCATGCACGCCTCCTTGTTGCACGAGTCAAAGTCTGGGCAATTGAGGCCTGCATGGTCGTGTCAGGATGTAGCATCCGTGCGAGCGCAAGATTTACACTTGATTCTCGTGCTGTAGATGTCGTCACCGCAGTTACTGCACGAGTGGGTACCAGGACCACCAAGATTGATATTCTTGAGGACAGGAAGACCATTCCGGTTCATCAATGGCCGGCCGTACGCGTTGGTCGCTGCTTGCTGTGCTGCAGCCCCGGCAGCAAGCCCCTGCAAGTGGTGAAAAGCACTGCCGAAGTGCTGCGTGAAGCCCGAGCTGCCGCTCTGAGCGTCACTTCCTTGGTAACCGTCGCTCGCTCCAGAATCCCCGTAATCCGTCGAGCCATCGTCAACGCCGTCAAAGCCACCGTCGAAGTTACCGAAGCCATTCGCCAGCGAGCTTGCATCTACACCGCCAAGAAGCGACGTTGGGTCAACGAGGCTGGAGACATCCTGGAGTGTGCTTGTGATCAGCTCAAAAGCAGCAACAGCACGTCTGCCTGAGTTCTGACCACTCCGAACATAAAGCCAGCGCCCAAGGCAGCGCCCGCGGCGAGACCTGTCCACATGGACTTATTGGAGGACATAGCAGAGCAAGACTTCCCAGAACGTTGAGCAGGGAATGAGTAAGATGGGCGCGAGTCGACCTGTCTGGCATGCTATTTATGTCCTGTTGGTGCCCGCACTAAGACCTTTCGAGCCATTCGACAGTGTAAAGAGCACATGGTCATGTCAGGCACGCACAGGCCGGAGAGCACAGACGCTCGAGGAGCAAGTAAATAGTCAAGAACGAGTCACGGATCTGGCGATCGCCGACATACAGACTCAAATGATGGTTCTGTCAATGTAACTCTATTCTACTTCGCATGTACTACACTACAGTGTCCTCTCTATACAGGCGGTTCATATTTCAGCACCAATCTCTCTCCCGATGTCCTTGAGCGCCGCCCGCGCAAGCTGCCTGGCGTCAATCTCTTGTGGCTGACGCTGATCCGCTGCGAAAGCACCCCCAAGCATCGCTGAGGAATCGAGCACCATCCAAGCAGAGGGCGGTTTCCGCGGTATGGACGCTATGTCACCAAGGACGGGGTAGAAGTGGAAGAGATGGGCTTGCGATGATCTTTTAACAGCGTCTGCGATCAATTTCGACGGGTCTGCAGTCGGGTCGATGGCTACGCCAGAGTCAGCGCCGAAAGGACGGTGCGTGTATAGACTCACGGGGTTGCGTCGTTGCGTGCTGTGTCGGTGACGAAGAGAAAGCTGCCCAGAATGTGCCAGGCCACAACCGCAGCTCCAACAGTTTACGAAGGACATAGATAATTTCCTCCTCGCGCGCACTAGAGACATTCAGCGGACGTGCAGAGTCGAAACTGGGTATGACGTACCGCGTAAAAGGCGTGTTGCCGCGCAAAGAGTCATCAGCCACGTAGCTACTGAGTACCTGTTGACAGCGGCGAAGAAGCGACGGAAGTGACAGGGCAGCTAATCGTCGACGGACAGTTTCGTCGTCTGCAAGAATGTCAGTACTGTGAGAGGTGTGGGCGAAGTGGACATACCTTTGGCAACGTTAGAGCATAGGAGGAAGAGCAGGTCAAAGCACCAATACGAGAAACGCTCGCGAGGAAGAAGCTTTCCCGGCACGGTAGACCCTACAACATCGCGAGGAATGGAGGTCGCGCCCGGGGTCGCAGGATGTTTCCCTTTGACGCCATTGACCTGCTGCGGACGCGACGGCGGGGGCGTAACTGGTTCGTCGTCGCTTTCGTGTAGCTGGCTCGCGCGCTGAAGCATCTTGGCCAGCTCGGCCACGACGTAATCGGGAACACGAGCGTCGCCAATATGAGGAACAACGTCGATTTCAAGTGCAGCGACTAGGGCAAGGTCGAAGTTCTCCTCGTCGTTTTGCATCTCGAGAGGCATCGTTTCAGTAAAGGATCTGCGGCAACGCTCAGTCAATGCAACGCAAAGACGGTACACTCGATTCGCACGTGTCTGCGAGTAAACCACCGCGGAAGACGTCGACGATTTGCCGCCAAAGACCTTCAATCTGCTCGTCCGATATTGCTAGACAGCGTCGCAGAATTAGCGAAAGCTGACGCGACAAAGAAGTCTCGCACCGTCGCCTAGCACCTTGATCCTCGACGAGCAAGTCTTCACTATCTGCAAGAAGTTCGTGGCGGCCGTCTTCCATAAAGGCGTGTCCTTGCCGTATTGTGCCGGCGCCGGGCAGTCGTATTTGAGCTTCATCGGGATAGAGTATGCCTGCACATCGTCAGTACGAGAAAGGGGTAAGCAATGCATGAACTCACTGATACGACGGCCTCCATCGTACCGTCAGCATATATCTGTGCTGTATCTTTGAAGCGCAGGTAAAGCTCGACGAGCCAAGGCATGACCTTCTTCGTGACCGCAATGTACGATACGCGCTTCGTCTTGCGTGGCCTGCTCGCAGACGCCTCGGCGAGTAGTGCAGGCGGTTCGTAGTCGAATGCGGCGAGGAACGGCAGGGTAGCATATTCGGAAAGATCGCGAAGGATGAGCGACGGCGAGAGTGGAACGCTGAGATCGATGCCTTCGATTGCTTGCAATACGGCGGTCTGCATTGTCATGAGCACGATGCACGGTCATTGGAATCCGTACGAACCTGAACGGGGCTCAACGCATCTACGTCCGGACGATAGTCGGGTGAATTGGGGTAGGTGAGTATGGATTTGAGGATAGCCATCATACGCGTCAAATCCTGCAGCTGCCATTCGGCACCCTGCTCGAACTTCTTCGACACGACACGGTCCGCCATCAGCACACTCAAGAAAGCGAGCAGGCATTCCTGAGTGAACGGAGTGACTCCCCCGGTCACAACTTGCGAGGTACGGTGGGTCAACATCGTCGGAGAATTAGGCTGAGTGTTGCCCGTATTCTTCGTCACCGACTTGCCCATCGCGTCGAGCGCAGCCCACGTTCGCGTCCAAACAAGATGCGCCTGGGGCCTAAGCGCCTCGGGGTCCCCAGCACTGACTGCAAGAAGCGACTTCTCGAGGCAGCGCATCGCCGCCGTGCTGACGAGGCGTTCATCGAGCAAAAATGAGTCCTGCATATGCGTCACAAAGACGTCCCACGCCTTCTCAAACGAGTCAAGTAGCATGATCTTGCTCGTCAAGAAGTCGTTCATGATTCCCCCAATAGACTGCAGCGCGAGAATCTTCGAGTCGGACCAGGGGTCGATCGCCGCTGACGGGTCTATAAGGGGAGTCTCCACTCCAGTAGACGTAGCCGCCGTCCGCATTGCGTTGGTGATAGTCTCCAGAACAGGAAAGACGATCTCCCAAACGCACTGGTGCCAGATTTCGGAGCTCAACGTCGCACCGTACAGCTGCAACGTGCGGAACAGCGTCTGGATCGCGCCGCCACGCACTTCGCGTCGCGAGTCTGTACATAGTCCAAGGAGCTCTTTGAGAAGCAACATCCAGAGCGCCGAGTATTGCGGTTCGACCTCGGGATCTGTGCGTTTCGCCTGGATCGAGTCAGACACTGTCCACAGCAACGACGCAGCAGACGTGAGCGCGATGTTGGTGTCCGTCTGCCGACCGAATTGAGCAATGGTCCCGATACACAGACGCAAGTGGTCGGGCGTAAGCAGAGCCAGCGAATCGCAGACAAGCGTGAGGCTCTGGAACGCAATGCGCACGAGGACTACGTTCGACCTTCCACCAAGGCTAGACAGCGGTGGAGGCTTGGTCTTGATCGGTGCCAACTTGTCGTTGGAGGAGCCATCCAACACTTCAGCTATTGGTGCAAGCGGCGTAGGCGGTGCAATGGGCTTGCACACGCTTCCAAGCATTTCGAAAATAGTTTCCCAACCAGTGACGAGCGTATGTCCTGCCGTCTGCAAGATCTGGTGGAGGGTCTCGACACCCATCTTACGGATATCGATTGTCGTGCTGTTGCTAGAGAAGCTGTCGGAGCCGTAGACGACTTGCTTCGCAAGTGCATCCAAGACCCTCTGCTGTACCGGCGCCCGACTCTCCGGAGTCATTGACGTGATGTTGCGCGGGACGACGACAAGGATATCGTCGAGCGTTCGAGAGGCTTGCAGACGAATGGACGATGGGGCGACCGGGTTGAGCAAGACACCGAGAAGATGAGTCGAGATGGGCTCCCATGCTACACTCGGTGAGCGATAGATGAGGCGGTGAATGTTGAGTTGCGAAACCATAGCGAGCTTGGAAATGCCGAAGTCGCCTGTACGCTGTAATGCACGGTGAGCAAGATAACTTGAATGTGAAAGGTGACCTTACCATAGTTCTCGACAGATGAATACCGCTCACGCGACGACGATGCGCATTCGAACCGGGAGACAGTTGCGACGAGAACGCCGCAGTTTCATCTTCTCCGTCCTCTGCAATAGTCGTCGAAGCGACATTGCTCATCGCCTGCATGCCAATCATCTCCGCGCTCAACTTGCACAGCGCTTGCACAAAGTCATGGAACGCCTCGTCCTCGAGATTCTTCGACGACTCAAACAGCCTCTGGATAGCCGCAAGCACAGCTTCGACGTCCGTCTCCGATTGCGAGGATCCAGCGCTTGGCTCCTGCGCACCGTGCCCGGACGACGACTTGCGCAGGGTTTGCCCGCGCGGCATGCGATACTGCAAGACGTAGTCCGCGTTCTGCAGCGCCTCGAGAACGGCGAACCAGCTCGCCCCGAGACTCCCAGCGAGGTGGACGATGCACGCGACATACAGCTTTAAGCATGCGAGATTCCTATCACCAAGACTCGGCGGGCCACTCGGCGCAGATGGAACGACGGCACCACCCAATGTGGAAGCGATATCCGCGGCGGCACCGAAGACGCCGCTGCGTGGCGTGGTGACCTCCGCGGTATGTGCGTCGAGGGAGGACACGACCTTGTTCGGGATAGCGAGCTTGGAGAGCGAGCCGAGGAACGCGTCGCGTGGAGTCGCCAGACCAAGCACGCCGCACGTCTGCGCAAGGCCGCCAAGCGCGTTCAAGACGTCCTGAAACAGCGGCGCAGAGAGGTTCGTGCCGATGAGGAAGGAATGCGCTGCGAGCAGCGCAGGCCAGCCAGCTTCAAGCATCGCATGCGACGTGCGCAGAATACCTGCACCAGATGGTGAGGTTGTGGCCGGCAAGTTCTGGACGTCAAGTGCGGGAGGCGCAGGTGGGATCCCAGCTGTCGACTCTGTGGAAAGAATACTGGTGTAGAGCGGCAGGACGGACGACGAGAAGCCGTTCGAGAGCGCCGTGATGGATTGCAGCGCAAGTAGATAGATGTAGGTCTCGGGAATAGCTGGGGCTTCGGCCTTGTCCAGTTGGTCAATACTGCGAGATATGAGTAATGAAATGGCGAGGAGAAGGATAGCACTTACCATTGCAGCTTCATCGCGCTGTCCATACTCAAGCCTGCCCCGCTCTCACCGCCCAACATGGTGATCACACCGCTGACACTTGCAGTAACCATGCCCGCCACAGCGTGCCCATACGCGCCGTCCTCCGCACCCGGCAGATTTGAACCGCTCTGCAACTGTGCAGACGTCCCAAGCAACGCGGGTTTCTCGCACGCGAGTCGGTTCAATGCGCCCAACAGGGCAGTAAAGATCTGTGACGAGGTCGACTGCTGGTCGTGCAACGTATACAGCGTGCGCATAAGTTCTGCGTCCGCACACAACCTATGCTCGACGTGAGCTCTCTATGCTGCAATAAATGCAGAGTATGCGCACCCTCGCAGTATCTCCATGGCCAGAACGCGCATCCACTGCGGACGTGCATCGCCTGACGAAGCGCTGGACGAGGCGGACTCGCCGTCGCCGGCTACAATCCTGACGAGCAGCATGAGGAAGATTTCAGACTCTGCGTTGAGGCGGTCGGAGAACTGCTTCAGGATGAGAAAGACGACGCGTGTGGCGCGAAGGGCGAGCGGGAACAGCGCTGGACGCTCGGACAGGCATCGTAGGAGGAGTGGGCAGAGGTGATGTGGAAGCAGGGTCAACAGCTCCGGGTGCTAAAACAGGATGTCAGCGCGACAGTAAGGTTCACGAGGCCATATACACCTTGTGGAAGAGCGCGTGGTAGTTCGTAAGCACGCTCTCGATGAGCTCGAGAGCGAAAGTCTTGTGCAGCTGGTCGAGCTTTAGGAAACGCGGTTTCTCGGAGTTTGCGAGCAGGCACAGGTCCTCAAAGACGGAAAACGCGTCGCGGGATGACGGCTGGAGGTCGAGCGTCGTGCCGTCGGGCAACGCGGTCGCGACGCGCTCCGTGTCGTCCGACTGCGCGTCTTCGAGGACAACCTTGTCCATGACAAACATGACAAGCTGGCGCAGCGTGGCGGCTGCCGTAGACGACACAACCGCGATGCGGGACTCTTGCAGTCTGAAGCACAGCAACAGCGCCTACGACAACGTCAGCACCACGTCGCGCCCGACAAGTATAAAACGCACATCGCCCAGCAGGTCGCCGTGCACGGAAGGGAAGTTGGTGACGAGACCGAGGATGGTCTGGAGAATTCTGAGCTGGATGTCGACGCCCTGGCTCGCGCATTCGTTCATGGTCGCGACGATCTGCGGCACCGCGCTCTGCGGGACTGCTTTGAAGCCAATGAGACGCTGTAGAGAGCCCAGAGATATGGCGACAATCTTGGGGTTCTTGGTCGCGCAGCCCATGAAGACGGGGCGCAGGAGCTCGGCGGATTGAGGACCATCTAGAGCGCGTCAGCGCGCGACGACGAGCAGACGAAGGTCGGACCATTTGCAAGCGTATGACTGGCCTGGTCTGGCGCGCTGCGCAGGATTGAAAGCGACTTCTCTGCGGCCTGACTTGGGGGTCAATATGCGATATATAGCGAGCTGGACGCGACACGCACCTCGCGAACTTCTGGATGCTTACGGCGCGTCTCGCTCGCCAGAGACTGGATATAACGTCAGTTCGAGGCGCTTGCAAGCCCTGGAGACTCGCCTGGAGCTCTGAGACGAGGAATGCGAGCGAGCTCATGACGGTCTCTGCTCAAGCTCTGAGCGCTCTGAGATTGCAGCCGCGGACCGAGCGACTATCCGCCGCGGGACTTATTATTGGCAATTATACTAATCCTTACTATTCAAAGACGTGAAGCAAGCATCGGCGATATCGACAGTGATCTTTCGTCGCAAAGTGCGGCAAGGAAACTACGGTCAGAAAGCAAGATGGCATTGTTACACAGGAGATATACACATTCATTTTACCTTAGGCTGCAGGTCTCGTCAGCACTACTCTACTCTGTTGGTCGTTGCGGTGAACATACCTTAGCCTCATCGCCCACATCCCGTACGAGCACAGCGGTCTTGCCGACGCCAGCGGCCGGCTTGTTACCATCGTCCCAGCAATAGCTCACGGCGACAGCGAGCTTCGTCCCGTCCGCGCTGAAGGCCAGAGCCGGTACGCCGTCTTTGAACTTGGGGTATTGCCGCAGACGCTTCTTTGCGGTGTGGTCCCACAACGATACGGTGCCGTCCGAGCCACCGGAGGCGAAGGTATTATGTCTACACGATGAGCGATGAGAGTGACGGTAGGCAATAGACTCACACGGGATGGAACGCAAGGGCGTTTACGGGCCAGACGTGGTCCACGCCGTCGACCGTTTGTCTGTGACACTTGAACGCGTACTTTTTGACCTGGGCTTCGGGGCTCGGGTCGAGATAGTCCACCGCAATACGGCCCTCCACACTAGACGTCGCGAAGCCTTCATAGGCGAGTCAATACATATCATTCTCGCGAACGCAGAACGCAGAACGCACCCTTGCCGTCAATCATGCACGCCACGGCGCGCGTCATGAACTTCAAGCTCGACTCGCGCTTCTGCAGCGGCTCGCCCATTTTGCGCGCGTCGTATATGTATATGTGACGGCCAGCCATGCCGACGACGATAGTGTTGCCGACCGCGTCCATGCAGTACACGCGCTCTGGCTGCGGGTGTGTCGCTGTGCACGGCGCCTGGGCGCGCGGGTCCCAGAGACGTAGTGTACGGTCCCATGCGCCACTTATCAACGTGTCTGGACGCGTTAATACGTGGGTGCTTACTCTAGTGGGTGTGTAAAGCGCTCACTGGTGTCCTTGATCCATACGACGCGCGATATCGACTCGGCGTGCTGGCCCAACACGCGCGTCGTCTCGCGTTCCAGGTCGAATCTGCATTGGGAATTAACCTTGACCGCGCTAGGAATGGTTCAAGTGCGCACTCTCGAACCCATGTGTCCAAACCGCCCGAGTAGGCTTTCGTCGCGTCCCCGAAACAACAGCTCAGCACCGCGGCCTTGTGGTCGTATTTCGACTTTTGGTCGTTGGCGTTCACGTCGTAGAGTCTCACTGACTGCGTGAATTCAGGTCAGCGACGCGTCGCGGGGAAGGTAGATTGCGCACCGCGTCCCAGCCACCGACGAGGAGATGTGATGGGTTCGTCGGCGAGAACGTGACGGACGATATGCTGTCGAACGGCGGCGAGGCGAGCTCGATCTCTACGTATTACAGTCAGAGCTGTGTTGAGGGCTGGAGGGAACGAACCTTTCTGGTCAGCCATAGCAGAGTACAAAGTCAAGTTGCAGAGACGGCGGCAAACCGGATCCGCTTCAGTTACCTCAAATGAACACAATTACAATGATTTCTTACTCGGCTCTTACTTTGAAATCTGTGGTCGCGGAGCGTATCCGTCGTCCGCGTCTCCTTGACCGTTCTCGCGTCGCCCGCACCTCAATGTGAGGCTGTCAGGCGAGCGCACGCCCGATGCCCGTTGCCCGTTATAGGGAGGGAGGGAGGGGCCCGAAGGTCTTCACCATCGCGGTAATCCGAACAAGCAGTATGCTTCAAGAACAGCAAGGGAATGACATACACCGACGTTAACATACGCTGTACTTTTCTAGCAAATCCATGAGCTGTGCTTTGACATCCTCCTCCTCCATCGGAAACGCGTCCAAAGCCTGCCAGTCGCTGCTCACTGGTATCTTCTGCATGCTAGACAGTGCATTCAAGTTAGCCCCGTCCATGTCTGTGACGTTGAAGACGCACTACTGATTGACGAGGTCGAAAGCGCCGACACCGCGTTCTGGGGCCAGCGCCTCAAGAGCAGCGGTACCATGCACCTGGATTTCGGTGTCCCCTTTGCACTGCAGGGGGGTGAGAACTCGACCACTACTGGTGATGGATGGGAATGACGAACTTCTTCAGCAGTGAGAGCATGTAAGGTCGTAAAGAGCAGCGCAAAGATGTCGCTCATGACTGCGGATGATGACTTTTTGTCAGAGGAACTACCCTGCCGAGGTATGAAAAAACTGACCCGGAGCAACCCTTGCAAGGTACTGAAGCACCCTTGACGTTTTGGGAACATACCGGGTGTGCGTTGCGATGGTGTTGGTGGCCTTGTCGTACGAAGCAAGTGTGAACGTCTGTAGGTCCGTAACCAGACCATATATCTTGGGGAGGGTATTCGCGCGCGGCAGGTATGCGCTCCCTGGTGACAATTAGCATGTTCCGTAGAGGAATGAACGGATGGCGAACTGACGTCGCAGGTCCTCCCAAACCACGGGCAGCGTCTTCTTCACCATTCCGAGATCGGTGACGACCATACTGAAGAAGATCTTCTCGTGCCTGGAGATCTGGAAAGCACTGAGCCGGCATCGAGGGGATATCCGAGTTGAGGACGCATACCGAGATAATCGGGAAACCGCCATGCTCTGGTAGGCGCCCCCCTGGCGGGATCAGGTTCACCTGCAGTCGCAGACGTCTCTGGAAAAGCGAGACTATGTACACGAGTAACTGTAAGTCATTCTGTCAGGAACGAGTTGCGCGCAATGTGGAACTCAATACCTGCTTCACCATCTCCAGACGGGACTCCATATCGACCGGGAGTTCATGACCAAGGGCGTCATTGAAGGTCAACGACGCCCAGATCATGTCGCGCTGTACATGCAAAGGCAACCGAATGTGCGGGATGGAGAGGGCTTCCATATGCTTGGGTTGGTATGTGATCAGGTCAGAGTCGTCTTCTGAGTCGGACATTGTGCGGCTGGTGGAAGAAATATAGGTGTTTCTGTCAACGTCCTTGGCGGTTGGTGAGGAGCAAGTTTCGGGGCGTGCCGGAAAATCTCCCGAACCTTCCTTGAGGTAAGTAGCACGTGATTTGTCGAAGACGGACCTAAATGGCTAAGTCCGACTCGGACAACACGTCGCGTGGCTTTCACCGTTACCGTGATACTTAGCTGGAGCAAGCCGGCCACTCTTGAGGTCGTCAATGAGCTCGCTCGCCTGCGCCTTGTTTATATTGTCCATGTCGATGTCGACGGTGCTTGTCGTGCGCGAGCTTGTCGAGGAACGCGGCCTGCGTGTTTGTCATCGGGTCTACGCACAGTCAGACGCGTCAGGAAATGCAGCGCACAGGCCAGTACTCACCTTGGCCCGTGGTCCATTGGTCAGGCGGCTGGATGGTGGACTGTACAGGGCTCAGTGCATGGAACGCGACACTAAAGGCTCTGCACACCATGCTCGACGATTCAGGCGGTCAGGAAAGAGGGATGAGGCTGAAAATCGCATTCGCCACAACTGCCAATCACTGGGCACGGGGAAGTGAATTGTTCCAGATTCTCCTGAGATTATCACCGCGTGTTCCTGTAACTTAGGACGAGATTAACATGAATTCTGCACGTTGTGAACCTCGAACAAACCTCTGAGCTTTTCTTCAGTTTGAGGATCAAAAATGTTAGAGATTCCCAGCAAGGGATCCTCCATTGAATCTGAGGCAGTAGTTTGAAGAAATCCTCAGCTTCATACAAGATTCTTTTGAGGACCTCCCCACCTCGTATGAAGCTGGGGATGTCTCCAAAGCACTGTTCGATTTGATGGAGGATCCCCTGCTGGGAATCTCTAACATTTTCCGTCCTTGAACTGAAGAAAAGCTCAGAGGTTTGTTCGAGGTTCACAGCGTGCAGAATTCATGTTAATCTCGTCCTAAGTTACAGGAACACACAGTAATAATCTCAGGACAACCTCGAACAATCCACTTCCCCGTGCCCAGTGAATGCATGACCGGCGACGCGTGACGTCACGATTCCGAGACGCGATCCACCGCAGTAGCATACAAGTCCGGTGTATTAGGGTACAATGAGAGCGAGTTGTAGTGCGTCCACGGCATGTCACGCCTCAGAAGATGGCCCACCAGACGTTGGTAATCCAGCATCCTTCCACGCCTTGAAGCCTCCAACAATGTCCGTCGCGTTCTTCAGGCCGAGGTCGAGTAGCGACGCTGCCGCGAGCGACGACGTATATCCTTCCTGGCAGAACACGATTACCCGCAAATTGTACCGCGTCGCAATGTCGAGCCGCGCCTCGCAGCGCGGATCGAACCTCCACTCAAGCACATTACGCTCAATAACAAGCGCGCCAGGTATCTCCCCGTACGTCGCCCGCTGGGCAGCTGGACGGATGTCAACGAGCACGGCGCCGTCAGGGTTGTTGAAGATGATACACTCGTCGAATGCCTCGCGCGGCTGAAGTCGCTGCAGTTGCGCGCGCGCGGACTCCAGGATGTCGTTTATAGAGCGCGAGCCAGGCGGAGGTATGAGCGGATCCAGCACCGTCTCGTCCTGCGCAATGCGGCGTAGAATATGCAACAGCGCCTCCGCGTCGAAAGTCGTCGCGTTCGCTTCGGCAGGTACGAAAACCCACGGCTCCAAGACGCCGAACCAGATGTTCTCACCGAGCGACGCGTGCGTGACGCGCCCGAGGAACTTTGCCTGGACGAGCGCGGCAGCTTTCTCTACTAGATACTGCGCGCTCGCGACGACGACGATGTTCGCGCGTCCGTCCTCGATATCGGATTGTGCTAGGAGAGCGAAGAGGAACCGGTTCAGTCGCTGCGAGTTCGCGACGGCGTGCGCGATGTCGAGACTGAGCGTCTGCTCGTCCGGCGTACAGTCGCTTGGACGAGTGTAGATTCCAATCTTGAGCTCCCCGACGCGTCTGAGGGCCGAGATTGCGCGGAAGGCGGTCGATTCTACGACTTGCTGGTGTGCAATGTCGAGCATTGAGCGTGGACCGGTGCTCTGAGGATGGAGCGCAGCGTGCTCGCTGCCTGGTAGACTCGCGAGAGACAGTAGCTGGCTGCGCGGAGTGGGTGTCATGCTGTGGTACGCGCGCCCCAAACCGCCGTTCGAACCAGGACGCGGCGAGGCGACGCGCTGCGAACCATTGGAATTGGTGCGATGGCTCGTGGAGTTACTCGGACTAGGACTGGCTGCGCGTTTCTTGTCCTTCTCTACAGCAGCGCGACGTGCAGCGCTCCCCGCAGACGAGCTCGTGTACGCAGGCGGCGGCCCGACATCCGCAAACTGTTGAACCGGCGAACCAGCAGCAGACGTACGAGATGCCTTGGAGGTCGGCGTAGACGCAAGAGACATTCAGCGTGTTTAACAGGTCGTGGGCTGAGCAAGAGACAAGAGTGCCAATCGCGTCAACATCGCGCGCGGCGACGCGCTGGCAAACACGCGTCCAAACATCATGGCCTCGGACGCTGCAGAACTCGCCGTCGAGCTCGGCACAGCGCTGATAGACGCGATCTTTGCTAGCAAACCGCTCGCGCGCGTCAAGGAGCTCGCCAAGGACGCGCCATTGTGGTTTCAAGCGCCAGAGTCGGGATGGTCGGCGCTGCACGCCGCGGCGTTCCGCGAGGACGCTGAGCTCATAAAATTCCTCCTCATACACGGCGCAGTATGGAATGCTGGTGCGAGAGAGACATTTTCGTGTGTCCTCCCTGCGAGTTGACGCGCTCTCTCTCCAAGTGGACGCGTTGGGGAATACGGCGGCCGACATCGCGCTGTCGCTGAACAACGCTGAATGCTACGCCCTGGTACGCGATGCTGGCGTCAGAACGGGTGCGCCAGGGTCTTCGTGTCTTTGAGAACGATATTGACGCAGATACAGAAATTCTCCTACGCGTCCTCGCCGACAAAGCAGAAGCAGACGTTGACATGACCGGGGACGACGACAAAGCTTCAGAGATCGTCGGGGACAGCGGTGCGATTCGTATAAAGGCCCAAGACAGTACGGCTGCAGGATCTACTGGGACGTTCCTCGATTCGAAGCTGGTGTTCAAGACGGACGAGCGAGGACAGGAAATCTGCGTCGTCCAAGCCGGCGAAGACGAAGTCGGCGTGATGATGGGTTGGGAGACCGATATCAGTGCGTTCAGCACTTACCGCTCTTTGTGATGTGTCTAACAAGATATGAATGATAGTGAAGAGGACAGTCGACGCGTTATGTCTTGACCACGCCGAACTAGAAGATCCCGGCTTGCGCGTATTGAACATCGGCCATGGCCTTGGAATCGTACGTCCAATCATAATATGGTACCGGATCGTCCTGTGCGTAGGCTGACATGCTCGCCTATACGCAGGTTGATACGTACTTCCAGTCGCTGTCTACAAAGCCGACTCAGCATGTTATCGTCGAGCCACATCCCGACGTCCTTGCGCATATGAAAGCCAAGGGCTGGTATGACAAGCCTGGCGTCACTATACTCGAGGGCAAGTGGCAGGACTTTGTAGACACCAAACTGCTCGAGGACGGTGGCTTCGACGTCGTGTACACAGACACGTTCTCCGAAGACTATGCGCGTGCGTTTTCGCGCTGCAGTGCTCCGTAACCGTACTCCTGACTGATTGGCTGCAGAACTGTACAAGTTCTTCCAACAGGTTCCCAATCTTCTTCGATCGTCGACCTCGCGCTTTGGTTTCTTCCATGGTTTGGGAGCGACCAGTACGTCCATTCTCGTCAGGGTCCTTCTTGCTTCCCACTCGCTGCGTCGTACATCCTTCCCTGTCTTCTTGCACCACCATTCCTCGCCTTCTTCGGGGTCACTGAAACAGATTGCATCGCAGACGCGACATTCTACGACGTCTACACGCGCGTATCGGAGCTGCATCTCGAAGACGTCGGACTCGCCGTCGAGTGGACGGACGTGGACGTGAATCTCGACCCCGAAACCTGGGGCGAGACACGAAAATACTTCAGCCTGCCCATATATCGTATGCCTGTAGCTTCCTGGCCGGCGTATGATGCAATGGAGACATAATATAAACCCGACCGTGACGATCGGACAATCTTCATCTCTCGCGCGACCAAACGGACAGGGTCGCTCCCGAAAGAGGATGCGTGCACTTGAACTCTCGCGCGTCCAGTGTGGCAAAAACGCGGCAACAGAGAGAGCTATTTCGGAAAACACCAAAGGGGGCATGAAGGATGGATTTGCATAGGTACATTGCGGATAGGGGGCAGTTTCGACAGCATGTGGGTTGTAGCAGTACTGGTAATGTAGCGGGAGTGTGGGCGGGAACGCGGGCGAGAGCCGCGAGGAAAGATGAGTGCGTGAGTCAGGGTCTTGGTCAGAGTTCAGATGGAGGAGAGAGGACGAAGGAGGAAAATGTAGACGGGCGATCATAGCGAATAAGAGAAGGAAAGCACGACAGCGAACAGGGGAACAGAGGG
>KV425884.1:341736-374833 GCA_001632375.1 Exidia glandulosa HHB12029 | reverse complement strand
GGGGGAAACACGGACACGAGCAGCATGTACAGAGAATCGAAAGACACCCACCAGGAGAACAAGAGCGTACAGTAAAAGTAGTCTTTCCACACACCATGCAATGTAGGGAAGGTTGTGTCGATGTGAATCCAGTGAGACCCAATCGGAAGAAATATCATGGATGCCATCGATCGTGGGGTAGATTACGCGTCGAGACGACTTGGGGAAACCTCAACGAGGAGGTGGAGGAGGAGGGGATTTCCAGCGGCCGTCGGAGCCGCGCACATAGAACGATCCTTGTTGAGGGACCGGGTCGTTATTCGCTGGCACGAATGGTTTACCGCTGTATCGCCCGGTCGAGAGCCATGTGAACAGACCCGATTTGTCGCCACCCTCCGTGCCCACAAGGCTCGCGCGTCTCGATGGCCTGCGGGACACGCTCTCGGGAACCTCCAGACCGGGCACCTCCCACTCCCACTCCCACGACGCCGATTCATAGGCGTTGCGGCGGGGCCGGAGCTCCTGGCCCCATAACCACCGCCGACGGTCCCGTTCTTGAGGACTGTAGGGGTGGAAGTGCTGATGCTGCGGGGGGAGGAAGGGACGGCGACGGTTGCCCATTACACCCATCCGCCGGAGACTATCGACGAGGACGGGGTCAAGTGCAGCATCGTCGACGGGCCCATGGGCCCACCATTCCGGCACGCCGATTCGCTCGCGCTGAAGCGCCTGCCGTGGGATGACCTGTAACGGTTCCGGTATGTATCGTGCTTTGGTCGTCGGCGGATGGAGCAGCACGGTCAGCGGGGCGGCCTGAGGCTGCCCCCGCGTAGGCGAGGACAGAGGCGGCGAGTGAACCTCTGCGACGCGGTTTGGATAGGGCCTCGCTGGGCGGACAGCCAGCCCTTGCGCGTCGAGCCTTGGAGAAGACTCCGTCTCGAGCTCCAGCGGTCTGCTTGCCGCGGCACGAGCGAGTGCATCCCTAATGTTTGCCTCACGCAGACGCGGAAGAACCAGGTCGGGATCAGGCGTTGCTTGTGAGGGCGGCGCATGCATACTCTCGTGCGAGGATGACGGAGAAGGGATCGAGGACTGCATGCCTAGACTTGCCGAAGTCTGCGAAGAACCAGCGAGGCTGTTGTGCGTGTGATACGCCGATGCGCGAGCGCCAGAGTCGCCAGGAATACTAGACGCCACGCGAGGAACGGGCGCGATCGGTGGAGGCATTCGCGAACGCTCGATCGAGTATTTCGACGTCGCGGAAAGGGGAACGGGACTGGACACGAAGGGCGTCTCAGAACGAGTGCCAGCACCGCCAGAAGAACCACAGTATCGTGCTATAACGTCGATGGCCTCGGGAGTCAGGTGCTGCGAGGAACCAGTAATGCCAGCCTGATGCAACGCGGCCTTGATTTCCTCGTTGAGCGCGAGGACATGCGGGATAGCCTTCTGCGTGAGTGTGGAGTAACTCGAGGACGCCAGGGGCTGAGACGCCAGAAGCGCTTTCAGTGGGAAGCCGTCGTTGTCCAGATCGATGGCCGGTAAGAGTTTGCGGGCCTTCTGTCGCTGGTTCTGTGAGTTACCGTCAGGCGAAGCAAGAGGGTCAACCGGAGTTCCGCGGACCTGAAACCAGACCTAATCGCATGAGAACGTGAGTGTGGGGTTCCAGAAGGCAGGGGAAGCGCGTACTTGAACCTGCCGCCCAGAAAGGCCGATCGCCTGACCGACCTCGTCGCGCAGCGCAGTTGCCGGAAAGCGGGTCTAGCACAACAATCAAAGTGAACAAAGGGAGGTGGACGGTGATGCGACGGGCGTACGCACGATCGTAATGAAAGCGCGCAGGACTTGAGCCTGGAACGGAGTTGTGAGGCTGCGCTTGCGACCACTCGGCGTTTCCTCTTCCTGATCTGAGCCCTCGTTGTCTAAGGATGCTGGACCCCTGCGAGGTATTATAGGGAGGGCGAAATCCTGCCTTTGTACGGCTGGAGAAGGCGTGGCGAGCGGGGCCGACCAAGCGCCGTACTCATGATAACCAGGCTCTCGTAGAGCGGAGGAGAGATGGGAAGAGACCGGTGGCGCTGGCCTGGGATGCATCAAACGGCCACGTGGGACGATCGCCTAGTCGCTGGCTGGCAGCACGCGACGCCGACGACGGCCAGAGGGACTCGAGGAGCGCGGGCGGGAGGTACCCTGGGAGAGAGCGGGTGGCTGAGATGCAGGATACGTCCCGGCAACTAGCGATGCTCGGATGGGCGAGAAGATTAAAGATGTGTCATGAGGGCGCGATTGCAAACACTGACAGCCTCGAATTAAGTGCTGCCGATGCCCGAAGAAACACTCTCAGGCGCTGTCCGGCCGTCGATTAACGGTCCCACCCTGAGGGACCCCGTCTCGCAGTATCCCAGGGCCAGCGGCGCGAGGGAACATGGAGCGCAATTCCGTTATCGCAGCGAAATCTCTTCCCTTCCCAGCACGTGTCGGTCGGAGCTTGGGCTTCATTGCGCAATCTCGCTTGGGATCAAACGCGCGCTTTGGCGGCGTCCATCAACCAGCGCGAGAACAACGGGGGGTCGTCAGGGGCCACCGGTTCGCACGAGACCTTGTTCGTCGAGGTACAGCCAACTCAAACCCGAGGGGCAGTGGGGCACGGTAAAAAGCTTGACGGTCCCAATATTGAATGCACTTTGGTAGTTTTGAGGGCAAATGCAAGTCTCGCACGTTCCTAATTGCGTTGATCACATGGGATCACAACGAGGCTGCCACTTGGAGTCCGGTCCGCAGTGGCGTCTTTCGGTCAACTGCGCGAGCCCGGAAGTCCTCTTCAGGCAATGCGCGTCTGTCTCTTGATTACTGCTCGCGGACGTCGATGTCCTGCTTGAGTGTTTGGAGCTTGAAGGCGATGCAGCATGCCAACTTGAGGTCCAGGAGAGCCCACACGCTCCTGAGACGACAACGAGGATGGACTAGGCGGTGGCGGGCTAGCTTCGCCAACTGTGCGCCTTCAAGAGCCTGGGGCTTCTACCGCAAGGCAAGGGCCAGATACGCGCGACCGCGAGAGTTGTATTGAAGTCACGAAAGTGAAGACGTCGAGGGTAATGTGCGCCTGCGAGTTAAAAGAGACACTAGCGGGCGCTGTATTCACGCGGTACGACGCTGGAGGGTGCTTGATGCAGACACGACCATTGAGACGCGTTCTGGGGCTCGTCGAGGGACTTTTAGATGGAACCTTTCCAAGAGGTAATCTCCAAGAGCAGAAACGGTCAACGCCGGATGATTCCTAGGCTGTTCACTCTCGCCACAAAATGAGCTCGATCACGACAGCGTCCAAGCAGATGGTCGTCTCCAGGACGTACCTGTACCCGGTAAAAGGCATCTACTATCTATTCGGTCGCAAGCAGCTATGGCCGCCGGTCACAAAACGCATCGTCCCGTGCATGCTGCTCACCGTCGCCGTCCTGGCCGTCATGTTCACCTTCACATATCTCCCACAAGTCGCCGTACTTGCCATTTTCAACGGTCCGCTCGCGTTCGTTAACGCTGCTGGTCTCGTGCGTGCTCGTCGTCGTCGTCACGCGTGACGTCATCGCTGAACACGCCCACACCTGCAGGTGCTCAGCGAATCCTCCTTCATCGTCACGCAGCTCGCAAGAGCATTTATCATTGAGGACAGCATACTCGAGCTCTTCGACGCTGTGAGTAACTGTCGTAGCGGTGTCGCTCAGGCCGATTGACATCATTCTCCCAAGACGCTCATCGAACAGGGCTGCGCTCCCTTGGTCGCACATGGCAGAGAGCTCAAGTCCGGCAAGAAGAACGCCTACCAGCGTCTCGGCAAACTCGTCATGTCGCCGATGCAGCGTCTCAGCCCGCAATCCATCGCCATGTACTTCCTGTCTCTTCCTCTCAACCTTATCCCTGTCGTCGGCACTGCGATCTTTTTGCTTATTCAAGGTGAGTTTCACCCAGGATTTCATTGCAATCGCAAGTGACCCTCTTCTCAGGACGAAACTCTGGCCCGGGGTTCCATGCGCGTTATTTCCAGCTCAAAGAGATGACTCCCAACGCGAGAAAATCGTTCATCGAAGAGCACCGAGGCGCCTATACGGGGTACGCCATCCGTATTACGAGTTAAACAATATACTGACGTCGTGCGTTTGCAGATTCGGCGCAGCAGCGTCTATCCTCAACCTCATCCCCTTCGCATCCATCCCTTTGGCGTTTAGCCACTCTGTCGGTGCTGCGCTGTGGGCCGCCGATCTCGAGAAGTCCAAGGGGCCTCCTTCGAGCGCGGACGCCATCCCGACCCCTCAGGACCACAACGAGCTCTAAAGCATCTTCACGAAACTTTGACGAACACACGCTTCGCTTCGGACCATGAACGACACGACTGTACTTACTACACTCGAATCATACACACGCTTGGCATAGTATCGGTATCAGTACGTATAGGACTCAATTTTCTTGCAATTACACATATGTCGTTGTTTACGCGCAGCCCGGGTTTGAATGTCATTTCGGCGACTTCTTCGATCTCAATTGTAGGCTTCGGCTGGAAGGGGAATAGCTGCCCGAATAGAAAGCCGATCAGAGGGTCACCGCACGCCTGACTCCCACTGCTCGCTCCAGGTTCCTGCACGACAGCATATCGAATCGAGGGTGGCGGTTGCTGTAACCGGGGCTCAGGCGCTCGGTTCCCCGTAGAGTGCTTCGCGGGAGCTGAAAGCTCCTTCTGCTTCTCATTCGAACATCAACAACGCGTCGTGCAATCCTGCATCGGGAACTCAAGCCCATCTCGCGTTTGGGTGTGCCAAGGGTTCGAGCCCAGACTCAAGTCTCGGAGTTGTTTGGCAGGGCTGATAATGATGGGGCTACGGTGGCGGTTTTCTCACGACGCCGACTCGGACGTGTGTGTATGCCCCGCCCGCGTCACTGTGTGTACTACCTGACATGGATGGGCCCGCGGCGCGATTGACAGCGACAGCTCGGTACATGTCATGTTCAACCGTAAATTCAGGCCCTATTTGTTCGGCGACCTTTCGGGGACTTCGTTGCGTCCTTTCTCTCTCCCACTCCTTCCTGGTGTTACCTGAACTCGCCCCCCACGACCACGACCACGAACACGACACGATGGCGACGGTCCTGCTCGCGCTGGAAGACGCCTTGAACGATCTACGGATTACGAACTACACTCAAGGTGAGGCGGACGTGCCACTATGTGTGTTGCCAAGCACTGGCAGCACCTAATCGGCTCGATCGACAGTCGCAGGACTTGCCGCTCTTTACTGGGATTGGATTCTCACTGCTGAACAAGAGGTGAGCCGCACAGTACTAGTAGCGCCAAGCAGTCGTAGCTGACTACGCACATCAGTTCTTGTACTTTTGGGTTAGTGACGTTTACTACGTACTCTTCGTGCTGACGGAGAGCGGCAGACTGGAAAATGGAGCTTACTACGCGTGTTGTTCTTCCTCGTGAGTGGCTGCATGTCTTCCACAATATCGAGAGCTGATCGCACGCCGGCAGAATCGTTATATGCCCGTTATTTCGCAGACGGTCAACGTCGCTGCATCCGTCGTTGAGCCGCCGTCTGACCTCGTGCGTACTGACTGGGGCCTCCGCTGGTGTGTTGTTTGACCTCAGAAGCAGTTGTAAGTTGCGACCAAGGACTCAAATACACCGTCTGTCCGTGTAGTCTAACGTGAGACGGGACTGGCATTCGAATTCGTAGCTGTGGGTCGACTTCTGACAAGCCCACGTGCACCCTCTTGACCGTCACACCCGCAGGTGCATTCTTCCTGAAAGGCTGGATACCTTGGTCAGGTGCGAGACTTTACGCAGAGTGAGATCGTCTTCTCATGGCTAGTGCTTGCCCAGGCTGCGTCGCCATTACCATCGTACATGCTATCATCATCTTCCGCATATACGGCCTCTGGGGCTCGAGGAGGGACATCATCGTCCCGCTTATTCCCTTCTTCATCCTCTGCGCTGCTGCAAGCTACGGCGTCATGGGATGGTCCGTCGCTCGTATTCACGGTGCGTCGATCGTGCTCTTAGGCTAGAGGATGTCACCTTGCTGACTTGGCACAAGTAACGTCGCAGCCGGCGCAGGGCGTGAAGATGTGTGCGAATACCAACAATGCACCAATACTGTTTGCTGTCTGGTCAGTACAAGCCAGGGCACACAGCTATATGGCATCGAGTGATGAAGCCTTGTTAGGATCCCCGTTCTCGCATTCGACGGCGTTGCTTTTGTGCTCGCCACCTACAAGGCCGTGAGACAGATGCGGAGCGAGCTAGAGTCCGGAGGACTGGGACACGATCTCACAAGGATTATGCTCAGGGACAATCTGCTTTACTTCGGATTGTGGGTCATCGTTCTACTTCAAGTTGCTACATGACGCTGTAGCTGACGAGCTCGCAGTGTACTTGCGTCTTACATATCCAACGCCATGCTTTGGCGTTTTGGTAAAGTAAGTATGACGTCCAACGGAACACGGCTTCAATTGCTAATGGAGTATCCTCCATTTAGATATCACTGCGAGAAGTCATCTACGGTCCATCCATCGCTATCGTCTCAATCCTCGGAAGTCGGATGCTCTTGCATCTCCGCGAGCGCAACGCAAGCGAGAACGACGCGCGCAGCTCCCTCGCATTTACGGACACGTCTATAGAGTGGATACCTATGTCTGAAATCGGCAGAACAATCTCCAACTTACCGCCTAGACAAGGTGTAGACTTAGAGACTGCACAAGAGGATACGCAGCTCTCCGAGGTACAGCATCTAGATATAGAATATTAATACCGGCCAGCTGCTCCAGCTATTGCGACGCGTTGTCCGAGTCTGGACATGCGGACTTACGAGTCTACCACATCGGACTTGTATGCTACTGCGGTGGATCGCGTCTCGGAATCGTGACGTCACGCGTCGCCGTTGCCGTTCATGCATTGGCAGTTGTGGCGATTCTCAGCCTCATTCCTCTTTCCTGACCGCCTGAATCGTCGAGCATGGTGTGCAGAGTCATTCGTGTCGCGTTCCGTACGCTGAGCTACTGCATACAGTCCACCATCCAGCCGCCTGACCAATGGACCACGGGCCAAGGTACTGGCCTGCCGGCTGCGCGCTGCATGTCCCGACGTCGACGCGTCTGACTGTGCGTAGACCCGATGACGAACAAGCAGGCTGCGTTCCTCGACAAGCTCGCGCACGACAAGCACGTCGATGTTGACATGGAAAATATAAACAAGGCGCAGGCGAGCGAGCTCATTGACGACCTCAAGAGTGGACGCGTTTCGAACGACAGCGACGAGCCTGCAGTACGTCCCTCGTGAACTTGAAGAACAAGTCACTGGCTCATTGGGACGTCACAGAAGCCGTCCGAGCCTATAGCGGACCCGCAGAAGTGGTCGACGGGCGGCGAGCCAGCGACACAGAAGCAGAAGGCGTATATTGCGGTCCTGGAGAAGAAGGCTGGCGAGGGCGTGCACGACGCGAGCGAGCTGACCAAGACCGATGCCTCTGAGCGCATCGAGGACTTGCGCGCGAAGACCGGGGCGTGATCCTGGCTGGTGTTTCTTGAGTGTAGGCGTAGTGTAGTTGTAGTTAAGCTTGGCCGACAGCCGCACAAGCTCTGCTTTAGAGTTTTTTCGCGGTAGACTCCGACCGTAAGCCCTCCTCGACCTGCTCGACGCTGAGCCTGCGACTGGAAGCCCGCGCGCCGACGCTGTGACTGTGACTGTACGTCGTTCCCGCCGCACAACGTGAGTCAGAGTCGGAAGAGACGCGAGACGCTGCGGTGCGTGAAACCGCGACGCTCAAACTTTAAACCTTGCTTCTGCTGGCCGCCGTACTGACCCTCCCCATGCAGCCACACAATCTCCAGTATTCCTAGGACACCATGTCAGACGCCGGCGACGAGGCTGCTGCAGACTCGGGCGGCTGGGGCGAGCCTCCCTGGACGGGCTTCATCGAGACGACCGGCGACGCGCTGCTCATCCTCGAGGCCGCGCGCCAGGGCATCATCCCGCGCGTCACACGCCGTCTCGTTGAAGCCGAGCGCAAGATGATTGGCTCCGGCGCCGTCTTCGTCTTTGACGAGGAAGAATCGGGCATCAAGCGCTGGACGGACGGCCTCTTCTGGTCGCCCTCCCGCATCCTGGGCAACTTCCTCGTACGTCTCCTTCTGCGTTTGTTGCCCTTATTGCGCTCAACTTTGAGACAGCTGTACCGCGAGATTGAGAAGAAGGCGAATGTCAGAGGACGTGGAAAGCAGAATGGCGCTGCCCAACCTCCCTCGCCGCCCCCGCCGCCTATGAACACACAGCCGAAGGCGGACACGAGCGCCGCAGCAGTCGACGCCCATGGCCGCGCCCTCGTCGGCAGTCTCACTGACGCCCAAAAGTTCAAGAACGAGGGGCTCATGAAGAAGGTACGTCGCGTGTTTCTCGTAGCATGTGCGTATGTGCTCACGCCAACGCAGGCCTTCTCGCTCCACATCGGCGGCGTCGCGCAACATCTTATCTCGTACTACCGTCCCGCGGACGTCGAGTCCGGCAAGCTCAAGACGCCCTCGTCGCATCCCGAGATCTCGCAACTGACTATAAGCCCGGAGTACCTGGACAAGACACACTTCCGCGTCCCGCCACGCGTCGAAGTCGGCGAGGACGGCGTTGCGCGCTACCTGTTCGTCTCCTCCCCTTCTTTCCCTTCTGTCCACTCATCACGTTACCCTTTCAGCGGCGAATCAGAAGAACTCGACCTCTCCAACAAACCCGCGCCATCAACCTCATCCTCCTCCACACCTACGCCCACGACGAAGAAAGAGCGACGCTACAACCCAGTCGACAAGTCCAAGCGACCCATCAAGCCCAAGAAGGAAGAGCCCGCGGACGAGAAACCATACCCGAGCGCGTTCTACATGCAGCCACTCTACGGCTCGTACAGCTACCAACCGTATTACGTCGGCGGCGGCCCTGGTGCTGACCCTGCTGCCGCTGCGGCGTGGCAGCAGTACACACCATACCGTATCGCCTACGCGCCGACGTCGAAGGAGGAGGGAGCGGGCGAGGAAAAAGCAGACGACGGTGATGGTGCAGACGCCGACGCCGATGCGGACGGCGACGATGACCCCGAGGCTGCGCAGGAATCCTAATCTCTCCTTGCTCATGCCCTTTCTGTTGTGCTTTCCGGTGGCTCTTGCTATCTACACTGTCCTCCTGCGTTGTACTATTTAGTATATTCTTCATTTGTACAACTCGCGATCTCTCCATCTCTAATGACGATGCATGGTCCTCCCCATCCTTGCCAGATAAGCGGAATTATGTATTACAACCCAACTCAATGTTCGACACGGTAACGCGACCACGGCATCAGGTGGCGGTCGTGGCGAGGACAGTCGTCTTGGTTGTCTAGTCTTCTGCATTTGCACAAAGGACGGGGGCAGCGATGACATACTGTAATGATGACGGGAAGGGACGAGCAGCTAAGGGAAAAATACTGTAACAACGTTGTAGAATTCTCGACCTTTCTCCTCCGCTTCTTCTTAGCCTCCCTTCGACGTCACGAGATGTTCGAATAAAGCGAGCACCACGGGGATCGTGATATCTGAAACGGAGCAGAGGAAGTCGACAGCAGGATCCCTAGCACGGTGTGAGTGTTGCACTACCAACCAGTGTGAGTGAAAGCGCGCACCTCCAGGAATTCTTGTAGCCGAGCCCGCGCAGCACCGAGCGAAAGCCATGCGTGTAACGACTCCAAGCTGCGACGTAGCTGAACGAACACGTGAGAACGTCGAACGAAGAGATCAGGATGAGGATGTAGACACGCACATAAACAATCGCATACCGACATAAGTCGGGCCGCGGTAGGCGATGGTAAAGGCAATGCAGACGAAGCCCACAGCGAAGTTGAGGAGCGCAAAGAATGTCCAGAGCTCGCCTGCGCCGTCATAGCGCGGGTTCACGAGCCAATCTCCTATCGCACTGGGCGCGTGCTTGACGCCGTTGACGAGCTCGCGAACGATGACGTAGATGGCGTGGGCAATACCGAGGATGGGGACGACGACAACGCGACATAGGAGCGCGACGGCGAGAAGAGGCCATTGCAAGACGGAGATGAGGAACCCGACGACGTCGGCCTTCGTCTCGGCGTGCTGGTTGGCGACCGGGTACGGTCCAAGCTGGCCAGCGGGCGAAGAGAGGGAGGGCTCGGTCGAACTCCTGGAAGATTGTTTAAGAGTCGCCTCGTCGGGCACGCAGCTCGGCACGCGACGTACGGTGGGAGCAGGCGAGCGCTTGCGCTGTCGTCAATCTGAGCTTCGTTGAACGTCATGGCGAGAGATGAGATGAGAAGAAGACTGGGGCAGGGGCCAAGTGTCGACGACCTGAACCCGTTCCCCCTGTGCAGCGGGCCGAGGTGATCGCGACATGGCAGTTTCAGCGAAAGGTTCGGAGTCTCGCGGGTTCAAACCAGACTCACGTGCATTTTGCAATCCACGCACTCCTGCAAGCCTCGCAATTACGCCGAGGATGTAAGCCTCTTGGACGGCATGTACGAAGCAGGACACACAAAACAAAGCTCCATGTTGCCCAAACGGAATGCAGAATGCAAAGAACACTGAACAGAGAAAAGCACAACATACAAAGCACACAGCGCACAGACGATTCACAGAGAGAGTCCAAACATAACACTAATGCTACAAGGTGTTCAGATCCCGGGGTTTTCGACAGCAGATTGGAAAGCAAAAGAGCAAGTTTCAGAGTTCCTCTTCTCCTCGGAGCGTCGCGCGCATCCTGTCCATCAACGCGCGAAGTTTTGCACCACGACGGGACCCGCCTGCGCTGCTCGTCGACATAAGGGAGATAGTCGAGAGCGCGGGAGATGGCGGTGACCGAGCGCGCTCGCTCCCGTTGGCGAGCTTGGGACGTTTGGGCGTGGTGCCGTTCGTGCGTCCGTTGGCGGACTCGTGTGCGCCGTTGACGACACTAGATAGGCGACAGTCAATCACAATGGAACGATACGCAGTTAACGCAACGCACAAGTTGTTGTCGTCTTCCCATTCCATCTCCTCAACACTGCGTTTCTTGGCCCCGACAGCCACGCTGACCTCTGATGGCGACGGTGACAGGTACGGCGCGTGGTATCGTATCATGCCGTTCAGTGCGCCGAGCTGCCCTTGCATGATGTTGCGGAACTCTTCGGTGACCGAGTCCGAGCTGGCGTTCTTGGGAAGGTAGACATGTCGCGAACCCTTCTGGAGACGCAGAGTGTTCGTGACAATCTGCCCGATCCGCTCCGGCAGGGCATACACAGGGAATTCTGCAATAGCGGTGAGCGTCGTACAAGGATGCGGTCAGATAAGCTGTCGTACCTGCTCCCGAAGATGCGGCGTCGGACATCTGTGCTCGCAGGAGCTCAGCATCTCCATTTCCGGCGAAGGCGGGGAGGTTGAGGAAGTCGAGAATGGCGTCAAACGCGGTTTCGGTGTCGGTTGCATCCCTCCACTCGAAAGGCGGCAAAGACATGGTCGATTTCCCTCGGTAAGATACGAGAGCAACGCGATGCGAAAGCTCATTGAGCATGCTGAACATGACTGTCAGAACTGCGCCATAAAGCGGCCAGTTGACTGCGAAGTGTCGTCAGAAAACGGTAATAAGGGAGGTATCAACACTCACAGCCGGATGAGTCGGTGCAGAGTCCAATCCACGTGTTCAACGAGATCTCCCAAGCAGAAGTGAATGCTCCAAGGAATACTGAACAGTTCTCGTCAGGACTGAACGTCGAACATGCACAAACGACGCACCGTCCAGACTGACACGCTGTACAAGTGTTCCGGTGACGTCGAGGCGAAGGCTGGTAACCGCCTGTACGAACTGCTTGTCCATGTCATTGGTAGCAGACAGAACAAGTGCGCGAGCGTCGACGAGTACGCCCGCTTTTCCGAGACTTTGTATGACGTCCTTGAGAGCCGCAGGAATGTCGGCCTCGGACCCCGAAAATTTGAGCAGGAGTAACGACACAGCGTAATGTCGGTTGTCAGGAAGGGCCTTGATTATCTTGTTGATTCGAAGGCTGAAGACGTCGGATGAGTCCCAATGTAGAGGGGAATAATGGCACTGAAACGACGTACCAATCGGTCTGAGGGTCATCGCTCGTTTCAACGACAATAAGGCCAGGCGAGCTTGGGGAGTTGAAGTATTCCTTGCTGATGTCGTCGAACAGCTGTACGCGGTGTACGCCGCTCGCCTCGGAACGATCTTGCTCAATGGCGAACTTCGTCTTGAGCCAGGCAGAGGATGCGCCATCCCGCGAAGCCGGCGAGAGCCAGACTTCCCACAGCGGGACGTTGCCAATGACGTTTCGTATGCCGCTAAGGAACGAGCCGACAGCCCAGAGTTTCGCATGTCGCTGCGATTCCTGTAGGCGTGTTAGCTTTGCCTCGACCCACTCATTTTAAAGGGATACGCACGTCTTCCAATGCACGAGCACGCTCCGCATCGCTGACCGGCGTCGCACTATGTTTCCTTGCGCGAGCAAGACCGTTCCGCACAGGCGACGCGGTGCCGGAGCCGGCCATGAGGTTCTTGACCGATGCTCTAAACTCGTCCCTTCTTCTTCTGAGCGCCTCCTCCTGCTCCATGAGCATCGCGACCTCGACCGCACGCGCCTTCCACCGACTCATCATCCTCCGGAGTAGACGTGCGCGGTGCCACTGTTCCGCGAGCAGCGGCTGCTCCGCACGACGCATGAGCTCCTCCGCCATCTTCGCCGCGAACGCGTCCGCGTCCGCCTGCCGCCGCGCCATCTCTGCGACAGCGGCGAGCTCTTCCTGCGCGAGCCGATCTGCCTCAGCCTCCGCCTCTGCCATTCGCCGCGCGCGCTCCGCCTCGGCACGCTGGCGCTCCTCCGCAACGCGTTCGAGTAACTGCTCCTTCAACGCGTACTCTCGTCGTTCGTTCTCCTCTTGCTGTAGTTGACGCCGTATACGCTCGCGCTCTTCTGCGGCGGCTCTTGCTGCTGCTGCTGCTCTCGCGGCGGCCGCCTCCGCCAGTCGCGCCTCTTCCTCTGCGGCTGCGGCTGCCTCCTCCGCCGCTGCAGCGACGGCGGCCTCGGCCTCTGCAAAGGACGCTTCGCCTTCGCCTTTATCTTCATCTTCTTGTACATGGTCGTACGATGGCTTGAATCCAGCGAATAAAGGGTTAGTTGACCACGTCGACGGGCCACTACTAGATGTAGACGCCGCGACGTTGGAGAAAAGGTTAGCTGGTGGAAACTGGCGAGCAAGGATTAGTCCTGGACAAAGAACGAGAGGTCGAGCTGCTGACAGGGCTTGATGGCTCGTTTGAAGGAAAGCCGAATGCTGATATGGGGGTTTCCGCCTTTGCTTCCTCAGAAACAGCAGGCGCGAATGTCGTAGCTGGTGCGAACGCTGAGAACGCGGCTGCTGGGGTTGACGCTGGCTGCGCGCCGAAAACGCCCTTGCCAAAGACCGAGCTCGTGCCAAAGACGCTGGGTGGTGCAGCGGGAGCCGCCCCGAAGCCATTGGCCGCGGCCGCGAAGGCATGCGAAGGGACGGGAGGCGGCGGCATGGAAGCAGCATGCCCATTCACCGGCCCTTTCGCGTATGGAGCCTCGATTGGCGAGAGGCGCGGCTTGGCCGTGTACGCGCCGGGAGCAGCACCCAGCGACGCGTGCATGGGTATCCCCGACAACGCAGGCGGTGGAAGACTCATTCCCTGGCGCGGTTGGTAGAACCCGTCAATGATGTCGATATCCGACGGGTCTGTTGGCTCGGGCAACAGGGCGGTCTTGCCCGAACGTATCTTGTCGAAGGCTGAGAAATCGTTGAGGGTTGCGCGTAATACTACCTGTTGCGGTGAAGCAGACCTGCGTAGAAAGCCTGGCGTGACTGGCGGAACGCGCGGAATTCGGCCTCGTTCGGGAAGTGTTGTCGGCCCTGCGCGTCGTCGTAGAGCTCGATTAAGGATTGCAATGCTGCACAAGGATAAGTAAGCCTGAACGCGCTGGGACGGAGAGGATAGGATAGGATAAAGTAAGACGAAAAGTTCCCCCATGGAGAACCCCCGCTCCGTGTGGATGCTCAGCCACCCCACGGACACAGACTGAGAGAGTGGACGGATCTTCCTTTGGAGGATTAAGTCTACCCAAACCCCCAGTCTGCACTATTCGCACATATCTGGGATGGAGATATTAAAGGATTCGCAGGAGACAGCAGAAAGCTCAGCACCGCACGATCAACGAGGCGTGTTTGAGCAGCGTGCAATGCCCCGCACAAGAACAGAGCAAACGTCACTCTCAGCGCCGTAGCACCGAGCGTCTCTCGCGAGTACGTACGGCCCACCTATCCTATGCTGTACGCAACTGTCGTGCAGCCCAGGCCCCAGCCGCTAGGGCGAGGGTCGCGTGCTGGCGGTGCGTTAGGCAAGTCGTAGCGGCCGATGTGCAGACGCTGCTCGCCGTCGACGGCGCCGTTCGCAGGGATACACCGTCCTCTGGCGCAGCTGCAGCCGGTGGGTGCAGCAAGTTCATGATCCGAACGTGCCCTCTGAGCAGACCGGCAGCACGCACAGCGCGCCAAGGTACAGCCCGAAGTACGCCCTTTTAGACAGCCCGTCGCCCGCGGCCAGACACAAGCCGTTTGGCCACGTGAAGCGCCCCGCAGAGGGCTGTGTGCAAGCCCTCGCGAGTCCTCTGCACCGGCTCGATAATAACGTGGCTCGTGCAGAGAGCAACTGGCACCCAGCGACGTCGCACGTAGACATGCAGCGCGAAATCTCGGCTGGAAGAGGTCGTCTCATGACGCCAGCGCCATCGTACGCTCTTCCACATGTCCAGCATCTGCTGCGTCGTCGTGTCGAGTGCTCTCGAGGGCAATTCCCAATCGGGAAGGTTATGGTGGATAGGATAGGATAGTTTTAAGACAGATCTCTCGCCCAGGGAGAACCTCTGCTCCGCATGCACGCTCAGTCGTGCCACGGATACTGGAGGAACACTTGGACGAATCTTCCCTTGGGATTGAAGTCTACCCAAGCACTCCTCCAGCACCAAGTTTCGCGCGCGACTGTCCGACAGGACAGACCGGCGGCTGAGAAAAGCTACACCGTGCCAGGGAATTGTTGTGAAGGTGCAAGCACCCCCAGAACGACCTTGCGCATTCTTGCGCACCGGCGCTAAGGAGCCGACGCCAGTCGGCGCGTGCTGCACGCGTCGCCGGGCCGCGGGCAGAGAGATTGAGGACGACATCCGAAACACGGCCGCACTGTCAAGGCCGGGCTGCAAGCTCTGCAGCACACTCCTGGAGGCCGCAGGCCCGCCCAACGTCGCCTTCCAGTCCCCCGGAAATCAGAAAGATGGCCCGCAGGCGGCGAGCTATTCACCATCGCACGACCAGCACACTCTGCAAGGAGCTGCGGCGATGAGGATGCTCTGCCAACGTCTGCATGTGCGACCACGGAAACAGGAAGACGTAGTGGGGAGATGGTCGTGGTGAGAGAGCACGCACATTTGTCGAGTTGCTCTCGTTCCTGTTTGATGGAAAACTTGCTTTCCTCGAGATGCGAGAAGCGGAAGAGGCACAACGCGTGGTAGCGCGCGATGCGTTCGAGGATGTCCGCGACCTCCGGACCCTCCAGTCGCTGGATGGTGAACTCGCGGCGGATGGCTCGCGTGCGGTCCCAGATGAACTCGTGCGTAGCCTCGAGCCCGTTCTCGGCGAGGAGCGTGTGGAAGAGGTAGTTTGCTGTTTTCTACGGCGCGATGAGTGTGTGCCACACAGGCGCGGTTTCACATACCTGCAGGACTGGCAGCGGACGCAGATCCGAAGGCAAGGGCTCTGTGCCCTGGGTTGCGCGCTGGAATGCTTTGACGGCACGTACGTGGTCTATCCGCCGCGGACGAGCGTCTGGATCGATCTGTAGTCGCGCGTTAGACGGCGGTGGCGAGCGGTGGCCCAAGCGCGCACCGCTTCCCACTTGTCGACGTTGTTCTGGAACTCGCGCTCGTGACGCTCGAGCTCTGGACACATGTCGTTACAAGTGCCGACCATAGTGATAGCGTCCTTGAGGGATACGGGCTTGTAGGGGTCGTTCATGAGACCGGCCTTGATGAACGCCGCCTTGTCGTCCTCGCGCCGCTCCTTCATCTGTTCCAACGTCTCTGCACTCGCTCTGTCCATCTAGTTAGCGGGCTGCACGCACCTCCATGTATCGGTTTCCCGCCAGTCCGCGCTCGCCGTTGCTCGTGGTGGGCTCGCTCGCCGGACTCTCGCTGTCGCTGCCCGCGTTCTCCTCGTTGCGCGCGCGTCGGAACTGGGGAGGCTTCCCGCCGCGCCAGTTGGTGCCCTCTGGCGGCGCGCCCGGGCGCGGGATGCGGCGTCTGCTGCTCATCGTCACGGTCCGGTCCAAGGTGCAGTTTCGCGGAACCAACCGTTCCGACGCGTCGTTCTCGCCAGCATGCTCCCACGCCGGCGCTACAGCCCAGATGACTTTATGCGATCAGACATTGCGCGTAATTCCAAGGTCAACAGCTACCCGCCCGCGTTGACGCACGTGGAAATCTTTCGCAACGACGAGCCGTCAGGTTTGGACCGGTGGGAAATCGACTGCCATGACACAGAAACTTTACACTGGAAGATTCGAGCCACATGCTTGATACCGCCCAAACATATTGTGTCTGGTCTGCGACATGATTTGAAGGCTGGCAGAGTCGTCAGCAAGGACAGTCTGGTGTCCGTTCCCATCGAATTCGACCTCTGGGATTTCGCATACGTCCTGGGTACAATAGCACACGCTCGCACCATCTCTTGGCTAACAAATGGATTCACAGACTGGTTTGTGAAGAAGGAGAAAGATACCATGGGAGTCATTGCAATCCGGAAGTGCGTCCACATCCTTATGCCCGTCTTGCCTCTAACTCTCTGCAGGGATCGCGAACATGATCAAAAATTCAGATACTTTACCATAACGAGCCCCGCTCGTACCTTCACCCGCGAGACATACGCAGCGAGTCGGCTCACTCTCAGCCGTTATAACGTCTGGCGCTTCATCCACTACGCAACACGCATCCGCAAGCCCGTCACACCACTCAAAGAGCGGACCATCGAGTGGCTAGTCGGAAAACATATCGAGATTTACGGTCATACACACAAGGGCCTAGTGGACGACGTCCGTGTCCACCGCGCAGACGTTCGCAGCATGCTTGCGCGTCACGCACTATGGCTACGCGCGCAGCTCAAGGGCAGTAGACCACCTATGATCGAAGACGGTGTCTGGCTCGAATGGTGCAATGTTACCATCCCGGAGCTCCGTGAGGATGCCAGGCGGCACGGTATCACCTTTGGAGCCATGCCCGCTTTACGCGGCGACCCGCGACTGCATATTATCGAAGATCCAGACGACCCGACCAATGTGAAGCTGATGAAACGGAAGCGACCCGGAGAGGAAGAGGAAGACGTCGATGACGATGCAGGCGAACACCGTCGGCCTCCTTCGAAGCGCCCGCGTTCTCCTCCACGCCCACGGCCCCGGTCTTCAGCGCAACCGTCGCCTCGTCGTCAAAATCGCAGTCGCGTACCTTCTCCCTCAAGCCACGCTTACGATGTCAGTCCTTCCTTTGGACCTTCTTGCACAACACTCATTTTGACTTTGTGCAGGATGACTCGCGGGATACAGCGGATATAGCAGCTGGCGGCGGCACCGAAGAACAGGATGATGGATCGGACTCGGGCTATCGAAAGCCCCAGCAGCAATGGGACCGCCTCCTCATGTACGCCCGCAATTCTCCTCGTGACATGCAGTCGACTGAGTTGCGTGCAAAAAGCGATAGATATCCCTTCCTGGCCTCAGTACCACGTTTACCTCCCTCCCGCATCTGGACCTGCCCGTTCCCGAACTGCGCGCAGTTCAGGATCAACATGGACCAGCCCGAGCCCATCGCGAAGGAGCTCATCAAGAATAACCCCTTCCTCAGCAACTCTGCAGTTAAATGTAGACAGATGTTCGACCGATTCGTGGAGAACCATTCCCAGAGCCGCGAGATCGGGATGTACGGCCGCCTGCTCGCTCCTCTTGTGTATATCCACTGGGCGGAGCACTTCGCGTCTATCGGTCAAGCGGAGGCTTCTCGTCACTTACTCGATCGCGCTGTTGCTGCACTTTGAAATACGATGTATTATTTGACCTCCCATAACAATTCCGGATCCACAGGTGAAAAGCGAATGCGATTTGCCTACTTGCTTGACTGTATGTCTACAGCTCTTTCTCGAGAGGGCGGGGAAGATCAGGACGTTTGTCGTACCGCGCCATACTCGGCTGCGCGCCCCTCTCCTGCATGAAACGAGCTGTCGCCTCTGCGCCTTCGAAGACGCGTAACAAGTTGCCGCCGGCCAGTCCGACGAGGTCGCGCGCTGTCCAGCCGCGCTTATAGAGCTCGGCGAACTGTTGCGTCGGTCAGCACTAGTACTGTGTCCATGGAGTTGTAAGACTGCTACGCACGAGCATAGGGTAGTAGGATACATCGTCGAGGCCCACCGGCGTGCTGCCAATGCCGTCGTAGTCGCTGCCAATGCCGACACTGGAAGCTAAGTGAGAACGACGCCATATTGCGAACGGAAAACGTACTGCTTGCGACCCGCCACGCGGCCAATGTGGTCAATATGGTTGGCCACGGCGACCAAGTCGGCCTCGCCCTCCTTTGCCACAAAGAACGGCGCGAAGTTGACCTACCGTGGTATCCAGTCAGTATTGCGCGAAGGGAAGATGCTGCAGACAATGACATACCATGACGACTGCATCTTTCTTGCTCTTGTGCAAGCCGATCATCTTGAGGATGTCGTCTGGGACGTTGCGCGGTACGTTGTGTACTGCACGGGCGGACGAGTGACTCCAGATGACGGGCGCCTTGGTCACTTTCAGCGCGTGTATCGCCGTCAAGTCAGACGTATGCGAAAGATCCACGAGCATGCCTGTTACATCAAGCCATTAGCCACACGATAGCAGAACGAATGTGATGTACTCACCAAGACGGTTCATCTCGTACACAAGCTCGACGCCGAGCGGGCTCAGACCTCCGTGTACCGGCTCGGGAGTCTCGAAGATACCGGCGCTATCGGCGAAGGCGTTGGTGCACGAGTGGGTCAGCGTCATGTAGCGGACGCCGAGTGCATAGTAGAGACGCAGTGCTCCGAGCGAGTTGCCAACTTGGTGCGCGCTGCACTGGCTCAGACATATGTCTGTTCTAAAGCAGGGAACAACGTACCCTTCAACGCCAATCATGCTGGCTACCTTCCCGCTGAAGATTGCCATGCGGATATCTTGCGTGCTCGTCGCAAGGGAGAAGACCTAGGTTCCAACGCTGCTCAGACTAGAAACGTATATGGACGAGGAAGGGAGACGTACGTCAGAGTATTTCTCTACGAGAAGACGCGAGACATCTATCTGCTCCAGGGTGTCGCGGACAGAGTTGGTCGGGACGGTGAAGTTCGCGCCGCTGTCCTCGCACGGCGTGTAGACAGACCTGCAAGTCACAGTCAGATCGTCTTCGTCATATTGCATATATCACCCGTACCAGAAGAAGCCACCAAGACGGCCCTAGAGAGTGAGAGAGAATGGTTGAAATGGTGTTGTCGTACAGCTAAGTTGCGACTGCGCACCTGCTTTATGCGGGGAATGTCGAGATGACCAGGGAACGCCTTACGCAGGTCGACCTGCGTGACATTGTTCCCATTCAGCTCGCGTACGAGCCACGGCAAGTCTATCCAGACGCAATTTCAGCATCTAAGACGCTCAACGGCGCCGAAGACGTACCGATATGCCCATCCTGCGCACCGAAAGGCGTAGTCAGCACCAACCCGTCGTCGTCGCTCGCCAAACGCACGATGACCGGAGCCTTGTCGAGAATCTTGTAAGCCGCCTTGACGGGGTTGCGCGGTAGACCGTCCTCCAGGAGGAAGAGGGCGAGCACGAGCGCGGCGATGAACCCGAGCAAAAGCAATCCGCCCGCGACCGCCTTGTGGCGCTTGTGCGACGCGCTCTGCGTCGGCGCGCCGTCGCGGTTCTCGCCGTTCAGGAGCGGCGCTTGCTCGTCGCTCATGGCCGCTGGGTAGAAAGCTGGAAGTTGAACGAGTGCAAGGACGAAGGACCGGTATGCCGGCCGCCGTCTCAGTGTTATCGCACCCGCCTAATCGCTCTTCTCAAGAATGCTCGACGAAACTAGTGAGTATACCATATTGACGTCCATACGCAGAGTGAGAAGGCTCAGATGCATATAAAGAAGCTTTATTGTCGTCATACAGCGAACAGTGAGCGATACTTCGGGTTTCCCTCATTCTAATCCTACACATGGGTGGGTAACAAGCCAGACGGGACAGCGGGAGCGAGAAAGTCGAAGTAGAGAGGTGGTGGAACAGACGGGTGGGTGGGAGTTCATTCTGAAGTGGAACGAAGCGGCGGGATCATTACAGTTGAAGGAACGAGACGCGAGCGAGAGGGTGGGCAGCCAGACGAGACAGCGAAAGGAGCGGTGGGATGTTGCTACAGAAGGGCCGGGTGGTGGCTTACAACGCGCAGAGTCCGAGGTACATCGCGGCGGCGCCGACGGCGACGAGCGGGGCACCGCTGCGGATGCGCTTGACAACCGACGGTGATGCCGGCTCGTCGTCGAAGTCGCGCTTGCGTTTGCGTGGAGACGGGGAGGGCGGCGCCAGCTGCGACTGTGAAGGTAAGACGCAATATAAGCATAATCCACACGAGATCGGATAAAGAGGCGCATACATCCAGCGCCTTGGAGTTATCCTGCTCGGGGGTCTTCAGCGCTTCAACGGCTGCAAACGGATCAATATCGCATGCTGCAGGGTATGTGTTCGTACTTACCAGCCTTCAACGCGTCGACCTCACGGTGCGACGCGCCCAGTTCAGCTCGCAGAGCCGTGACGTCGCCGAGCGCGCCGACAAGCTCGTTCAAGCGCTTAAGCCCTTGCTCGAGATCGCCTACACGATCGCGGATGCCATCCTGTAGTCAACAACAGATTAGGACAAGGAAAGGGTTATGACGGAAGAAGAGGAAGACGCACAGGAAAGTCCGCTTTAACGGACGCGCGCAGGCGCTCCCACTCGCCCGTACCCGCCGCCGCCGCGTGCGCCTGCACGGCGTCGATATCGGCCTTCAACGCGAGGAAGCGCGAGTTCAGCTCGTCCTTGAGCTCGTCCACTTCGTGTCGCAGGTTCATGTTATTCATCGCCAACGGCGGCTCATGCTGTGGAATGTATGGTTGCGGCGGCTGCGACAGCTGGATTGAGTACTGAGACTCGAGCTGCTGGGCGTGTTGAGACGGCATATCCGTCACTGGCTCAATGTTATGATTGGAGTTCGCGCCGCTCCAGAAGCCTGGGATGGAGAACGATGCGATCGGAGGAAGGACCGGCGTAGGCAGTGACATGGGCATGCACGACGCAGTGGACAGGAGGCCAAGCTGGTTACCCGGCGGCGTCTCTGACGACTCGTGGTCGTCGGGATCAGACGACGAGGGAGAATCGTCCTCCCCAGAACCCGAATCCTCGGAGTCAGACTCGAAAAGTCCGTAACGCACAGGCCCGGGCCTGTCGTCAGTCAGTACACGCGCTTGTGGTGCGGGGAGCAGGTGATAGGGACTCACGAAGCGGACTTGGGCGCGGTAGGTATGCTCTGGGCCGAGAGGTTGACTCGTACCGAAAGCGGGTGATGTGCCTACGACGGCATGTAAGCGCCGGCGTGCATGCGGGAAGCTAGTAGTGGTAACGTACGGTGCCAGCCTTGTACACGGTCTTGCCAAAGGTAACGAGGTCGTTGTCATGTACAATATACTTCTCATCCGGCAGTAGTTGGATGTAGAGCTGGTCGTCGCCGCGCGCGATGACGGTACCGTGGTGGGAGCCGAGGTCCATAATGGTGACCTGCGGCGCCAAATGAGCGGGTAGATAACCCACATCGACTGAGCGTTACCTGGCCGTTGTCCGAGAACGCAAGCCGTGCGTGCTGACGGGACATTACGGGGCAGACGTAGGCGGCCTGCGACAGGTGCCCCGCGAGCCGGTGGGCGTGCTCGGCCGCCACTCGCCCTACTTGCACCGTGCGAGTCTGTATCTTGTGAAATGTCCTGGGGACACCGCCCGGCTCGACGGTGAGCGTTATCGCTGCGGTCGGTTAGCAACCTATGGGTGGATGTGGCGCATGGCTTACAGCCTGTGCCCCCAGCCTGAGGGGCGGGCTTGATGCCCATAAATTGAATATCGTCGTCGTCCGAGATGGACATCATGGATGGTGAAGACGGCGAGTTGTCCAGGTCGATGCGCATGGGTGTTGGGTGTCGCGGGAGGGCAAGAGTCGACTCAGCCAGCCGGACCGGAATCGGAATCGGATGCGACCTCATTACGCCGCCCGCTGATGGCACTCGAAGGCGCCCTCACGGCGTCTATCATTCGCGCATACATTTCGCTGCTGCCTCGCTACTTTCAACTCCAGACATCACGGTGGACGAGATATCGTAGGCCACCTTACTATTACTATCTATGTCGCATGCATATGACAGTTGACTGAAGGGAGGAACGTCTTCGCTCTCCTCGCATTGGTGCTATGGAAACTACCATTCTAGACTCTGCACTTGCTCTCCGAGGATCAGAACCGATATCTATCAGGTCGGGTCAGGTCGATGTAGCAAGACCCAATGGACTCGGGATGTGCTCTTCAACTGTGTCTACGGCGCAGCGGTTTTATTTGTTTTCCCCTTTCAGCGCACATGCTGCCGGGAACCTTTGCTCAAGATACCTTCTCGGTATTCCGGCCCTTGAGGTGCATGGGGCTACAGTCACCACTACAATAGGGAACTTCCAGGGAGGCGAGGACGAAGATGAGGAGGCGACACCGGTCTTTGGCACAAGTCCGTTGCAGGACCTCTATCCGCCACACGTCCGAAGACGGTTTCACGAGTGGTTGACACAAAAGGCGAGGGAGCAGGATCGTGCTGGATTGGATAGTGGATAGTCGCGTGTGGACTGGCTGCAGCCTGTACAGTCAGGTTCCGGAGACGCGGTCCAGGAAAGCGCAGCAGGATTATGTTCGACATTTTAGCTATCTTGTCATGCTGTTGTAATGTACTGTAATGGAAGTAATTTACCTTGGTTACTATACGGCAAATACGGCCGCGAAATCCGATCCCGCTGGCGCGGTGCAGCTCCGCAGCACGCTCTACTTCTTCCTTTCCCTTTCCTCAACCACACGAGTTATGGCGCATATATTCATAGAATGCTGCCTCCCGTGCATGTTAGAGACATGCATCTTTCTCGTAGGGAGCGCGTGCCAGGCATGCTGTCTCGACGTCGCGATCGCCAGCTGCAGTGCGTCATCGTTTGCTTTGGAGTTCCCTCCGAGTCACTTACTAACGTGCTGTGAAGGTCAAGGCTGGTGTGGACGACACTGCGCAGGGTGTGGTGACGAAGTAGAGGCGGACATGGACGCGGTAGAGGAGGAGCAGGATGAGAGGCGGCCGCTTCTGCCCTCCAACTCGAACTTGAAGACGGAGAGCGCTGTGGTCGTAACGACGCAGCCTGCTCGTCAGCCGTCTGCGTCTACTTCAACGCCTTTACCGTTAGGACCGCCGCCGCCGTATACGGAGCGAAGTACGTAGCAGACTTCCCCACGAGGTCTCGCTGTGTGTATCTAGACTGTATCGGTTGTGCAGAATGTACTGTGTCTACTATAGTTGCAGAGAGATGGTCTTCACAGGGAACTGCAGCGAAATGCGCTCATCGACTCGAGTGTGCTTGAGGATAGAAAGAGTACAACAGCATGGGTGTTGCTTGTTATTTCGGTACAGACAGCTACATCAGGGACGTGCAGCGAAGTAGAACAGTGTCCAGCATTCACGCGGTGCGGAGGATGAGATGGACGCCCGACTCTGTGCTGATAATGTCGCTCATCTCGCCCGGCTGGAGCGCATATGTCGCTTCCTCGAACGGGCGCTGCATCTGGCCGCGGCCGAACCAGCCGAGGTCGCCGCCCTTGGCGTGCGAGGAGCAGTCGGAGTGGACGCGTGCGAGCTCGGCGAAGGTGCCCGCGTCGCCGGCGATCTGGGCCTGGAAGCCGCGCAGGATGTCTTCTGCCTCGGCCTGGCTGCGCGTGATGTTCTCCTGCACGGCGCGTCAGAACCAGGTCGGTGCACAAGCGTGATCATGAGGCGACTACGGACCTCTTTCCAGGACGATGGACGACGGCTGCCAGAGTGCTTAATGAGCAGATGGCTCGCGCGGACCTGGCCCTGGGTCTTTGCGGCGGATGCGAGATAGTCGGCGCCTGGGAGCGAGTTGACGTCGACGCCGTCTGGAGGATCCCAGTGACCGGTCTTGGTCTCTGTGTTGAAGAAGTAGGGCAGCCCCTTAGACTGCGACATCCGAACTTCCCACGCCTGCGACCCGAGTCAGACGGCGAGCAGAGATATGAGAGATGGACTCGCCATGGTGGTGGATGGTGATCAAGTGACAACTCGGGAAGCCGGACTTCGGAACGTTCGCCTCTTCCTTCCAACCACCATGTCGCGCGCAAGTAAGCACTCTTTCTTACTTTCTCTGGTTAATTCTGCTAACTTTCCTGCAGAGGGCAAGAAATCCGACGCATTCTCCAAAATCGGCCACTCCAGTCAGTCTCTGCACACCGTCGCGACGTTCGCTGACCAGGGCGCGTTTACAGAGCTCAAAAAGGATCCTGGAGTACCCAAGCTCCCATCTCTCAAGCAAAAGCAGTCCATAAACCGCAAGCCTCCCCGCGTTGCCGTGCGTCCAAGTCTCCCGCCACCCGTCGTGTATGACCACTAAGCCGCGTTTCCAGGTTCCAAACCACGACCCGGACGCGCCCATGGCCTCAGAGCCCACGTTAGCCTCTCTCGCTCAGCAAGCGCAGGAGCAGGAGCTGGAACACGGCGATGAGGAGGACGTTTCCGCTGCAAAGCGCCGCCAATTTGTGCGCACGCTCCACCGCGTCGTGGACGCGTCCGACGTCGTCTTGCTCGTCCTCGACGCGCGCGACCCGCCAGGAAGTCGTTCGCGTCTCGTCGAAGAAGAGGTCCGGCGACGGGACAAGAAGCTCGTCTTCATCCTCAACAAAATTGGTGCGTCCCGTCTTGCCACCACGCCCGCGCGCTCACCATTCATCCCGCTATAGACCTTGTTCCGCGAGAAAACGCCGAAGCCTGGCTTTCGAACCTGCGCCACGAAGCTGCTACTCTGCCCTTCCGCGCGTCGACGCAAACGCAACGCACAAATCTCTCTGCACGCACTGCACCCGCGCTCATGCACCTACTCAAGTCATTCCGCAAGGGCCCGGCGGGGAGCATCACCGTCGGCGTCGTTGGCGCGCCGAACGTCGGCAAGAGCTCGCTCATCAACAGTCTCAAGCGTGCGCGCGTATGCGCTACGGCCGCTGAGCCCGGGTGTACCACCGACCTCCAGACTGTGGCGCTCGAGCGTGGTGTGAAGATCGTCGACTCGCCGGGTGTCGTGTTTGATGATGGCGCCGGCGGGGCGCTCTTGCGTAACGTCCTGAGCGTGGACGATATCGCAGACCCTGTGGCCGTCGGTGCGCAATTTCCTTCGCGTTCATGCTCAAGCTCGAATTCTGATTGATTATTTACTTCGCAGTCGACCAGATCGTACAACGCACAGAAGCTGCGACGTTGCAGCGTATCTACAAAGTCCCAGAGTTCACGAGCACGTTGGAATTCTTGACTATGATCTCGCTGACCTCTGGTCGTCTCGGCAAGGTAATTACACTCTCCTAAACCAAATGTCCTAGAGTTCACTGACGTTCCCTCAGGGCGGCGCACCGGACATCCTTGCAGCGGCTCGCGTCTTGATGCGCGACTGGAACCGGAGCAAGATACCGTTCTTCACCCTGCCGCCGAAGATACACGCAAGCGACACAGGCGAGACTGCTATCGTATCGCAGTTTGCGCCCGCATTCGACCTTGGCGCGTTGTATGCTACGGATCATGAAGCATTTATGGATGTCGAAGCACCCGCGGAGGAGACTGAGGCCATGGAGCAGGATGGGTGCGTACTTGCGATGAACAGTTCGGTCTAGTCTAATTTCATTTCATTCAGAGAAGCTATGGAAGCGGAACCCACGCCTACGCGCAAACGCAAGCGCGACGACCTAGACGATGACGAAGACCTATCTTTCCGGAGCCGACCAGGCGAAGACTCGCCCATGGCCGACTCAAGTAACCCTTCCGCCCCGCCCTCTACAGTAGCATCCGCTGCACCTGAACGACCTGCAAAGCGCATTCGGATGGAGAAGCCCAAACGACAAGCGGACCTCGGCACGGGGTCGACTGCGGGCACGCTGGACGCCTCGCTGAATCCGCTGGGTCGCAAGGCGCTGAAGCTCGCGAGGAAACGCGCTGCGAAAGCTGAGCGACGTGCGGGGAGGGATAATAGCGGTATGACGGTGGATAGCGACGAGGCGCTCGAGGGTGTGCCGTTCACGTTTAGTGTGCCGCATGCGGCGATGCAGGAGGTTGAACTGTGAAAGTCGAACTTCGATGGTCGAGTTCTTGGACTCTTCGGATGTCGGTATGTGCTGTTGTCGTTTTCGTGCTCTGTCTCTGTCTCTCTCAATGCGAGGTCCTGTGTTTCCGCGTTTCCACGCCTTAGACCACTCGGCCAAGTTGCCCTTGAGCTTTTGCGAGCGTTTGGTTGGTATGTTGGGACGTTGCTGCAGGTGAGAATGAAGTTGGATACCTTGTTGAGCTGACTTCCGACTCGGAGTCGCTGAACCGTCTCTGCCACCTCGGCACGTCCTTGGACCACTCGGCCAAGTTGCCTTCGAGCTTTTGCGGGGGTTTGACTGCCATATTCGGACGTTACTGTGGGTGAGAAAAAGGCGTGACGAGTTGTAGAGTCGCGGTTGACTAGCTGACTCCTTCCCAAACTTCCCAGCCTGTTCTGCACACCCCTGAAGCACCTGATGAAGCTGTCATCCAGCTTTTGTGATGCTTTGGATGTCATTTCGAGACGTTCCTGTGGGCGTGCAGGAAGGTGAGTGAGTTACAGAGTCGGCCGGTTCTCGTGTATGGGTCCCTCCCCGGGCAGGCTCTGCACGCCGAACCAAACAGCCGTTGCATGTATCTACGGCTCTGTGCGAGTGCGGTGAATATATGGACCAATATCTGAGCGAGAAGCGGTGGAAACATCGTGCACCAGGTGGTCATGGATCGACCTTCCCGCACCCCGGCCGCTCCCGTCACTCGATCGCCTCCCCGTTCCTAGTCAGGGGAATCAATCAGCCCATACAGTTGGTGCAGAATCGGTGCAGCAAATGACGAGTATCATATTCTACCAGCGAAAATCAAGTGATACACAGCTCAGGCATTCATCTCGCTCACGCATTCCCATACGCCGCGAAGATTCTCCTTCCAGAGAGTGACTTTGCCGTCGCCGCAGCTGACGGCGAGAATGTTGCCTGCCAAACTCCACGACACGCGCCACACGACGTCCGGGAAGCGACCGCCGTTACCGCCGTCCAGGGCAGTCTTTTGCCAGGCAGCGTTCGGCGCGTCCTTCGTCCACACGAGCACGGTCTTGTCCTGCGATGCTGTGGCAATGTAGGAGCGCGGCAGGCCAATGTTCGGTGCCCACGCTACGTCACGGACCCAGTCGGTGTGCCCCTCCAGAATTTCCTCCTCGACCCAGGACTGAGTGTCTTCCCTGCTGGACTGTCAACGTCCGAGTCGCTGTGCGAACTGCAAGGCGCACCGGAAACCCCAGATTTTGACAAGGTTGTCGCAACCAGCGCTGGCGAAACGCTTGACCGTCGGCAGAGGGGCAGCTTGCCCGGGTATAGCTTTATGAGCCGTCAGCACATACGGTACGCAGGTCACCAGGGTACATACTCTGAGCACCGGGTGTAGGAACGATGAGCGAGCCAGGGAGAACCGCAGGTGCCCACGACACGGCGTTGCATCCAATGGCATGACCAGTGAAGATATCAGCACCCCATTGCCCGTCGTCTACGCAGCGTCAGATAGACCCACAACCTAGTGCGTGACACGTACTCTTAAACGTCATGACGGAGAGACGGCCGTCACTGGAGGCGCAAGCGACGATGGCTCCGAGCTCATGAGGCGCCCAAGATACAGAGTTGACTAAGAAAGATTATAAGCTGCAGTGCGGGCGGATTAAATGAAGGACGCACCCGACGCGGTGTGCAAGGAATGCTCCTTGATCGGTGCCCAGGTTGAGCCCTGCTCTTTCCAGATATATACCTTGCCGTCGTACGCGCAGCTCGCGAGAATATTGCCAAACTTGGGATGTGCCCATGCGACCTGCCAGACAGGACCGGTGTGGCTGCCGCGAGCATTGAGCAAACGGCGTGTTCTGAGCGGACAGACGCGTCGTACCCCTTCAGCGTGTGCCCAGTGCTCTTGGGCTCGCCGTCGACGACGTCGAAGACCTTAACAGTGCGGTCGCTCGAGCAAGTAGCCAGGCGCTTGCCGTGGTAATCGAGCTGCGAGTCGTGCTGCACGAGCCTGGTTCAGACTCGCGGAACAGCGCGCGCGCGTCACTTACGATCATATCTTCATGATGGGTTTCTATCGCCACCGACGAGGTGGGCTGAGCCTTAGACTGGAGACGAGGACTAGTCAGCGCGCTGGGCGTAGCCGGCAGCGACGACGCGGGCGCACCATGGCTTTTGGAAAGGACGTGTCAAGAATTCGGACTTCGCCGAACACCTTCTTGTCCTGAACTCTGACTTTGGTTGGCCACGCTTTCAGCAAGATATTCGTCGTTCACAGCTTCGCCATTGAATTTATCAACATCGAGATCCATAATTCCATTGCCCACGCCGCTACATGAATCGTAAAGTCCTAAACAGACGATGTTTCCTTTTCCTTCTGGGCGATTGGAGTCTCTCTTTTCCATCTGCCCTCCGAAATGGGCGTCCACACTGTAACGGTCCAACCGCGCGTCCAGAGGAAACAGAGGTAAGGAACACCCATGCAGACCATCCCGATCGCGGTGATGAGGGGGATAAGCCAGGAGCAGCCGTGCGCCTGCAGGGAACGGTGAGACGCGTCGAAATGCCTCCAGTCATCTTACCGTGCGGAGGATGTTGCAGACGCTGGAAACTATCAGGCCATTCTTCGGATCCACCACCCCGTGTGCAGTGGGTGCGTCACAGTGCATCCAAGTAAACTTCCCACTGTCCATCTCAGGATACCATGCGGCGGTGTCGACGTGGGCTGCTCCTCCCCAGACAAGTGCCCACACTCCCATGAGCGGGAATTCGATGAACGGAGGGAGGTAGAGCCGTCGGAGCGAGTTAGCCTTCCGTGGGCGTCCGAAGTAGAGGCTGTAACGGCGCGTTACCTACTACCAGAAAACATATGATCTCCGTCGACTCACATGAATGGGTACACCACGACGCAGGATATTATTCCCATAACGAAAGGAAATAGTAAATCGCCAATCTTGAAGCTGGGCGTTGAAACGGCGTTGAGTTTGCCGCTCGTCCCGAGGGCAATGGCGCTGAGCAGCCAACAGGACACTATAGTGGTATCAGTCACCTTACACAGGCATAGTAGCTTGATGTGCTTTCCTAGAGTCACAATACGAGCAACTTGAAGGTAGCGCATGGTGCAGAAAGAGGCGAATGAGGGACTGCACGGAAAGGCGCGCCTATAGCTGACAGACACAGCACCCGCGGACCAATTATAAACCCGCGAAATAGAGTGGCCGCGTCACCCGGTCAAGGGTTATGTTAAGGAGAGACGTGCTGCGACGGCAGCAATGCACAGCCGACTGCACCCATTAAGTGCGGCTGCACATACTCACCGCCTTTTGTACGGCATAAATCCAGCAGTAGCGCCCGGATACTCACAGTACGGACCTATACGCTGGTGCATGCAATAGTCCTATCTGTTTGAGCGAATCCGAGCGGGTACCCGCATTAGCGCTGTTTGAGTTGTTTCGGTGTTTGACGTGCGAACTCCGCAACTCTTCCGCTCTCCGCACCCTCGCGAACAGCCTGATCGATTTCTGAACTCACAGCTACTATTGGCGCTATCTCAAGCGCTGGATGCGCAACTGTACCCCTACACCTCCCTACTGGAGATGTCAATGCATACGCAGGGTCTACTGGGCTCTGGCAGACGCAAGAAAGTACAACACAGTCGTAAATTTTCCTGCCCAAGGTACACAACACATGCACCAATGACGGTATAGCTCATAATCTTTGTATGTCTTTTACATTCCTCGCAACCGCCTTGCCTGGGCTCGGAGACCGGGGCTCTATGCGTGTGTGTACCGGTGAAGTCTCGCCCCAAAATACGCCCGCATCGACTTCGTTCACAGCTCCTGGGCATGAGCTATGCACCCGTCGGACCCGACAAGCGCTCATCACTTTAACTATGCGGCTTTGATCCTGAATGCCCCTTTGTGCTCGGCTGCACTGAAGCATCACGTACCGTCTCAGATCTCAGCACCGTGCAATCCTCCGATACCTATCCTACGAATCTCGTATTACGAATAATACGCTCCCATTGCTGCTCCACGACAACGTTCGTACCGCTTCAAGTCTTCATACTCAGGACCCTGTGCATCTCGACAGAGACTGCTACCGTAGCCTTCAGGTTCCGTTTGAATCAGGCGACTAGTTCCTCATCATATTTCAGTATCGTATCGTAATGCTGCGCCAATGGATGGACGAGCCTGAGGCGCGCGGAGGATACCAACGCCGTCCCGTTTCCCAGGCCGCGTTCGACAGCACAGAGGCGCCATAGTGTAGTGCATAGGTGCATCTGCATCTCCGATCTCGATCTTGTGTACTTAAGCCGCGCTCAAAGTTCCCCGGATCTCATAGTCATGGCGTCGCCTACTTTTGGTACCAACGCGTCACTTCCTGCAACTATGGGCCAACCAATACTGCCGCCAGGGGTATCGACTAGCTCGATCCTCGTCCTACCCGTTACCTACCTCGTTATCTCGAGCGTTCTCGGCGCCTTCATGGTGCCACTCCTCATCGCGCTCTTCCTCTTCTCGACTCGCGAACTGCGCCGCAGCACCATCTTCGTGCTCAACGTCATCAGCGTACTACTTGGTATTGCGCAGGCTATCTTCAACGCTCGAAACGACATTAGGAGCATCCTGAACCCGTTCATCCCCGAGGCAACAGCAACCTTCGTTTCCTCCGCAGTCCTCATCGCTCTGGGACCAATTCTTGTCGACTCTATCCTTCTGCTACGCCTTGTCGCAGTGTACCCGTACACTCGCACGCCGAAACTCCGGTGGTTCCTTCTTATGGCGTTCCCGGTTGCCTGCAAGGTGTTCCGGGTCGTCAACATCAGCATGTTTTCGCACAAGGTTCAGGTAGCGGTGGCGAACGACACTGCCGTGGAAGGTGCGAATCTCATAGAGACGTTCCCTCAAATCAAAATGGAATGGATAGCACAGCTTCTGGATAACACGTGAGTAAACACCCTAACGCCCTTGCCACGGCTTACAAAACGAGGACAGATACATGTCGACTGTGTTCATCCACCGGCTCTATCGTCATCACAGACAGTCGCATGCTCTTCGATCCACCCCTCATGCTAAGCGTGAGTACCCACGAAGGACGCTTTGCTCCATTTCTAACGTCTACCGATGAATAGAATCGTTCTCTAGCGTGTTGGTGGACTTGATGTGGATTGCGACGTTCAATTTCGTCTTTCCGGACATCTTGAATCTCGCCCAACTCATCGTCTGCTATGTGCACAAAGACTTTACGACGGCGACGTACATCTCTCAGGCCAACTTTCATGTCACTATCATCGTATGTCACGATCGGTCTGGAAGATGAAACTAAACTCATTCGTATAGGGTGTCGTCCTCGCTACAGTATGGGTGTCTGCCACCAAGTGGGCCGACAAGCACATGCCACGCGACCTTAGTGGTAGCGAGGGACTCGTCAGTTCCTTGCGCTTCACGCGTCCCACCCGCCAGGAAACGGAATGGAGCGAGACGACTGGGAAGGGCAGTACCGTCGTCGGCACGCCACGTAACGGCGTGTTTGCCGTGTCCGTTCGTAGTGAGCAGTGCAGGTATGAGTCCAAAGTTCGGTCTGGGAGCGATGTCGAAGAGCTTGAGCTCGACGACAAAGTCTAAGCATCATGATTGTTTGACTCAGTACTGTGCGACAAATATCTACTGCGTATTGCGTCATTTACAGCTGTTCTGGATTGAAGATATGTACCAGTATTGTCCTGGCTCATTACAGAGGATACAGAACCGTCGTCTTGCATATCGAGTACTAGGTGCAGCGACGCGACAGGGACATCCGGGAAGCTGGACACGACGATTAATCAACTGTCAGTTCGAGACTAATACGATACGAATACCGGGCACTCACACTGACACACAGACAGGCGGATTCTCGCGACTAAGAACGGGGAGGCGATCGAGTGACGGGAGCGAACGGGGTGCGGGAAGGTCGATCCATGACCACCTGGTGGACGATGTTTCCACCGCTTCTCGCTCAGATCTTTGTCCATCTATTCATCATCACACTCACACAGAGCCGTCGATCCATGCAACGGCTGTTTGGTCGCGTGCAGAGCCTTTCCGGGGAGGGACACATACACGAGAGCCGGCCGACTCTGTCACTCACTTACCTTCCAGCACGCCCACAGGAACATACCAATATGACATTCCTGAAGCCGTAAAGGCTGAAGGTCTTACTGGCAGCTTTAGGTCCTACGGTGTTTGCCGATTTCCCATACGGATTCCGCCGTTTCTGGCCTCTAACCATAAAAGGCTGTTCGTCCCCTCAGGTGACCAGCACGGATGCAAAGATTACATAAGCTGCCTCCGCTGGTGTCTCAGTCGCCAGGCGTCCCGCCACTCTCTGACTCCCTCGAGCCCATCTCGGTCACAACTCAACTAACACCTTTGTGGCCGTCGTGCACCGTTGCTACTACTCGAAGTCATCGTTGTGCTCAAGGTTGTGCTGCTACTGGGTCAGTTCTTCGGTCTACTCCGCGGCCGTAAGCTGATCAAATGCGGCTTCAGGTCGGCCGTCTCTCAGGACGGCGTGTTTCAGGTTAT